>JAHRHZ010000026.1:6298501-6353402 GCA_024137785.1 Ginglymostoma cirratum | reverse complement strand
CAGGTCAAGCAGCATCATAGGATGCTGCTTGACCTGCTGTGTTCATCCAGCCCCATGCTTGTTATCCATGGAAGTAAAATGAATTATGCACTGAAACTGGCTTGCACCTACTTTTAGTTCACTGCAATTTTCATACCTTCAGGGACTGTTAGTTACACACAAACATGTGAATTTAGTACATTTGACCCCTAAAACCTGCTTTGCTATTCAATAACACGAAGGCTGATTGAATTGCAGCTTTAACTCCACCTGCCTGCCTCCTGAAATCCTGATTTCTCCTGACTGAAGGGTCTCTTTCTGCCTTTATAACATTCAAATTCACTCCTCTATGGGGAAGAAACATCCAGACATTTGATATAAAATGGGTTCTCATCTGTGCCTTAAATGGAAGAATCCTTATTTTAAATTGTCTCCCTTAGCTCCAGTTTTGCCCAGAAGAGGAAACAGAATCTTTAATGTAGTAAAATACCCCAAGGTGCTACACTAGAGTGACAGAAAACAAAATATGACCAAGCTACGAGGAGATATTAGATTAGATAATCTTTAGCTCCAGTAAAGAGCTGGGTTTCATGAAATATCTTAAAGGACAAAACAGGGATGAGAGTCACAGAGGGATTGAAGCCAATAGTGCAGCAATTCAAATTGGGGATGCTCGAAAGGTCAGAATTAGATTAGAACATCTATTTCTGAGGGACGTGGAGCTGGAGACAGAGGTGGGAAGAGGCAGAGGTCACATCGGAATTTGAAAACAAGGATATTGACTTTAAAATTGAGACACTGCTTGAACAAGAGCCAATGTAGGTCAGTGAGCAAAGGAATGGGTCAGAACATGGTCAGAACTTTGGGTGACCTCAGACTTGAGACAAAGAATCTTGAAAGCCAGCCAGCAATGTCAATCTAGAGACTAAAATGGCTTGAAATGAGAGATTCAGCAGAGATAGGGGTAAAGTCAGGTGATATAACAGGAGGAAGTCTTAGAACTGGCACTAGTGTGTAGGTGGAAGCTGATTTTGGGTTAAAAGTTGGTTTAGTCTTGGTCATTTCCCAGGGAGGGGCATGGAGTTGAAACTGTGGTGCAATCAAATTAGAACCAAATCAATTTATAGGTAGCCATTACAACATAAGTGAGGCATGAAAAAAGATACCCAGACATTCATTGCTTAACATTCCAGAAGTTCCAATCTAATATGTGCATCCAGTAAAAGTCATGGCAAAAGCTGAATAAAATTCTCTTTTAAAATGGGCTGGAAAGCATCCATTAGGTGCAAATTACAGTTTCCTCTCACGTGACTTGTGGGAATATTTACCACAAAGGTCAACTTTAACTTTGAGATGAATGAGTCATTTTGTTCCTTATGTACTAAGTCGCTAAACTTTAAGTGCACTTGACATGTCCCCACTTGCAGAATTTAGTTCATAATAGAAGAATTCATATTGCTTAAAACGTTCCCCACTACTAGCTACCCACAACTCTCCAAACAATTTTCAATACAAGAATTATATTTTAGGTTCTGTGCTGAAGACCACAGCCAACCTAAAATTGGGTAAGTTGATAACCTTTCATCAGAACTGGAAAAAGGCAGCAACGTAACAGGTTTTGGGCAAAACATCTCGTAATATTCCATCTTTAATTTTTCCCATTTCTGATGGAAAATCATTGACCTGAAACATCCACAGATGCTATTTGAGCTAAGAATTTCAGCAGGTTTTAAATCCAAGATTTCTGGAATAAACAGTATTGTATTTTCTGATTAGAACCAAACTGCACTGACTTTACAAATGGTGACGACTTTGGGCAACCTGCCAGTCCCACAGAGGTGGTAAAATGTCCCAGAATGTTTCGCAGGACCATTGACGTATGACACCAAGCCATGTAAGAAAAGATTAGAAGTGATCAACACGGAGAGTCCTAAAAAGGTAAACAGGTAGACAAGCCGAGAGTTTCGTGACCATGTTTCAGAGTTTAAGTAGATGATATCATGGCTGCCATAAGTGCAGTAATTGAAACCAGGAACGATCAAGAGGTCAAAATTAGAGCAATGTAAATATCTTATTAGTTCTGAAGCAAGGTTACAAAGGGTTACAAAACACTGACGTAAAATTTAAATTTAAGCACCACTTAATTACCCAGTTGAACACAGGTGTGTTGGTGACAGAAACTTGACAGGAGTTGGATGCATATACACAGAGCTTCAGATGAGCTAAAATATATGACGGGTACAATGTGGAGACCACAAAAACAAGCACTCAGTAATTGTAAGGATAGGTGATATCGAACCCACATCTGTTGAAACAGCCTCCAAGTTAACGATACAAGATTGAGAGACGAACATACAACTATACATAGGTTTCCATAGCTGCAGCAATAGGATACTCTTCTGTACTGTTATCAGTAAGGTTGACAATAATGATAGTAATTTAGCCACACTTTCAGCGGATGTAGCTGTCAGGAATGATTATAACTAATACTTTGAGGCTATTTTCTTTTCATTTTATCACAGGAAAGCACTTGAATTGACTCAACACAGTCCTTATGTTGCTACAGTCTGATCTCTTCACTACTCATGTGGTAGAACACTTCCTTGCTGCATTAGTGTTTCTGTGCATACTAAGCAACATATTTTAAATGCAATTCAAGACCACGCAGCCATACTTCCTTCCAAAGGAGTGGACAGAAACCTTAAGATGGTTTTTTTTGCTTTTGTTAGTGATTTTTTTCCAAGATCAAAAAAGCAACTCTACAAGATGCAAAAAAACCATTTTTAGTAATAGAGATTTTTTTGGAACTATATCTGCATTCAATGAAAGTAAATTTGAAGCTCACTATAGGAAAGACATTTAGTGCTAAAATCCAACATCTGTGATGCAGAACCTAATGCCAAATTAAAGACATCTGATGTGCAACACATTCAACAGGCATAAGGAAGCATCTAATGCATGCATTTGCAGTTTAATTATAGGAACTTTACTACAAAGAAGGTGTAATTAGAGACGGACAGTTAAATGAGGAGTTTCCATTAGATGTACAGACATTTGCTATCTTAAAAATGAACAGCTGACAAACAATGGCACATAAGCAGAACTTGTTCACGTTACTTTTGATTCTAAGTGTAATACAACAGGAAATCAGTGAAGTTGCCCATGACGTCGAGTAAACTACTGCTTTTCAAATTGCAGAAAGGTCTACACTGGGGTTCCCAAAGGGATGGTACTAGGACCACAACTTTTTGTGATATACATTAATGACTTGGGTGTGCAGGCCACAATTTCAAACTTTTCAGGTGACATAACTTACAGAAGCGCACAAGCTGAGGAGGACAGTAGAGGACTTATGGTCATCTAGTTCATAACTTTAATACTACTTTTTTTTTTAAGAAGTACTATTGAAGCTTTGCATCTTGCACTCATCAGGACAGAATGGCAAGAATATAGAGTTTCAAAAGTGAACAACGGATACTACATAAGAAACATGGTGTTGATTTGGTTGAGATATTGTTGAGGAGAATGCTTATGCTATTTCTCATACAGTATAAACTGCTGTCTTCTGAAATTTGGTATTCTTGCAACTCTGTTCTGATGAATGCAACACAATGCTAAAAAAAAAACTCTAAGCAATACTGAGGTGATAGATTTTGAGAGAGCACTGGCAGACAGCCTGGTGGAATGCACAGGCATGTTGCAGGCGAAATTTAATGCAGAGAAGTGTGAAGTGATATATTTGGCATGAAGAATAAGGAGAGACCAACTGAAGAATATAATTCTAAATGAATTGTAAGCACCGAGGGACTTGGGGATACAAGTACACAAATCACTCAATATGAAAGCATACAGACATAGCCATTAATCAGAAATCTCAGCTTTATAATTTGAAGCAGTATGTACAAAATGAAGATAGTTACGATCAACCCACAAAAATCAGACTGAATCTCAAATAGAGTATTGTGTCTAATTCTAGGCATTACACACTAGGAAGAATGAGAAGGCACTGCAGCAGATGCAGAAGGATTTACTTGATTCTCAACTTAAAAATCCTCAGTCACTTAGATCAATTCGAGAAACTTGGACTATTATCCTTAAAAACAGGAGCCTGAGAGGAAGTGTGATAGAGGCTTTCAAAATCATAAGTGGGCTGAACACAGCAGATAGGAAAGAACTATTAGCAACAATAGAGGAAGAGAACCAGAAAATACAGACACAAAGTTAATGGCATAAAAAAGTGTCAGGAGGATTTCAAAATACAGCCAGTGAATAGGATCTGAAATGCACTGTATGCGTGAAAAAGGCAGATTCAATTGTGGCTTTCACAAGGGAACAGGATAAAGGAAAAAAAAAATGCATGATCAGAAAGAAAGACTGGCAGATGGGACTAGCTGATTTGCTCTCACACAAAGTTGGTATATTCTGAGATTCCACAAATGTAAACCAATTTCCGGTTTACACTGCTCGAGACAAAATTAATTCAGAATGTGTTTTAGAATAGACATTTACAGCAAGATGCAGAACTCAGTTAAGACCCAAATGACTGTTTTACACTTTAGGCAATTGCAGAAAAATGGTTTGGATGAAATGCATACAGCAATGCAGCAAAAATGCAAAATAAAAAACAAAAGACTAGAAATACTTGCGAAATCTGGGAAATCTGTAGAGAAAATGATTGCGTGAATTTTAGATAAGTCTTGATTTGGCTTTTTTGGAAAACAAATTGAAGGAAATAACCAAACGTTTTCTGCATTTTTGTATAGATTTACAAGGGTTTTGATAAGCCATTCATCTAAGTCACAGATCACACCAACTCATTGTTCAATAGAGAAAACATGCAGCACTGATTAAAGTGAAACTGTTGGCTAACTGTCAGAGATGCCTACCCAAGGTAGGAATTGTTCTGTGTTAAAAGTACATGAAAAGTGTGATTGCTCTGGATAAGAACCTGAAATGTGTATGTTAACACTGCAGACTGTTTTAAATACTGAACAAGTTACTGAAAAAGTTATTGACTCCAAGTTAAATCACTCATGTTACTAGAGGTTCCAGTCACTTCAGATCAGGTGCTCACAATCTTAACATTAGGTTTTTTCCCCAAAATGCATGATGTTCAATTACATACATCCCTCTCTATTCCTTTCAGATGTTGTTCTTGTAGAATCATGATGTCGATAAACACCAAGCACAAGCCTGACCGAAGAACTTTCTAGTTTTTAAATTAAGAAAAAGAAAACAAAAAGCAGCCGAAGTACTGCCATATTCCTCTGAGACCACTGTAGGGTCCCCACTACCCAACACATGGAAGTTCTACATTTCAGAGTGGTTTTAATGAGTTAATAAATATCAAATTACAACATATGACATTGCTTTGCTTATCTGTATAAAAACGGCACATGGTTTCACATTATTTAAACTTGGAAACAATCCATTCACTGAAGTAACACCATTTGATTTAATTTAAATGCAGACTATATAGCAGAACATAAAGAAAACTTTAGAAAGACAAAAGACTTCAGCATTCAGAAACAATGAAACAAATTGCAGTGCAAAGGATAAATTACATTCCAAAAACTATTAGACTACATGTAAGGAAGTTAGATTCTATCCAGTAAATACATTCTCATTGTTAACTAATTAACTGGGGTTCAATGGACGCATAACAATGGACAACAAAACAGAGTTGAAGGGCAACAGCAAGATATGGATAAATGATCCCCATGAAATAACCTAAAACAAAACAAAGTGAGATTCAGCAATTTCCTAACGATTTTAAGAAAAGCAGTCAATTTTGTAAGAATAATTCCCTGGTAAAATTGTACAAAAAGTTGAATGAAAGTATAGATACTTTATTTGCAACAGGATACTGAGAGTGGGAAACAATGTTTCGTAAAGATGGCCACAGATCAAAAGAAAGCCGAACTTTTCAAAACAGCTTCCCTTCAACTAGCTTCTAAATTGAGGTACCTACTCAGGAATGTTTGAAGCTGCCAAGTTAAACAGATCAATAAATGACACTCCTGCAGGATTATCAGCATAATATGCAAAGTTTGTCAATAATATGAATGAAACTCGTACTTGAGTGAGCAAAATACAGCAATGGAGATAAATTTACATCACTGCTGGTGGGAGATGAGGAAGGATTTTACTCTTATTTCTTCTGGATGTATTATAACATGCTCCAACATCTCCCAAACAAGGCACAATATAGCTGGTATTCATTACATTCTAGGAATGAAAAAGGTAAAACATAGGGCCCAATAACAGTCTTGGAAAAAAAAGCAATTAACTCATTTGTATGCAGTTAGACTAAAGGCATATCCTATTCAGCAGTGACCAAACATCCCAGCCATTCCCATGGCTTTGTAATCTTTGCTTCTTTCAGCAGTTTGTTTTCAGAATAGTCCCACCACTGCAGCTGGGAAGGTCCTTAAGTTCCAGTGACCAATCACATTATTAACAGAGAGAATCAAACAAGAACGGCAGTCCAAGTGGTAACTGGCAACCCACTTGTACACTAAGCAACATTTCTGCATCCATTGGAGGTTGACTCCCATAACTGTCGGTGATTATGATAAAAGGTACACTGCATTTTATACTTAAAAGTTAAACATGAATATTTATATAATAAAGTAAAAGCCTGGTTGTTTGTTTAATTGGACTAATGTCTTAGTTTAGAATTATTTTAGCATTTGATAGCATATATTAAAGATATAACCCAATGTAACTGAATATTGTTTCATTTTTTGCAATATTCAATTATACTGGTATCCATCCTTGTGACTACAATGTGTCATTTAAAATTGAATGTCAATATACATAAATTCATTGGAATGCAGTTTAAGTATTTTAGAAAACTGAATCACAGTTCATGCAGTAACCCTGAAACAAAGATATACATGTGCCACAAAGTACAGCTAGGATACAAGACCAGTAAAACCATGATGGGTGTCATGGTTGGCATCTTGGAGCATATCAAACATAAACATGTTGTCAAGAGACACAGATTCAATGGACACACTAGGATTTAAGTTCTATCAAAGAAAAAGGACTAAATTTTGGTTCCAACTTCTGTTAGACCAGTAATAAACGGTAAAGATTTCACGAAGTGTATGAGGTTTCCTCTTCTGTAACCCCATGATAAACTCATCTGGCAGCAATTAACAGAGAAAGTTGACCAGGAACTAGGAGCCTGGCTGACTGGTAAACTTTGAGCAGTGAGGTATCATTCTGTTCACCACATCAACTGTAAGGTCGGCAGCTGTGTCAGAATTTCCTACGTCTGCAAAGCAGCACTTCCTCCTCCAGTTACATAGCTGTGAGAGAAATCCAACAACCAGGGCTAAGCTTGAAAACGATGAACAGTTCCACATGCACACAATCAGAATTTAATACAATGCAGAAATCATCCACAGGAATACCAGCTTAAGTACTGAAGCTGATTGCATCAGAAATGACCAAATGACAACTATGCTGAAACTATATCACATAAATCAAATTCTACAAAACATGCAAATATTAAATTTCCATGAGCAATTCTCTGCCTGGAATTTCTGACAAACACTTCTCTCAAAGTATAAAATTTTGAAATTTTTAGATACCTATTATTGCAGTCAAAAATTTAAATTTGAAATCAGATCAAGAAACTGGCATGAATCCTACTTAGCTATCATTCTCAAACTTTGCACGGTTGTTCTTTCAAAAATATATTAAGCTAGGCCTGTACTATGTAGGTACTATTCCAGTGATCGATCTTGTGGTATCTCTCATATGTAGCGATAAAAAGCTTACAATTTCAAGTGAGATATATCTCATTGAAATCTAATGATCACTGCGCAGTTTACCAAAGACTTGTATTTTCAACTGAATCACAATGCAGTTGAGCTACATCAAGCCTCACATAAGCAAGACAGACAGTAATTCTTTATAAATTCCAAAAGAAAGGGGATTCCATAGGGCATTCCAATGTTCTCAACCATTCATCCAAACACTAGCAATCATTTGAAACAGTGGTGTAAATCAAAAACTGTTATAGCAGACTACAGTTGAAACCACTTCAGAGAAAATTTCACCCATGATATAGCAACCCAAAGAAAATATACAGCCCCATGCAACCTGGAGGTGATACTAACCAAATTAACAGAACTTAATTTACACACTGCCCTGAAAATAGTTTTCTACACTTAAAGCATTCTTTTCAGAAATTTTTTCTAATGGTATTCAGACCTCACAATTTCAACAAAACAGGATTTGAAAAACACCCACATTCATGCTAAAGAATGCTCCTCCTTCCAACTGAGATTTAGTAGGGCAGCTGAAAATCACTTTTCTCAATTTACTAGAATCTGTTTACAGAATGATGCACACGACTGTACAAATTCAGAAGCAAAGATTTTGCCTCTCACCAAGTACTACTGCTCCGAATACAGCCTAATGGAACGGAAGTGTTTTGCAAGAAAAAAAATTGCACACCAAGGCAAAACAGCCAAAAAAGTTAGCTCCATTCTTACATAGCTGTGAAGGTACTAATTAACTGACCTCTGGGAATCCCCAGTGCATGGATAGTTAAATAGATTCTTGATGGACAACAGAATCCCAGTGTTAGGTTCGTTTTTCAGAGACCCTCACGGACTTGATGCAATAGCATGACACTGACCTGGCTACAAAAACACAATCCTTTATTATTAAGCAAGTACAAGCTGTGGAGAATCGCTTATTGAACTCAGCACACTGTGCCGGGTTGAGTACAGCAATCCTCCACAGCTTGTACTGAAGGATTGTGTTTTCGTAGCCAGGTCAGTGTCATGCTATTGCATCAAGTCCGTGAGGGTCTCTGAAAAACGAACCTAACACCAGTTATAGCAGCAGACAGGAGAGCAAGGATATAACCAATCCAGCCATCCACAATCTTATCAAATAGTGAAGTAAACATGAAAGACTAAAATGACCCACTCCTAATATTTTTGTGTATATGCGCAAATAATTTAAAATTCAGGGATAAAGTCACTCAAAAATATTCAGTAGCAGAAAAGATACTGGACTGCAGAAAATGGAATTACATTTACCATGTGATGGCATCTTGTTGTAATACCCCTTCAAAGGAACAGATCAGTTTACATTAATGAAATCATAGGAACACTACTTGAGAAAAGTGTGAAAGTTAAAGAAAACAACTGAAAAATTATAAAGAACTAATTCAGTGACACTGGAGAAGCCAGAGAAAATTTGTTGTAAAAGTTGCTTTCAAAACAGTTAAATATAGAAAAGAGGAGGAATACCCTATTTGGCCCTTCAAGCTGCTCTGCCATTCAAAATGATCATGGCTGATCATCCAAAGCAGTATCCAGTTCCTGCTTTCACCCCATTAAAAATTTCTTTGCATTGGTAAAAGTCTCAAAAAGTATCACGCTGAAATAGTTTAAGATCTTTGCAAATGATCATTAATACTTAATGAATTGCCAAATTGCAGTTTCATTAACGCATCGACATATACCCTAATGAAAATTCAAACATTTTGGCCCGAAAAAGCTCATTGAAACCACTTTCTTACTTTTGGTCTTGTGAGCAGGAAAAATTTTAAACTCAAGCTAAAGCTAAACTCACCCACGGTCAGTTGCAACAGCCCAAAGTACATTCTAGGATTAAACCAGAATTAGCAAAAGAACTGCAAATATTTACAAAATCTCATTTTTAATACAGTCATGCCTTATATCCTTTTAGGAGATTAAATTTGAAGTATAGTTTGCCTGCTGTTCTGAACGTCTAATTATACTGTGACAAGTTTACATAGGTCATTTTCATTATAAATGGAGATGTCACTTTTTTCATTCTAAATTGCTATGAATGCAAACAAGATTTTGCCAAATTAGATATCAGCCACTGGGTATGCATTAAAATCTACCAATACGTGTTACAAATAGTAATGGTATAATCCACAGCTGCATGCAGAGAACAATGTGAATTTACTTAAATTCTAAATCACTAAGTTCCATTAAAAAACTGGATGCACCTTCCAGGGACAATGGAGAAAAACCATTTTAAATCTACACAAACTGCAGGAGCATGCATCAGTATAAAGGGTTTGATAATTACTGTTGTGCCTTACACACCATTTCAGATCAAACATTTTAAATGTTTTGACAGATGATGAAAGTGGACACTCTTTACCTGAACAAAAAGAATTACAATTCCAAAGAGAAAACAAACCATGAACTGGAGTGGACACAACTGAGCATGGGAAACAAAACTCCCCCTCCACCCAAATTTCCCAACACATCTTAGTTTAGTATAATAGGAACTAAAGTTAAGCTGGGCAGTGGTTCCGTGAGGCAAGCTTGCATTTAGTCATAAATGAAGACAAGTTAATAAGTTAATCAAGTTTTGTCAAAACTTCCTTGAAATCAAAGTAAATACATATTCAAAACCTACAGACAACTTTTCTGCACACAGACTTGGAACTGATTCTCAAATTTTAAAGGCAAATACTGTACTGACTTTTAAACATCAGGCTTAACAGAGCACAATCTATTCTTACATTTATACAGCTAACTTGAATTCCAATGAAGGTCGTTCACATTTTTCTAACCGAAAAGTTCGAAATAGCTTGTGTTCCCACTAGATTCCAACACATCTATGGCTACAATGTTCAGACAATAGACACTCTTCCACTGTCATCTCTATATGATTCTCTAAGCTTATCTTGAATTTGTTCAAATGTTCACTGAAACATTTGTGTATTAGAATTTGTTTTGATCATCTCTTCATCAGTGTATTTGCAATAGAATATTGCAGATGTTTAGCATTCCTTGAGCCATCGCCTACACAAAACTAGTAAGATAACAAAAGATTACTGCTCTTTATTCAAACATAGTTATTTTAATCTAAGGAGATGTTATGATACCTCCAGAGTAGGTGGGATATGAACCAGGACTTTCTGGATCAAGGGAGGGACACTAGGATTGCACCAAAATACACAATAAATGCACACATTTTTAACCAATTTGCTCAGACATGATCTGGCCCAGGTTCGGGGGACTACCACGGTGCCACAAGGTTATGTATTGGTGTTGGAGGTAGCAACTACTTAAAAGATGAATAAATCTACAGAATTATAGCTGTTCAATCTTTCCTGACTCTAGGGCAAACACACTATATAATTAGTTCGGTCTCATCTGTTACCATTCCCTGATCCACATTCAGCAACTTAAATAAGATATCCCAATCTTTTCTGTCCTGCTTAGCTCAATTGCAGGGTAGTCCCACCACCAAACAAAAATGGCAAAGCTTGCTACAGCATAATCCCATCAGAATCTAATCCAAAATACATGACTACAAACCTAAACGGTGCAGATATTGTATGCAGGAATGACTCTCTGCGCTAAGTGATATCTGCCAACCTTTTGTCAAGCTTAAGTACAAGAGACACCAGAGTAGGAGATACAGAAACGGAATGCAGAAGTAAGGCTAGGAGGCAGGTGTTTAGAACTGAGACAAATTTTGTTACCCAGAGAGTAGTGAGTCAGTGGAATTCTCTGCCACGAAGTGATCGAGGCTAAAACATTGATCCTTTTCAGGGAGTTAGATATATTTCTTAGGCCCAAATGGATCAAAGGAAATGGGGGAGAAAGTGGGAATAGCCTGCTGAGTTGGATGATCAGCCGTGATCACGTTGAATGGTGGCACAGACTTGAAGGGCTGAATTCAGCCCTGTTCCCACTTTTTCTCCCCATTTCCTTTGATCCATTTGGACCCAAGAAATATATCTAACTCCTTGAAAAGGATCAATGTTTTAGCCTCAATCACTTCGTGGCAGAGAATTCCACTGACTCACTACTCTCTGGGTAACAACATTTATCTCAGTTCTAAACACCTACGCCCTAGCCTTAGACTATGATCCTTGGTTCTGGACTCCCTGGTCATAGGGAACATCCCTCCTGCAATTACCCTGTCTGGGCCTGTTAGAATTTTATAGGTTTCTATGAGATCCACACTCATTTTTCTAAACTCCAGTGAATATAATCCTAATTGATCCAGTTTCTCCTCGGATATCAGCCCTGCTATTCCAGGAATCAGTGCGGTAAACCATTGTTGCGCTCCCTCCATAGCCAGAATTTCCTTTCCCAGACAAGGAAACCTAAACTCTACACAATACTCCAGGCGTGGTTTCACTAGGCCCTGTAGCAAGACTTTTCTACTCCCGTACTTGAATTCTCTTGCTATGAAGGCCAACGAGCAATTTGCATTTATCACTAGTAACTCAATTAGGTAAAAGTAAACCTAAAACACCCAAGGGGAAATCATTAATTTTGTTGAAGAACAAAGAGGATAAAGACTCAACATGCTCTGAGCTACCAATTACTCAAGTCTCAGCATATCAGCTACATTTTCTAAATATTTGTGCTAGTATAACTTTACTAGTTAGGACATTTATTAAATTTAGCTAAATGTTGTCTACTAAGAAGACTTTTTTTGCTGATTATTTCCAAAACAATGTTGCTACTAATGGTCCTAATATTGACATTACAGTACTTTTTGTGGGACTTTAGAAACCGGGGCGGACTTTGGCTGGGTTCCCACACAAAATGAGCATACCAGATAAATCATTGTGCTAATGTGCCTCTCCACTCAACTGAGCAAAAACGGTCACAGTACAGAAGAAACATTTTATCCAGCAGTGATAACAATTAAACTACCATGTGCGCCTGTCTTTTAAAAATGCCATTAACTTTCTTGCATTTACCATGTCATCTCAGCAACACATTCCACAAATGTAAAGCCACATCCTTAACACTGGGATGTTTATTTTACAAAAATGTCAGTTGTTAAATGGGACCTGCTGCTACACTGCAACAGTGGTATTATGGGCTATCTTTTCGAAATCTCTGCAGCATGTATCACAATATGGCAACCTTTTCAGTCCTGTCCCTCAAATGCTGGATTTGCAATCATGGATCAAAAGTCTATCCTCACCTCCAAAGCTTCTCCCATCCCATTTGCATTAATGATCAAATCACTACCCAGCAAGAGTAAGTAGCTTTGAGTCAAATCTCAACCACTCATAAGCAATGGAACAAGCAGAACCACAAATGTCAGCTGTCCTGTCAAAAGATCAGCCAGCACAACATTTGCCTAACAATGTTAAGAGGTCTATTCTTGCTCCAGTTTCTTATATTTAATGCACGAGTGCTTCAGCATGTAGCAACTCGGAATACATGGAAGAATACTGACATACCCTTTGCATCTCTATAGGATCACATCTTACAACTGGAGTTGGTCTTCCCAATTGATAGTTGGCTCCACAGCAGCATCAATGTACAGGCTGCCGCATTTCAGGAATGCTACAATACTTTGTCTGGTGTCACAGATGGTTCCTCAATAGGTTGCACAACTGCACTGTTGAGGTTTTGGATGTGTAACTGTTGTGATCAGCCTGTCCCCAGCTCATTTGCAGCAATTTGACTCTTGGGACACTGAGCACTGGCCAACAGTTGCCTAAACACTTCAGGGTCTTTGCTTTCTAGTCAAGCAATCATATCCTCATTGCTCTAATTCCAAGCTTTTGTTAACTCATTCTGTACAGGTACAATGTAAAAGTTTTTCATATGTTCCAGTCATTAAATAGCACATTTTGCAGTTTCATTTGAACAATGTCTACTAAATAGAAGATGTTGTTGTAAGCATTTTAGCATTAAGATTTAACATTATCTGTTCAAAACCTGTCTTCGTTTATTGTGCTTTTTCAATACAAAGGCTCAAAAATCAGACATCTCTCTAAATTTTAGCATTTCTAATTGAAATCCATCCCCTTATCAATTATATATTTTCTTCGTGCTGAAAAGATCTTGCTAGCATTCAATTCATTTTAAGTTTCACTCTAGAAGCATGAAATCAATAGCCCATCACTTCTGTTTACTTTTGGATATGAAGTCCCTTATTTTGGCTTTTTCAATTTACTGAACTATCTGTTGGCATGCCTCAAATAAATGATCACAGGAGTACAACCCTGACATCCAAGTAAATTCTCATAACATCCCACAGGCGACATACAGACCTCCAAAACAAAATTTCTATCTTCAAGAAACTGAATGCTGTATCAGACCAATATTCAAGTTTCAAAAATTTCTGAATAAATGACGATTAGCAAAACATTCACAATCTGCCAATGTTCATCACCACATCATTTACGTTTTTTTAAACTTAAACTCCATGCTGGTTTCACCTTCAGATTCAATAGTCAATACTGAATGAAAAATTTAAGGCCTACAGGAAGGTCATCATTAGCATAATGCAAATTGCTACTGGAACAGGCATTAATGCAAATCTTGCCAAATGCTGAAACATGCCAAGGAGAAACACCAAGAGGAGTCTTCAGAAATCTGAAGATGTGTTACCATCAATAGCTTAATGCTTTTTGCAATACAGGCAGGAGGGGGACTTTTTTCACTTGGTTCCTATGTATTTGACTTGCAGAGTAGTTGATTCAGATACCAGTAATAAATGCACTGAAGGCAGGTAACACCACTTTGCACCAACAGCTACAAATGTCTTTGATCATGCCAACAGTCCTTGTATTACAGTAGCAGCACTTCTGTAGGAGAGTTACTAACAATGGCTGCACTTGCCTCAGAGGACCTAGGGCTCTATACCACTAAATTCAGCTCAAAGAACACCAATGTGCCTATTAAAATAGGATTTCCAACACAAAGACTTTCAAATTCAAACTAGTTATGCTGAACTCCTTTAAATATTTAACACACCTGCACATTGCACCTGAATTTATCACATTACGTGCATCAGTAAGTAATAGCTCTGGGACATGGAATGCAGAAACCAACAGGCTTAATTGAACCTCAGGTGGATCACCATGGAATTGGAATCAAAAACAGCAATATATTCTTTAAAGAGTGAGTTAAGCACGCTACAGAGTATTCTAACCAGAAATCAACTCATGTTAAGCAATTATTGTTCTGGCATTACAGTGTAGCTGGGGTGGTATATAGGTCATGTGTCAGACCCTCATCTTTGTAAGCCAGCTGGCTCCATCTCATCAGATCACATCGCAGGTTCATATTGTATATTCCATAAGTATACATCACTGTCTCAAGGGCATGCCATGAAAACATCTGAGATGGCATGTAGGTGGGAACTTGCAAGTACAGATTTTTAAGCCCAACTACATTGGCAATGGCAGTGTAAATGAGGACTGCTTCAATTATTTTGCTTTTAAAATTAAAATTGTTTGCAATGATGTGAAAACTGCTTAACCACAGCTTTATCTAGGTGCATGCAAATAGCTCTAAAATTTTTTAAATCAGCTTGCTCAGAGATGTCATTACTAATCTCCGGACCAGGTGGGACTCGAACCTGCATCTCCCATATGGTCCACACAAAATCCGTGGTCTTTTAAGGTTCAGGAAAAGTTCTAAGCTTAGCATGGCAAGGCTATTTCTAAATCAGCACTTTTAATTTGCCGAGTTTCATAGATGTCCTCCATTAACATAACTGCATAAAGTAACAAAGCACATGGAGCTGAGATTACATCAGTAGGGCCAATCAAGGCTAATCATAAAGATGAGAAAGCTTAATTGACTGTCTACCCTCATTCCTATGGGTTGTCTAATATCAGCAAACTTCATATTCTAACCATAACCTTTGATAACAGAGCCAAAGTGGCTCAAATTTACCGATCGGGAAACTAATTCAACAATGCATGAAGTACGGATACACATCAAGTTGTCACCATAAAGTTGTCAACAATGACAAAGAGTTGCACGTGACATCATCTTTAAAAAGCTGAATCTCCAATGTTGTACTACTTCTCAGTTTCTTGTACAACTACAAAGCCATAAACCTTTTAAAGGCTTTGTGCAAAGATACTAAGCAAATTCCATGTGCATCACCTGCAGTTAATGCAGCATATCAAATAGTAAGGCAAGATCATTAAAGCTAGTCTCATCATAAAATACTACAACTGCCAATTTCAGTTTGATAGCAAGCACGTTATTGCGATAATTGCATTATAGTAAAGAACCAGAAGGATATAGCCCCCTGAATTAGCACAACCACATCAAATTACAACTGATCAACCATGACCCCCCACTTTCCCTCCCAACCCTCCTATTCCTTGCTTTGAGTGCCCAAAGATCTGCTGTTCTTAAACATGCACAAACTCAACTGCCAGAGCCTTTTCAACACTGACATCGTGACTTCAAGGTAAACAAAATTCAGATTAAGGGTTTCTCATAATCAGACACCATCTGATCATACGAACAGGATAAGATGGATCAGCCAAAATGTGAAGTTCATAACCCCATGTTCACGAGTACAGAAGTGCAAGAAACCATAGTTCTTAACTTGATTTCTCATGAACTATCTAATGATGCTGCTTACATCTAAATTTAAATTCTATAGGAGATTTGGTAATGCAAAGTTTACTTTTTAAAAAATCATTTCAACGGAATGTCGGCTTTGGTGCTGTGAAGATGGTGGTGGCAAGCTGCCTTATATCACTGCAATCCTTGTGATATGGGAACACCCACAGTGCTGTTATGAAGGGAGTTCCAGGATTTTGACACTGATATACTTCCAAGTTAGGATGGTATGCAACTCATGGGGAACTTGAAAGTGGGTGCTCCCACTCTTACGCTACTCTTGTCCTTCTAGGTGGTAGTAACTGCAGATTTCAAAGGTGCTGTAGGAGCAGCCCTGGTGGAAGTTTTCAATGAACAGTCAATAAAATCTTCCAGAATATAATGAAAAGTTCAAAGTACTGTCATGCAACTTTAGTAAACAAGGTGACTAGCCATGATTAACAGCAAATTCTTTAACTGAACTTCGTACATATCAGCAATGTTGGAAATCGTTCAATGTTGATAAACAAAGACAGGTGTTGGGGTGTTACAAACTGGAACTGATCCATCACATTCATAAATATCTTGAAGTGGGGTAAGCGACAATAGAAATTAACATTAAATATACTAGCTAATACAACAAAATTACTAGACTTCATTTTCAAAGCAATTAACCCTGTTCTTGGAAGCACGAAGATGAACTTCTTGACAGGCACAGCAACGTACAACTGTTGTACTTAATGAAGGAAGAAAACTGACAAGCATCCATATGTGGGCAGATGGGGAGAATCAAGTGTGATATAGCTGCTAAGGTGACTCTATGCTGCTCCGCATAGCAGCAAATTATAAAATCAAAATGAACCAGTACAGAAAGCTGCCATTCAATGCAATATCTACAGCAAATCAGGGCAGAACTTAAGACACTTAATGCTAAGGTCCTGAGGAGCGCTGCCAAACAAAAAGGCCTTGAAGTACAGGTTTATTGTTCCTTGATGGTGGAGTCACAGGTAAGCAACATAGTGAAAGCAGTGTTTGGTATGCTTGCTTTTATTGGTCACTACATTGTGTATAGGAGGTGGGAGAACAATGGTTAGGACATTTTTGGAGTGCTGCATGCAATTCTGGTCTCCCTGTTATTGGAAGGATGGTGCGAAACTTGAAAGGGTTCAGCACTGATTCACAAGAATGTTGCCAGGGTTGGAGGGTTTGAGCTACAGCAGAAGCTGAATAGGCTGGGGCTATGTTCCCTGGAGTGTCGGAGGCTGAGGGGTGACCTTAGAGGTTTATAAAATCATGAGGGGCATGGATAGGGTGAATAATCAAGGTCCTTTCACCAGGGTGGGTGTGCTCAAAACTAGGGTATATGTTTAAGGTGAGAGGGGAAAAATTTAAAAGGGACCTAAGGGGCAACTTTTTCCACACAGAGTGGTGTCTGTATAGAATGAACTGCTAGAGGAAGTGGTGGAAACTGGTACAATTACATCATTTAAAAAGCATCTAGATGGGTATATGATTGGGAACGGTTTAGAGGAATATGGGCCAAATGCTTGCAAGTGCAACTAGATTAATTTAGAATACCTGGTCAGATGAATGAGTTGGACCAAAGGATCTGTTTCCATGATGTACAGCCCTAAGAGTTATTCAATCGCATTACCCTTGCCAATTCTACATAACCTTGTAAATGTCACTCCTTAATGCAGTTAATACCTTTGCAATATCTATTTGAAAATGATCCGTTGGAATCCATCAACATTCCTTGAGCCAATGCATTTTACATCATAACTCACTGCATAAAGAAATTTCTCTCGTCTGATTCTTTTGCCAGATACCTTGACAAAACCTTTCTGCAGTGGAAAGGTACAGAGGGTCAAGGGCTGTTTTTTGGACCCAAGACCTGTGATGAGTGGTTTTCCACAGGGATCAGTACTCTGCCATTTATATAAACAATATGGATGAGAATATGAGAGGTATGGTTTGTAAGTTTGGAGATGACACCAAAATTGGACAGAAGGTGGTTACCTGAGATTACAAAGAGATCTTGATCAATTGGACCAATGGGCTGAAGGGTGGCAGATGGAGTTTAACTTGAATAAATGGAGGTATTGCATTTTGATAAAACAAACAAGGGCAGCCCTTATACAATTAATGATAGAGCTCTGGGTAGTGTTGTAGTACACAGAAACCTTGGGGCTCAGGTACACAATTCTTTGAAATTTGCATCACAGGTAGACAGAAACATTTAGTACACTTGCCTTCATTGCTCAGCCTCTGTGTACAGGAGTTGGTATGTCATTGAAGTTGTACAGGACATTGATGAAGCCTCTTCTGGAGTACTGTATGCTCTGTCATAGGGAGGGTGTTATTAAAGCGGAGAAGGTTTGGAAAAAGATTTATCAGGATGTTGCCAGGAATGGGGGGTTTGCTTTATGAAAATAAGCTAGATAAGCTGGGACACTTTTACTGGAGTATAGGAGGTCGAGGGGTGATATTTATAAAATCATAGATATGACCTAGATAAAGTGAGTAGCAAAAATCTTTTTCCCAAGATGCCCCGGGGGGGTGCGCTCAAAACTAGGGGATATATTTTTAAACGGAGTGGAGAAAAATTTGAGGACATGCAGGGCAATTTTTTGCGGTTCACGTATGGAATGAACTGCCAGTGGAATTGGAGGATGCAGACACAGCTACAACGTTTAAAATACATTTGGATAAACGCATGAGTAGGAAAGGTCTGAGAACATTGTCGGCATTGTCCCTAGTTGGGCCAAAGGGTCTGTTTCCATGCTGTATGACTCTTCAGTTTAAAGGCTTTTACAGATCTTAACTTATCCATTTCTCTTTGATACAGAACAATTTCCCTGGTTTCATCACATAACTGAAATCCTCCCCTGCATGCTCTCCAAGGTCTTGAAATCCCTTTTGAAGTTTGATGCTAATAATTGGCTACAATATCCCACTTGGGCCGATTATTTGATAAATGTTCCTTTACCTACGTATCGAGGCACAGAGTGCATAAAGAGAAAGGATGCTTATCACAACCTGCCCTGCAGACTGTTTTTGCAGACCACTGCAAGAGAAAAAATGTAATCAGTAAACCAGACAATAGTAAAACAGTCTCAAAAAAACCATAATGGGAATGGAAAACTATCATACTGTAGAATTGAAAAAGCACATTAACAAGCTTTAATGAATTAATCAAAATAGTTAATTCATGACATCTAACCAGTTTAAGACTACAGCCACCTATGGGTGTTCTAATCACAATGGTATTGACATGTATGACCAGTTCAGAATTTTCATTCCAGAAAAAACTGATATTTCGAAGGAAAAACGTAAAGCTGGTGATTTACGCTGTTCAATGCAATTGGTGCAATACAACCCTGGGAATGTCAATGGCATGATAATTAATTTCCACTGTACACTTCAACATTCATTAATGGCAAACTGGGTTGTCATGTACAGTTTCTTTAACCTCTATTCTTCCAAACATGTTTTCAATATTTTAATATACCTGGTCCACATTCAATAATTTACCCATCTGTAAATTTTGTTCAATTAAAGTTATCAAGATAACAACCTGGTACCTCCATAAACTGACAATAGCTTCATACCACAATCCCCTCTCCCCAGCAATGTGGTATATAGGTGGAAGATAACAAGTCATTTGAAGAATTGTCCCATTCACAAATTGAAAAACAAATACATTAATGGAGTCAGAGATAGCAGGAACTGCAGATGGATAATCTGAGATAACAAGGTGTAGAGCTGGATGAACACAGCAGGCCCAGCAGCAGAGGAGCAGGAAGGCTGACGTTTCAGGCCTAGACCCTTCTTCAGAAAAAGGGTCTGAAGAAGAGTCTAGGCCTGAAATGTCAGCCTTCCTGCTCCTCTAATGCTGCTGGGCCTGTGTTCATCCAGCTCTACACCTTGTTATCTTACATTAATGGAGTCATCTGTTATTTTATGGGTGCCTTCCACCTACGTGGAATGCTGACAGTGGTAAGCAAATTGAAATCTCTATACAGACCTATTTTATTTAAACCATATACTGATGCTTTAAGCTAGCAGTAGGAATCAAAAACAGGCTATCACCATTTATAGTCAATGAAAAATTAGAACCTAAGGAAACAATCTCTTCAGAAACAAATTTGAAAGTGTACAGCAGGTTATTTCTTAAATCCAACTATCAAAGCTACAGTGAAAACAACCAACTTTAATACATCAAAACTCAATTTAAAGAATGAATGAGTGATTTTATTGCCCCACATATCTTGAAGACAGTGAAGTGTTCCCAAAATTCTAGTAACAGCAACATGCCAGTAGTTAGAAATTAAACAATTGAGATCAAGCTCCAGTTTCAAAGAGCCATTACATCCTGAAGTTTAAACAAATGTAGATGATTTTCACTGCCTAACTGACAGACATTAAATAGTGCATCTCTCATACCAAATGAGGCACAGGCAATTAAATGCCACCCACAATTTATTGCCAAATACAAAGTGAGCCAACTGCTTCAGAATAAAAATCATGAAAACGGTTATCTTCAGTCTCAATTTTACCAGTTCCCTCTGGGTGATCTATTTATATTTTTGGCCAGCATCGAGGTCTGTAGGCAAAGAACTTCACCCCTTAACTTCATCCATCCCATGTTCTACAACCTCCTTGAGACTGATTTCTCCTCCAATACCCTTTGACTCTAACCATTTGTGCAGAATTCATTTAATCCATTCATGATTTTGGAGCCTTCAGAAAACTCTGTCTTACCCTTTGCCTCTTCATCTTTGAGAAGCTGCTCAACTTATGGTATTCATCAAGCTCTCAACCAACCAAACCATAATCTTCCCAATGATGGCTCAAAATTGATTATTTTCTACGTGTATAACAAAAATGAAACTCAAAACTACTGCAGCCGTCTGCAGTGACCAATCCCAATAATGGATGCACACATTCAGGACAGAACCATGTATTTTTAGAAAAGGGAATCATGCGATTATTAGCTTCACGCAAGGCAGGGGAGGTCAGATAGATCAGCCTTCATAATAAGTGGTGGTACAGCCTGAAAGTCAAATGATTAACCCTAATGTTGTTATAAAAAGCAATGTACTGAAGCACACAGGCCAGAAAAGTTGAGTGTTTTATTACTCTTTCACTGGGATGTGAGCGTTGGAAGGGAGTCTTGTATTGAACCAGTGCTAGAACTACAAATTACTTGTGGACTAGAGATAGTTTGCTATCTGGTTTTAAACCTACAACTTTCTTTAAAGAAATACAGTTTCACATAACAAACATCTAAAAATTAAAGTAATGGAAATTCAAAATAATAGCATGGAAATGGATGAGATAGGCAGGTGAAAGGGAAAAGGAACTGAGTGGAGAGCTTTAAGAATTGGTCAGATGATCTTCACTTTTAGATATCCATTTTACAAATTTTAATTCAGAGATGTTCTTTGCAAATTCACAGACAGGTGAATCATAATTGGCATACAAGGAATTACATGTTTTACTATATTCACTTTGTAGGTCATAGAACAACCATATTTAACAAAAACAAATATACCCAAATAGTGACCCAAAGGTAGCCAAGAATGATGTTGCAACATCTAGGTTTGTACTGACTCAATACTCAACATATCCAATTGCTGCAGGCCAGCAATCAAAGCCCACAGATAATTCAAAGATCTAGTTAAAATAAAACTGTGCTTCATTAGAACAATGTTCAAGTCAAATAAACTCTCTATTGCTATGCCTGAATTCTGATCACCAAGATACCAGACAAGATTTCAAATACTAGTAGCTGGCTAAAGGAGAGCTACAAGGCTAAGCATCAGATGACCAAGATGTGGAGATAGAGAAAGCTTAGTCTGTTCAGCCTTGAAAAGGAGGCGAGAACAGGAGAGAGTACGCAATATTAGAAGGACTGTAAAGGAACACGGAAACACTGCTGCAAACAAAAGCCTGACTGTAGAACAAGGTGGCAGTGGATAAAATAAACAAATTTAGCAACACTATCATGTCTGAAATAGGTTTTCAATTATCCTTCAGTCTGAAAAAGGAATCTCTGGGTGGGTGGAGGGTGCAGGGAAGGAAATAGCAAAAGCAATTAATTTTAAATGAAATGAAATGAAGTGTGACAAGAATGGAGGGAGGAACTGTTTGGGAGCTTCAGGAGAATAAGTTATCATAAGCTGAGTGCCCTTCTCTCAAGTGCATCTGAAATTACTGCTAATAACCACCTGTGTAAAGGATTCGGTTAAGGATATAATCAAGACCGATTTTTAAAATGACACCCACAGAACACTGCACTTTCTTGGCTCAATTCAGAATGGCCTTTTGTGCAAAAAATGGCAGCTGACATGAGCTGCTTCGTAACCTAGTAGAAGTCAAACATTTTTGGTGGTGTTGGAAGAAACAGAACCGATTGGCTAGTATTCATACCTTTGCTTAAGTGGGTGTCATAACAGCCTGCAGACTGCTTTTCTCTGGTCCAAATACCTGCTCCAGAAGATGTAAAACAGATCAGAATTGGAAATTCAGATCACTTCCGCACTGTTGAATTAACTGATCTCGAAGTAGGAAATTGATCCTATCACTTCCAAAAATCAAACCTCTCCTATGACACCTTGCTTAGCAACTGGTCTGCGTTGTCAGTAATCTGTCTGGACCTTAATCTGGTTCTTATTTGATGTCTATCTTGGATCCAAATAAACCTAGTCCATAACTCTGCAACTATTTCATTTAGCTTCAATCTATTAAATGGCAAATGCCCTATACTGCCACGAGACTCAATATACGCATTCTCAGTGAACCATTACCCACAAAGTATAGCTGAGGAAAAATTCTCCCCTGTTGGGAAATGGAAAAATATTTCCCAGGAGAGTTAAAAGTAGTCCCAACAAATTTGTTATATAAGGATGAAAATTCATGCTGTAAATGGGAAACTGAGTTGTGTTTACATGATGGACACTAATATATGCATAATGGTATATTAAATAGTCATTAGACAACCCCTTAGACAAGATCTACCTTAACATGAAGGAAACTTATCAGAACTGCCCATATTATTCTGACGATACATCTTTTTTGCACAAGTCATCCATACAACAATTTGTTCTTACAAAATATTCAAATTTACTATCACAGCCAAGATCTCTCCAAATATTAGTATCATGTTATCTCAAAGCAAAACAAGTATCTCTTGCTTTATTATCACTGACACCTGATGTCTGTTAGCCATTAGCAAAAATAAAACTTGCCAGAATCACTAAGGGCAACCAACTGTTTTACTCATGAGGTAACTTCTATGACGCCCGTAGCTGTATCCATTATGAGCTAGCAAAACTAGTATGCAAGTACAACTTACATTGGTTCTTTGTTTGAAAATTAGCAAATACTAGATGCTGAATGACACTGAACAATTAGAAAGGGTGATCAAATGTTAGATCAAAGAGGTAGGTTTTCTGGAGCATTATAAAAGAGAAGTGAAAAAAAAACAAAAGTAAGGGAATCCCGCGTCTTCAGGTCCTTCACTACCAGCACAAATTAATTAAAATCACGATACTGAAGAAATCAGAGTCAGAAGACTACAGAGGGTCTCAGATTGTTGCACAGATGCAGGAAGTTTGAGGAGGAGTAAGGTCATGGCAGGATAAAAAATTGACAAATTAATTGAAGGAGTGGATAAGTTGTTGAAGGGGATTCTGAGGGACATGCTTCATATGTATTTGGAAAGATATGGTCTGATTGGGGATAGTCAACATGGCTTTGTGTGGGGATATCATGTCTCATTAACTTAATTGAGATTTTTTGAAGCGATGAAGAAAGCTGATGAAGACAGAGCAGTGGATGTTATCTATATGGGCTTCAGCAAGATATTAGACAAGGCTCCACATGGTAGGCTGCTTGGCAAGGTTAGATCAAATGGAATCCAGACAGAGCTAGCCATTTGGGTATAAAATTCGCATATAGCTAGGAGACAGAGGGTGATGGAGGAGGGTTACTTTTCAGACTCGAAGACCGCGACCAGCGGTGTGCCACAAGGATTGGTGTTGGGTCCACTGCTTTTTGTCATGTATATAAATGATTTGGATGTGAACATAGGAGGTACAGCTAGTAAGTTTGCAAATGACATCAAAAACAATGGTGTAGCGGACAGCGAAGGTTACCTCAGAGAACAATGGGAACTTGATCAGACGGGTAACTGGGCTGAGGAGTGGCAGATAGTTTAATTTAGATATATTGAGGTGCCGCATTTTGGTAAAGCAAATCAGGGCAGGACTTCAACACTTAATGGTAAGGTCTTGGGGACTGTTGCCAAACAAAGACACCTTGGAGTGTAGGTTCACTGTTTTTTGAAAATGGAGTCATAGGTAGACAAGGTAGTGAAGAAGGCATTTGGTACACTTGCCTTTATTGCTCAGTGCATTATTGGAGTTGGGAAGTCATGTGGCGGTTATACAGGTCTTCAGTTTAGGCCACTTTTGGAATACTGCATTCAATTCTGGCTTCCCTGCTGTCGGAAAGATGCTGCAAAACTTGAAAGGGTTCAGAAAAGAGTTACAAGAATGTTGCCAGGGTTGAAGTGTTTGAACTGTAGGGAGAGGCTGGGGTTATTTTCCCTGGAATGTCAGATGCCGAGGGGATGACCTTACAGAGGTTTATAAAATCATGAGGCATAAATACTGTGATTAGCCAAGATCTTTTCCTCCAGGGTAGGGGAGTGCAAAATTAAAGGACATCAGAATTGTAAAATGCTAGTTTTCACATCTAGTTTTAAGATTTGAGACAGTACCTTTCTCCTAGAAGGCTGGGAGTTGAAGCTGGACTATTTGTAACCCTCAAATCCCATGTTAAATTTTTTTAAAACTAACTGCTCCATCAGTAATGTCTGAGATAACAAGGTGTAGAGCTGGATGAACACAACTGGCCAAGTAGCAGAGGAGCAGGAAAGCTGACGTTTCGGGTCCTGACCCTTCTTCAGAAAATCAGTAATGTCTGGTTTGTTTGCATATTGGCAAAAAGGGAAGCATGCACACCTGAATGAAGCTCCAAATTTAGATGAACGAATCAAGTAAACAATATTATGTGCACTGTCTCAGAAGATGTTGGAGACCTGTATCCACGGGAATTTAGAACAGCAAGCAACAACTGTATGAAATACACGAGATCCTGAGGGATCCTGACTGGCAGAATAAAGGATGTTTCCAATTTTTAAAAAAAACTCTACTTTCAAAGGGGTTGCCCATTTAAGACAGAGATAAGGAGAACATTTTTCCAACAATCTGAAATCTTTGGAAATCTCTCAAAAATTGAGAAAGCAAAGGCTTTGAATACAGTTAAAGCAAAGGCAGGGTGGGGAGGTCAGAGGTTATGAGAAACAGGATGAAATGTGGAGCAGCCATGGTTTTGAGTGGCAGAGCAGTCTCAAGGGCTGTGCGGTCGACCCATGCTCCCAACTCGTGTTAGAGCAAAAAAAGTAAACAAGCAGCTCCCATTGAAATGTATATAAATTAAGGCATTCAGAGCAATATCTTCCAGCAGAATACTGAGTCACAAAATGCCATTTACACAACTTATTTTACCTTTTAAAACTTTTATTGCAAATAAGAGAACTTGTGTTACACTCCCACCTATTGTGATCTCATTAAATTCTACTCAAAGTTCCAGAATTCAGACACAATAATCCCCTTCAACATATCAGAATTTCACTACATTTCTACAGCAGAATTTTAAACAACACAAAATAGGATTAAACGCAAATAATTTAACCTAGGTGTGATGCATAACATTTGGAATTGTGCATCACTGAGTTCAACATACTGCTCTGACACTACGCATACCCACTATGCTGGTATGAGATTACTTTATTTTAATCTAAAACACAAAGCTTAAAGTCTAAGCAGTACAACTTCCTGTTTCTACCAACAATTACAAATGGATGAGAGAAGTGATCTACATTGAAGTATACTCAATTTTACATCCATCCTTATCTTACGAACTGGAGCAACTCAAACACTATTAGAAGTATGGAAAAAACATGACAAGCCATTGAAAAAACTAAAATGACATACAAGACAGTAAAACGGCAGTGAAAATTAAATGCACAATTAAGATTAGTCAAATAAAACAGAACCCTAAGCAAAATATTTAAACTTTACTTTAGTAATTTTAGTTAAATATGACATGACCAATTTGTATGATCTTGAACAGATTTGGTGCCCAACGTTTATTTTGCTGTATTCAATGCTACCAAATAAACGAGCCCCACACACGCGTGAACTGGGATACACACACGACCAATAAAATTAAACACCATTACCCCAACACGACATAAACAAACCACTACAGCTTCATCGTTTTTAAATGGAGGATCAGGATTTCAGTATATTTTTTGACTTCACGAGAGACTAACTTCCTAAAAAGTTAAATTGTGCAAAACAAAATTCACAAAACTTCAACAGATTTGGAGCATTTAAGACGCTTAATCGAATCAGCAAATGCCGACTTAAACAGATAGCATTCGAATAAAGGTTAACATATCTGATCAGTCAGTGCAGCACCAGATCTACTTACATCTAAATTATCTTATAAAACTCTAGTCTTCACCACCAGGATTTACGATTTGAGATTGCGCCCATTTCGTACAAAATGGCAATATATTCATTTGAAAAGGTGGATTATTTGGAAACCTCATTTGACCCTGTTGAGTGTTGGAAAGGTTGTTCTCCCAGGCCATTGTTCGGTGTTGAAGCAACACCTGGGGGCGGGGGGGCAAGAATCACCATTAACTATTCGAGACTGGAGTGCGTGAGCTGAACATTTTTAAAATAAGGTCTAGTTTAACGGTTAACTTTTGAACCGCAATGATTACACACTGAGAAGAAGCCAGACGAAGTAATTGGGATGGAGGCGGCCAATAAGAGATAGTTATAATGCCCTCCCACACACTCGGGCCCAGTGAGAGAGAGAGAAAAACCCCACTAGAGTACATCCCTTCCCGTCCACCCTGCGTCCGTCCCCGGCTCCGAGTCTCCCAAGAAAACAACCCTTCGTCTTCCCTCCCCGCCCCCCAAACCACCGCCACCATCCGGCTATTCGCTCTTATATAGCACGGCAGAACTATCGGCCCACCTCGCAGAAATGCTGGCAGTACTGCACCGAGGACTCTTCGGACAGGCCGCGCCTCCTCAGCTCGGCTTGGGCTCTCCTTAGTCGCTCGGTGAAAGGCTCAGGGGCCTGCTCACTCTCGCCATCCGCCATCTTCGCTCTCCACTGTTGCGCGTAGACACCGCTCACGTGATCAGCCCCGCCTCCCTTCTTCCGCCCGCCCCGTGGAAGGGAACGACCGCCCTCTTTGTGGCGTCATCGCGCATACTGGACGTGCCCATAGCTCCGCCCCTCGCAATTCGACGCACAGGCCTGTGACAGTTTTCCTTGTTTACATAGAAAAAGCATACTGCCCACAGGTTGCTACTCCTTCATAACAAACACAGTAGTCATACAATGCACACTGGATTATATTCCTTCATAACACCTAAAGCACAGTTACACACTGCCCACACATAAGTATTCCTTTATAATTTGTAGAATATAGCCACACACTACCCAGGGGATTAGATAACAAGTTGTAGAGCTGGATGAACACAGCAGGCCAAGCAGCATTAGAGGAGCAGAAAAGCTGACGTTTCAGGTATGGATCCTTATTCAAAAATTTTCTGAAGAAGGGCCCCAACCCGAAACGTCACCTTTCCTGCTCCTCTGATGTTGCTTGGCTTGCTGTGTTCATCCAGCTCTACACCTTGTTATTCTCAGATTCTCCAGCACCGGCAGTTCCTACTATCTCCAAGGATTAGATCCCTTTGTTACACATAAAGCACATGGTAGGCAGCAAGGTGGCTTGGTGGTTGGTAGTGCTACCTCAGCGCCACAGACCTGAGTTTGATTCCAGCCTCAGGCACTGTGTGAAGTTTACACATTCTCCCCGTGTCTGTGTGGGTTTCCTCCAGGTGCTCCGGTTTCTTCCCACAGAACAAATGTGCAAGTTAGGTGGATTGGCCATGCCAAATCACCTTGTATTGCCCAGGGACTGTGAAGGCTAGGTGGGTTAGTCACAGTAAATACAAAGTTACATGGATTGAGTAAGGGGGTGGGTCTGGATGAGACGCTCTTCAGAAGATCGATGCGAACTCACATCAAATGGCCTGCTTTCCACACTTTATGGATTCTACGTTACACACTGGCCACAGGTTGATATTCCTTTATAATATTTATAATGCAATTTTACACAGCTAATGGGTTGATATTCCTTTATAACATTTGGAGCACATTCGCCCTGAGGTTGATTTTCCATTTGTAATATTTATGGTGTAAGGTCTGCTGTCTCAAGAGATAGTCATCATTGGTGGTGGTTTAACCTGAGTGTCACTACACCTCAGGTGAGGGGAAAAGTTGAGAAGGAGATTCCTTCATGGTAACCGCAGCTGGCACATGAATTGAACTCACGCTGTTGGCATTACTCTGAATTGCAAACCAGTCATCCAAGCTAACCAACCTGTGGGCAGTGCTATAAATGGATATCAAACTGTGGGTAGTGAACAATTTTTATAGCAACTTCACTTTTACTTTTATAGAGCGATCACACACAGCCTGCAAGTTTATATTTCTTTCCAATACAATATATAACACATACGATTACATAATGTGAGCTGATCGTGTTGGGGAAATATATTAGCATGGGTAAGGGATTGGCTAACTAATAGTGTTGAGGTAAAGCAGATAGCTTCAGAATGGCAAGCTGTAACTACTGGAGTACCACAGGGATCAGTTTTGGAGCCAAAATTATCTACAAGATCTATTACTGACTTGAATGATGTAAGTGAATGCACAAAAAGCAAGTTTGCAGATTACACAAAAATAGTTGGAAATGGGAATAATGAGGATGACCAAGGAGTCCACAAAGAGATATAGACAGGTTAAGAAATTAGGCAAAAACTTGGCAGATTGGAATATAATGTGGAAAAGTGCACACTTTGGCAGGAAGAATAGAGGAGCTGAATATTATTTAAATTGGGAAAAGCTGCAGAAAGCTGCAGCACAAAGAGTTTTGGAGGTTTCAAGGTATGAATCACCAACAGCTAGCATCTAATTTCAGCGGGTAATTGGGAAGGCAAATGAACTGTTTATTTTTATTTCAAAGGGAACTGGACTGTAAAAATAGGGGGGGTCAAGCTAAAACCATATATTACACAAGTCAGAACATTTCTGGAATACTGTGAACAGTTTATTGGCATTGGAGACATTTAGAGAGAGACAGACCTCAGACGTCTACAATCAACAATCCATAAGGTAAAAATCTGTGGTTATTTTCTTATATTTTCTTTGCAGATATTTGTGGGGAAATGCATAGTTAGTGTTGTGCGGAGCTGGGAGGAATTAATCAAATTCCAATCTGTGTGTGTTGGCATGCAGATCAGTTTGGATTTCAAGTGTACAATTATTACTCCATTATCTTCAGCTACAGCCAGGTAAACTTGTTTTCTTCTATTTGTAGAAATTTGTTGGGAAGTAAAGAGTGAAGGTAATTAATTTACAGGACAGGTTTGCTACTGCATTATTGATTTGCTTATATGCCAATTGTTTTGTAATTTTATAGGAAAAAATTCAGTAGAAACTTGTTTCATTTCCTTTTTTCTTTCTAATCACCGACATTTTGATTTGATTTAGTTTGATTTGGTTTATTATGTCACTTGGATGAGGTACAGTGAAAAATATTGTTTTGCATACTAACCAGACAAATCTAACCTTACAGAAAGACATCAGGGTGATAGAACAGAATACAGAATATAGTGTTACAGCTTCAGAGAAGCTGCTGAGAAAGATCATATCTAATATATGACAGGTCTGTTTAAAAGTCTGAAAACAGTAGGGAAGAAGCTGTTCTTAAATCTGTTGGTACATGTTTTCAAACTTTTATATCTTCTGCCTAATGGAAGAGGGTGGGAGAGAGTATAACCGGGCTGGGAGGAGTCTTTGTAGGTTATGTGGAACAATCCCTCTTCCGTACCTACACTGGCCCTAAACCCCACCTCTTCCTCCGTTACATTGATGACTGCATCAGCGCCGCCTCGTGCTCCCACGAGGAGCTCGAACAGTTCATCCACTTCACCAACACCTTCCACCCCAACCTGAAGTTCACCTGGACCATCTCCAACACTTCTCTCTCCTTCCTGGACCTCTCTGTCTCCATCTCGGGTAACCATCTAGAAACCGATGTCCATTTCAAGCCCACTGACTCCCACAGCTACCTGGAATACACCTCCTCCCACCCACCTTCCTGCAAAAATGCCATCCCCTATTCCCAATTCCTTTGCCTCTGCCGCATCTGCTCCCAGGATGAGACATTCCACTCCCGCACATCTCAAATGTCCTCATTCTTCAAGGACCGCAACTTCCCCCCCACAGTGGTCGAGAACGCCCTCGACCGTGTCTCCTGCATTTCCTGGAACACATCCCTCACGCCCCGTCCCCGCAACAATAACCAAAAAAGAATCCCCCTCGTCCTCACATACCACCCCACCAACCTCCGGATCCAACGCATCATCCTCCGACACTTCAGCCATCTGCAATCAGACCCCACCACCAAAGACATTTTTCCCTCCCCACCCTTATCTGCCTTCCAGAGGGACCACTCCCTCCGCAACTCCCTTGTCTGCTCCACACTCCCCTCCAGCCCCACCACACCCGGCACTTTTCCTTGTAACCGCAGGAAGTGCTACACCTGCCCCCACACCTCCTCCCTCACCCCAATCCCAGGCCCCAAGAAGACTTTCCACATCAGGCAGATGTTCACCTGCACATCTGCCAATGTCGTATACTGCATCCGCTGTACCCATTGTGGTTTCCTCTACATCGGGGAAACCAAGCGGAGGCTTGGGGACCGCTTTGCAGAACACCTGTGCTCAGTTCGCAACAAACAACTGCACCTCCCAGTCGCGAACCATTTCAACTCCCCCTCCCATTCCTCAGATGACATGTCCATCCTGGGCCTCCCGCAATGCCACAGTGATGCCACCCGAAGGCTGCAGGAACAGCAAATCATATTCAGCCTGGGAACCCTGCAGCCCAATGGCATCAATGTGGATTTCACAAGCTTCAAAATCTCCCCTCCTCCAACCGCATCCCAAAACCAGCCCAGCTCATCTCCACCTCCCTAACCTGTTTTTCCTCTCCTATCTACTAACATCATCCCGCCCCCTTGACCTGTCCGTCCTCCCTGGACTGACCTATCTCCTCCCTACCCCCCTACCTACACTCACCTTTACTGGCTCCATCCCTGCCTCTTCGACTTGTCTGCCTCCTCTCCACCTATCCTCTCCTCTATCCATCCTCTATCCGCCTCCCCCTCTCTCCCTATTTATTTCAGAACCCTCTTCCCCTCCTCCATTTCTGATGAAGGGTTTAGGCCCGAAACGTCAAGTTTTCCTGCTCCTATGATGCTGCTTGACCTGCTGTGTTCATCCAGCCCCATGCTTGTTATCTTTGATTATGTTGGCTAATTTCTCAAAGCACCTGGAAGTATAGATGGAGTCAATGGAAAAAGGCTGGTTTTCGTGATGGACAGGGCTACATTCACAACTCTCCATAATTTCTTGTGGTCTTGGGCAGAGCAGTTGCCATACCAAGCTGTAATGCAACCAGATGGGATGCTTTCAATGCTGCATGTATAACAAAGAGAAAGGTCAGTCACTTGCGGCTGGCAAAGGAAGTAATGGATTGTATATGATTTTAAAAAAAGTTTATAAAGTCGTCACACAAAACAATAAATCTGATGATTTGCTTGGCGATTGCTACTTTAAGTAAAACTTGAATAGTGACAGGGTTATCAGCTTGCTCTGAATTGTCCCCAACAATGATTGATGGCTCAGTTGCTATGGGACATGGCAGGCTCAGAATGACTGACTAGGAGGAAGGCTCAAGATGCTCAGACCCATGAACAATGTCTAATGTCTGTTCTGAGGAAGGGGTCACCAGACCTGAAACATTAATTCTAATTTTTCTTCACAGATGCTGCCAGACCTGTTGAGCTTTTCCAACAACTTCTGTTTTTGTTCAAATGCAACAATACTGATTGGGGCTCAATTGCTAATTGCCGCGTCTCAAAGAGAGGTACTGGGAACATCAGGCTTTAGAAACAGTTATACTTAAGCTGTCTGTTAAATTCCATGACGGATTGGAGTCGGGATCTAGAAGTTAACTATTAGCACTTCTACCTGGATTCACATTGCCAGAGAGGTGGGCTTTGGGAGGAGAAAATGTCAATAGAAAACTATTGTGATATCAGGTTGCAGTTTCTTTCTAGTTGTCACTGAAACTCAAAGATACTCACCAGGCTGTAACAATCTGACAGGCAGTAAGAGTTAGAGGCAGCCAGTCCTGCCAGAGAGAAAATGTTGACTCTGTTGGTTAACATTCAAAATGTGGGCGGGAGATTGTTCTCTGATTGAAAAGATATAGTTTGCAAGTATTTAAAGAGACTGACAATTTGCCCATCAAAGGCTGAAAGGAAGGATTCTCCAGTATAACCCTCACAGTGAAAGTCAGTTGTGGGATTCCCGGCTGGGAAAGAAAGAAAAGGAAACAAACCATTAGAAGCTAAGAGTTACTTTGGTACTAGTTCCTGGAGAATGAACTGTCTCTTAAGCTAAAGTGTGAAGAATAACTGTAGCAAGCAACTTTCTGTCATTTTAAAAGCTAAATGTGGAATTTATTGTCTGTAAATTGTCTAGTGAATACTATTTAGATGATGAGGAGATACCTTGAAGAAGTTACCCTCCTCCCTGCGGAAAGACCTCAGTGGATCTACTGGCTCCATCCCCGCCTCCTTGACCTGTCCGTCTCGTCTCCACCTATCTGCTCCTTTATCCATCTTCCATCCGCCTCCCCCTCTCTCTCTATTTATTTCAGAACCCCCTTCCCCTCCCCAATTTCTGAAGAAGGGTCCAGACCTGAAACGTCAGCTTTCCTGCTCCTCTGATGCTGCTTGGCCTGCTGTGTTCATCCAGCTCTACACCTTGTTAACACTGTTTAGATGATGTTGCTTCTAGTTCGTTTGTTACAGTAAAATTTTTAGTTCTATATCTCTTTTTGTTATGTCATTTCAGTCACTGGATATTCAACTTTTTAACTGTCTTCTTTTCAGTCTATGTGGGAATTATAACACAATCTAATTCTCTTAATGGGTCTTTGCCACAGAGCCCTTCTTATCTTCATTTAATAAAAATTGATTGATCTCATTTAAAATTAATGCTTGATCAAGTATCAATTTCCATTTTCAAAACAGAGTTCCAATCTACTGCCATGTTTTGAGAGTGCCACAGCTTCCTAATTGCACTTATGAAATGTTTGTTTCTACTTTTTGGACACTGTCCCCTGGTCAGAGACTTCCTAACCAGTAGAAATAGTTTCTTGCTTTCTAAACTATCTGTTTCCCTTCATATCTTTTGGAAACTTTGATCACCAGTCACATCCTACCAACTAGAGTACTTACCTATTAGTCTTGGTCTATGTATCCTGCTGCTCAGTCAATTTAATCTGTCCATTAATTTGTCTGCAATTCTACATACTTCAATTTTAGCAATCAGTCTTTTATGAGGGGATTTATCAAATTCCTTCTGGAAGTCCATACATATTTCCATTGCTGAGTCCACTACCTTCATCATCTTTCCAAAAAATTCAACTAGGTTTGTCAGGCCTAACCTTTAGAATTTCATGAAGATTGAAAAGATGTGATCAGTTGTTTGTGTACAGCTATTGGCTCCGCATTGTAGGAAAGATGCAAAAACATTGGAGAGTGCAGAAATGATTTACTAGAACAGGTTCCAGGTATGAGAAACTTCATGCTATGTGAATAAATTGAAGGCTGAAAGGAGATCAGATCGAGGTTTTCAAAATCATAAATCAGCTGGATGGGGTCGATAAGATGAAGCTGTTGATGCTTGTAAAAATAACAATGCAAGGGCACAAATTGAAAATGATGCACAAGTGAAGCAACAGTTACATGAGAGAAAAATTTTTCAAACAGCTATTAGGGTCTGGATACACTGCCTGGAAATGTGGTAGAGGCAGGTTCAATTGAGGCATTCAAGCGGGCAATAGGTGGTTATTTGGATAGTACAGTGATATGGGGAAAATGCAGGAGATTGTCAGCTTTTCACAGTCCTTTGTTTGAATCTATATTACCAGGTTTGTCAAAACTACCCTTTGCAAAGTCCCAAATTTCGTCCAATGTGATTGTGGTAACTGGCCCCGCCTCAGTCTTTACACCCTGTCTGCAGCCTTTGATGTGGTTGATTGGCCACGCCATCCTCCTCCAACACCTCACTACCATACATCTGGGTGACTCTGCACACAACTGGTTCTACTCTTACGTAGCTAACCTTTGGCAGAGCATGGCTTCCCATAGAAAAACATTGATGCAAATCTGACTCCAGAAATTTGAGCACAAAATCAATGCTATAGTGGAACCAGTACTGTGGGAGTGCTGCACTGTCTTTCAAATTGAATATTGAACTAAGGGCAGATGGATATAAAAGATCCTATGGCAATACTTTGAAGATGGACAAAGATGATATTCCCAGTCACTTAATAAATATTTATCCTTCAATCAACATCACAAAAGTAAATTATCTGCTCATTGTCACAATATTGTTTACGCCACTTCACTCAGGACAAAACAATGTCTGTGTTTCCCACATTGCAATTGTAATTACACTTCAAAAATACTTCATTGGCTTTAAAGCACTTTGAGCTGCCTTGAGGTCAAGAAAGTTGTTACTTGAGTTCAAACTTTTTTAAAACTTGTCGTACAATGAGCAATAGCACAATGCTGTTCTAACATTTAAACGGTTCTGAAATGGATCCATTAAGTTTTCTGTTTCCAGCTCTTCCTGGCTGTTATTGGGCATACACAATCTGATAAATATTATTGAACTGTAAATACAAGTTACTGTAGCTTAGAAGGAGATCAAACTTCTCATTATAAACTAAGGAAAAAGTATTAAATTCTACTGGGTACTGGGTTAGTGCATGGCTTTTAGAGCTGCTGGAGGGTTTGCAGATCTTTGAAACTACCTGGGAGAAAATGTCCAAATGGCCACAATCAAAATTTAATGTTCTCCATCCCCTCACCAACCTTCCATGGAAATTTGGTGTCAGGGCCATTTAATTGAGCACCAGGGTGATGGATGGGGATCCTGCCATCTTCCCAGCTTGTCAAATAAAAGTTGATCATCAAAATGTGCATGGGAAACCATCCTATCTCATCACCAAGCAATACCCATTCGAAAGGCTTGTCACATTGCTGCAGGTGCTCACCCAATAGTGGGTGGAGGTCTCACTATGCAGAACACCAAAGAATGAAAACCACATGTTTGCCTGATCAAGAGCTACCCACTGCTTTTTCTACCTACCTACATTCTTCATGAATCCCCCCACCTCACAATCCTCCCTCCTGTGTGACCTGCGTACATTAGCAATATAGAGCCTTGATTGGATGTAATACTGGCAGGAGCTACCATCTCCCAGTGGTGCTGCTGTCCATTGGCGTAGCTGACAGTCTTTGCTTGGCCAGTAAATCAGTGGGTGTGACTTTTGCCCAAGGGTACTTAATCCTGAGGAAGGCCAACTGTTGCAAGCTAAGTGCCTGACTGGCAACAATGCAATAGGTCTTCCTGAAATAAGGCAACACAGGGTTCTTGCTGACTCCCCAGCGAGCAGGCAAGACTCCATTCATCTTTTAAATTCCACTAATGATACCTGATGCATTGTGACTTGGCACACTCTACCGCACTGCTACCATCTAATCCTCTGGGAGGATTATTTGTCAACAAACATATTTTTAAAACAATAGGTGTTGCCAAACAAAAAGACCTTGGAATGCAGGTTTATAGTTCCTTGACAGTGGAGTCATAGGTAGACAGGGTGGTGAAGATGCCATTTGGTACACTTGCCTTTATTGGTCGGTGCATTGAGTATAGGAGTTGGAAGGTCATGTTGCAGCTGTACAGGACATTGATTAGACCACTTTCGGAATACTGCGTTCAATTCTGGTCTTCTTTTTAAAGAAAAGATGTTGTGAAATTTGAACAGGTTCAGAAAAGATTTACAAAGATGTTGCCAGGATTGGAGGGTTTGAGTTATAGGGAGAGGCTGAATAGGCTGGGACAATATTCCCTGGAGTGTCAGAGGCTGAGGGGTGACCTTATAGAATTTTATAAAATCATGAGGGGCATGAATCAGTTGAATAGCCAAGGTCGTTTTTTCAGGGTAGGGAAATTCAAAAACTAGATGGCATAGATTTAAAGTGAGAGGGGCAAGTTTTTTTTAGGGCGGCTTGTTGGCACAGTGGTTAGCACTGCTGCCTCACAGCACCAGGGACCCAGGTTCAATTCTAGCCTCAGGTGACTGTCTGTGTGGAGTTTGCACATTCTCCCCGTGTCTGCGTGGGTTTCCTCTGGGTGGTCTGGTTTCCTCCCACAGTTCAAAGATGTGCAGGTTAGGTGGACTGGCCATGCTAAATTGCCTGTAGTGTTCTCAGAGGTGTAGATTAGGTGGGTTATAGGGGGATGGGTCTGGCTGGGATGCTCCAAGGTTCAGTGTGGACTTGTTTGGCCAAAGGGCCTGTTTCCACACTGTAGGGATTCTATTTAAAAGGGACATGAGGGGTAACTTTTTCACATAGAGTGCATGTATGGAATGAACTGCCAGAGGAAGTGGTGGAGGCTGGTACAATTACAATATTTAAAAGGCGTCTGGATGGGTATATGAATGGGAAGGATTTAGAGAAAGATAAGCCAAATGCTAGAAAATGGGACTAGATTAATTTAGGACATCTGGTCAGCAAGGATGAGTTGGTCTGAAGGCTCTGTTTCCATGCTATGTGGCTCTATGACTCTAAATGAGCAAGGGGAATGGTACCAAAATGGTAAAGCTTCTGAACTAGTCATACAGATGCCCAGAATAATGCTCCAAAGGTGAGTTCAAAATTCAATTAAATTCTGCCTGATTCAATAACGTCCTTCAGAGGAGATATATCAAGCAATTGAGTTACATCAGGTCATTACAGATGAGGATCTGAGTGTACCACATGGGTTTCAGTGATTTCAAGAAGGGGCTTTCTGTTGAATAAGGCAGTTAGTATGTGCAAAGGTTAACTGGCATCACATGATAAGCTCCACCCACAGGGATATGAAGGGCTGTTCCAGGGAGAAGCTAAGTGCTAAAATTCCAGATAACAAGCATGGGGCTGGATGAACACAGCAGGTCAAACAGCATCATAGGAGCAGGAAAACTTGACGTTTCAGGCCTAGACCCTTCATCAGAAATGGGGGAGGGGAAGAGGGTTCTGAAATAAATAGGGAGAGAGGGGGAGGCGGATAGAGGATGGATAGAGGAGAGGATAGGTGGAGAGGAGGCAGACAAGTTGAAGAGGCGGGGATGGAGCCAGTAAAGGTGAGTGTAGGTAGGGGGGTAGGGAGGAGATAGGTCAGTCCAGGGAGGACGGACAGGTCAAGGGGGCGGGATGATGTTAGTAGATAGGAGGTGGGGGTGGGGCTTGAGGTGGGAGGAAAAACAGGTTAGGGAGGTGGGGATGAGCTAGGCTGGTTTTGGGATGTGGTTGGGGGAGGGGACATTTTGAAGCGTGTGAAATCCACATTGATGCCATTGGGCTGAAGGGTTCCCAGGCTGAATATGATTTGCTGTTCCTGCAGCCTTTGGGTGGCATCACTGTGGCATTGCCGGAGGCCCAGGATGGACGTGTCATCTGAGGAATTGGAGGGGGAGTTGAAATGGTTCGCAACTGGGAGGTGCAGTTGTTTGTTGCGAACTGAGCGCAGGCGTTCTGCAAAGCAGTCCCCAAACCTACACTTTGTTTCCCCGATGTAGAGGAAGCCACAACGGGTACAGCAGATGCAGTATACAACATTGGCAGATGTGCAGGTGAATATCTGCCTGATGTGGAAAGTCTTCTTGGGGCCTGGGATTGGGGTGAGGGAGGAGGTGTGGGGGCAGGTGTAGCACTTCCTACGGTTGCAGGGAAAAGTGCCGGGTGTGGTGGGGCTGGAGGGGTGTGTGGAGCGGACAAGGGAGTCGCAGAGGGAGTGGTCCCTCCGGAAGGCAGATAAGGGTGGGGAGGGAAAAATGTCTTTGGTGGTGGGGTCTGATTGCAGATGGCGGAAGTGTCGGAGGTTGATGCGTTGGATCCGGAGGTTGGTGGGGTGGTATGTGATGACGAGGGGGATTCTTTTTTGGTTATTATTGCGGGGACGGGGCGTGAGGGATGTGTTCCATGAAATGCGGGAGACACGGTCGAGGGCGTTCTCGACCACTGTGGGGGGGAAGTTGCGGTCCTTGAAGAATGAGGACATTTGGGATGTACGGGAGTGGAATGTCTCATTCTGGGAGCAGATGCGGCGGAGGCGAAGGAATTGGGAATAGGGGATGGCATTTTTGCAGGAAGGTGGGTGGGAGGAGGTGTATTCCAGGTAGCTGTGGGAGTCAGTGGGCTTGAAATGGACATCTGGGAATACAGGTGTTTAGGGACTGGACGTCCATAGTAAAAATGAGGTGTTGGGGACCGGGGAATTGGAAGTTCTAGAGGAGGTGGAGGGTGTGGGTGGTGTCACGGACGTAGGTAGGGAGTTCCTGGACCAAGGGGATGAAAATGGAGTCTAGGTAGGTGGAGATGAGTTCGGTGGGGCAGGAGCAGGCGGAGACAATGGGTCGACCAGGGCATTCAGGTTTGTGGATTTTGGGGAGGAGATAGAAGCGGGCGGTGCGGGGTTGGGGAACGATGAGGTTGGAGGCGGTGGGTGGGAGGTCACCTGAGGTGATGAGGTTGTGGATGGTTTGGGAGATGATGGTTTGGTGCTCGGGGGTGGGGTCATGATCCAGGGGGCGGTAGGAGGAGGTGTCAGAGAGTTGGCGCCTGGCCTCAGCAATGTAGAGGTCAGTGCGCCATACTACGACTGCCCCTCCCTTGTCCGCGGGTTTTATGGTGAGGTTGGGATTGGAGCGGAGGGAGTGGAGGGCTGCACATTCTGCGGGGGAGAGGTTGGAGTGTTTGAGAGGGGTAGTGAGGTTGAGGCGATTGATGTCTCGACAGCAGTTAGAGATGAAGAGGTCGAGGGAGGGTAGGAGGCCTTGGGGTGGTGTCCAGGAGGAGGGCTTGTGTTGGAGGCAGGAGAAGGGGTCAGTAGAGGGAGGGTTAGATTCGTGGTTGGAGAAGTAAGCGTGTAGGCGGAGGCGGCGGAAAAACTGCTCAATATCCAAGCTAAAATTCCATGTGGCTAAACAGTAATGAATACTTACTCTGAAGTCTAGCCTGAAGTCTCACAGGAGATGCCCATGTAATACAGAGAGATGTAACTAGCTGTTAAGTGCTATGTAATAAACATATTCTTTTCAACAAGACCAAGCCTCTCTACTGCCAAAGACTTCATGTGAGCATCTTCCCCACTTGGTATCAGTAACTTAGATTAACACCAATTAGAAGGATTAGTGGTAATGAATCTACCTCAGGATCCTAGATGATACCAGTGTACACCATTTACCAATCTTCTCAAGAGGCATCATGGATGGCCAATGTCCCAAGAATGTTTTTTTTTTAAGTACAATAACAATTGGCGAGGAAAAATCTTTTAGGCATCCAAATTAAATTCTCGGTCAATTATGTTTAACCATTTAGAAAATAGAACATCTGGAAGTTTGCAGCAAATTATATGACCCTATTCTATTTTTAAAAAAATTACCACATGCAAAATGGATCTGGGGAGACCAAAAGGATTAAACTTCTTTAGCATGAGGAGACCATACCTGTGCTTCTGTGTGCATTACATAATTGAAACAAAATACTTCAACATTAAACAGGAATTTTATGAAAAGGGAGAAACAGAAGTTGAGTTCAGGAGAATTATGGTCAAAAAATTTGGGAGATTTTTGAAGACGTGGAGAGAAAGATTTAACAATCATGTTCCGGAGAAACTACATAAGGTAAGAAGAAATGAGTATTAGTTTTTATATTGTGTCTTTAATATACTTCCAAAAGCAACTTGCATCTTTCGTGGGACATTGCAATGTGACAATGACCAGGCAATTTGTTTCTAGTGATAATTGTTGAAGGATAAAAATTGGCCAGGACAAATTTGCTTTCTATCTTAAACAGTAAAAACAAAATATCAAAGAATCACATAATAACAAGGATAGAGACATATTTTTAAGATACGGCATTAAATTACACTTGCATGTGATTTCCAAATTGCCTGTTCGATCTGAAGACCAAATGTGGAGCATGACTTCTGCTGTTCAATGCCACAGGAAATTAATTTGGAAGGTTCCATGTATTGCTTATGGCTACATTGTTGCAAAGGCTGGGATGTATGAGTGAAAATGATGCCTCTACTGAGGGGAATTGGATTTGGAAAATAGCTTGTAAGAGATGAGCTCAGAAACTGTAAAGTAAGTGATCTTTGATTTAACCTTGGTAAACAAACAGTGGTTTCAGTCTCCACTGAAGGAAGATCAATAAATAAATACATTTGTTCCATAATGTAGTCCAGATGCAAGACATATTTCTCAGGGAACTGCTACTTTATCTAAGCTGGCACTCTCTTGTCCTTTACCTCTGTAACAAGTACTCTGTGGGTTCATAAACAGTTCTGCTTCAAACAGCCAATTTAATTTCAACAACAACATGTACTTATACAGAGCTATAACATAGTAAAGAATTCCAAGGTGCTTCCCAGGAACAAATTCCCAAACAAAATTTGACACTAAACCACATAGAGAGATGTTAGGACAGTTGATAAGATACTTGTTTGAACATGGACCACAATACAGACCTGCTTTCCAGATTTAAATAAGTACACTGTTGTAGAATGTGTGGTTTTGATAACCTTTGTTGGTTTTGATATTTTAGATACAAGAAATGCAACTGATGTAGCCATTCAGAAGTCATTATAAAATATAAAGATTAAGCAGTGCTACATTTTAAAGTAACACATTTCATTTGATAAAAACAACTCCTGGAATATAGTTATCATCTGGTTATAGGAAAAGTTAACTGGAAAAAGGTGACAAGTTTGCCATTCAGACTATTTTGATGTCCTCTACAAATTAGAATCTGGCTACTTACCTCAAAAGGATAGTATTCTCAAGAAGAAATAAATAATCCGTATTAATGTAGCACCTGTCACATCCTCAGGCAATTTCAAAGCGCCTCATAACCAATTAGCCATTGTTAAATTCTAGTCACCCTCCAGTATAAGGTCAATCAGAGCAAACAGTTTGCACACAAAGCAAGTCCGTAAAGGAGATGAATGACTACTTAATGTGTCTCAGTGGTGTTGATTTCGGCAGGAATATTGGCAAAGAAATGAGAAAAATGTCCAGCTGTTCTTCGAACAGTCAACACATTGTTTATGTTCACCTGTAAAGTAATTTTCTGAAACTATATGGGAGTGGAGGAGAGAGCAGAGCTTATGACAACAAATCCCGGCATTTTCTGGAAATGGTCAATCCTGCTGGCAAACTTATATTTTAACTGAATTGAAGTAGATTTATTATCACATTCAAATGAATACAATGACGAGTTTATTAGTCGCCACTTACAGCACCATCTTAGGTACAAGGTACCCAGGTACAGCTTTTTCAGTTACAAGATTAATTACAGTGTAACAATATCACCAACACACGGCACCATCTCAGGTACAGTACCTAGTTACAATTCTTAGTTACAGAATAGAGAAAAAGGGAAAAGAAAGTTACATCTATACACAGTATAATATTGGTCAGAAAAACAAGCAGCAAAGTTAAAAGGACAAACATCACAGTCTCTCTCTCAGGGCTCTCCGCAGCTGACCAGCGCAGGGGGCCTCCACGTGCTCTGACTGCTGGCTGCCGTCAAGCTCCGCAAAAGGGGCCGCAGTTGCCATAGTTCGCGCAAGGCCACTGGTTGCTGGCATCCCTGCACCACATCACTGATCACTGGCATTCCTGCTTTGGTTTGCTGGTCGCTGGTCCCTAGTGCCCCTGCTCCAGACCGCTGGTCGCTGGTGTCCACGATCCAGGCTGCTGGTTACTGGCATCCCCGTTCCGGCCCACTGACCTCGCATCGCAGGCCGGGAGTTAGAGACCAGGGCCGGGTGTCTGAGACTGAGAGAAGGGAGGAAAAAAATGGAGAAAAAAAAAGAAAAAGAACAGATGGAGTAGCTTAGCTCCGGCTGGATATCCTACTCTGCTGCCATCTTACCCGAAGAAGGCACTGTCATCGATACATGCTGGGAATGGTAATGTACTACTTTTGGCTCCCTTTAACCAATTGAGATGTTTTTTAAAGATGTTCGTGAATGTATGCTACAAGGTCCTCAACAAACAACAGTGAAAACCAAAATATTGTTACATGCAATTTGAACATAGGAAATTACTATATGCAGTTGTGTAAAGGGTGAGTTTCTAACGTTAAATTTTTCTTCAAAAAGTAGGCTGGTGACTTTTACGTAAGGAACATTTTTGGAAGAATTAAGATCCACCCTCTGCCATCACCTCTCTGTTGTGGTTGCTCCTGTCAACCTTGCCCCTGAAATATGAAACTGAAATAACTCCACAGAAATCAATATCCCGTCATCAAGTCAACCTTTATTTACAGGTGCATAGTACTTGACACTGGTTCATCTTCCTCAGTGCCAGGTCTGAGTGACCTGAACCTTTGAGACTCCTGTTTTTATCTGTCAACCAGGGGTCCCTGATTGGACCAGATTAATCAGGGAACTCATATACTATGAGGTCCACCTGGCTGTTCTTGTTACAATCTCTACATCCCTCCACCTCTGAGTCAAAAGACTTCTTATTTTGTAGCTCCTTCTGGGGCATTTTAGCACTGGGTCAATGTTCCTCCAACTCTGCCTCTGATACAGGTGGCGTGTAACACACAGTAGCTCGCCTCTTGCACCTGGTGCGTCTTCGAAGAAATTCATTCTCCTCTTCAGATGGTGAAAGTGTTGAGGCAGTGACATCCAATGTGTCCATCTTGGTTTCTGGAACAGTCAGTAAGGCAGTTGAGTAGCCAGGCATGTTTTGCTCCTGCACCGTTTGTGAGTATGCAGCTTTCACATAGTCCACGTGCTTGTTTAGGACAGTCAACCCTACCCCTACCCCTACCCCTAACCCTAACCTTTGTAGAGTCATTAGACCTGTCCTTGCTTCGACCATCCCTCTTACCCATGCAGGGTTCTGCTGGTGCTATCCCTGTACGAGGGGTGGTCCTATAATTAAAAAGGAACCAGGACCGTTTGGTTTCTATTGAAGCTGTTGGGTGTCTTTTTAAGCCTGCCTCCAAAGTTTGGACTACTCTTTCTGCCAGGCTATTGTATGATGGATAGTATGGAACTGTTCTTACATGACAAATACTCAAAGTCCCTGCTGATTAACAATGGACCGTTATCTGTGACTAACACTTCTAGGAGTCTGTGCATTCTAAACGATGCGTGCAGTTTTACCATCATTGCACATCCGGCCACTTTGAGTGGACATCCACAATGACTAAGAACATTCAGTCCATGAAAGGACTTGCATAGATGATGTGTAACTGAGTTCAGGGTTTACCTGGCAATCCCAATGTGGGGGAGCTGCTGGCTGTAATTTTTGACCTTATTGGCACTCTGGGCACTGCTCCACTGATGCAGCTATTTTTACATCCAATCCTGGCCACCGGACATAACTTCTCACCAACATTTTCAACTACTCGGCCTCCCTCACGTGTTGCAACTTGTAATTATACACACTTGGTATTCAAACCCACTGCTGATTTTGGCCTGAAGTTACGAATGGCAAAGTCTTGTGCTCTTTAAGTAGACTTAGCAGGGGTTTGTGGTCTGTTATTACAAATTTACATCTGTAAAGGTATTGATGGAACTTCCTGACTCCAAATATGACTGCCAAACCTTCCTTCTCTATCTGAGCATATTTACAGTCTGCATTAGCCAAAATCCTGGATGCATACACTATTGGGCATTCCTCTCCACTGGGCCACCTATGAACTAATAATACCCTCATGCCATAAGGGGAGGCATTGCATGTCAATATCAGATCTCACTTGGGATCATAGTGTGCCAACACCTTAGAGGATGAAAGCTGTTTCTTCACTTCCCTGAAAGTTATGGCTTGGCTATGCAACCACTTCTAAGGCCGACCCTATTTAACGAGTTGATGCAAACGTGCCAGGATGGATGCCAGATTATGCCAGATTATTATTTCCATTATAATTCACCAACTCAAGGAAAGACCTAAGCTCCGGTACAGACGTGGGAGCCGGGGAACGTAAGATTGGTCTCATTTTATCTTCCAGTGGGTGTAACCTGGTCTTATTGAATCTGCGGCTCAAGTAGTCCACACTGGGGGCCTGGAGCACGTATTTTTCCCTTCTTAGGCATTTCCCCGCCTGGGAGAAACTTCTAAGGACTATGTCCAAGTTCTTTAAGTGCTACTTATTGGTCTTTCCTGTTATTAGCACATCATCTGGATAAATGTTGACCTCAGGTAGACCTTGTGAAATGTTCTCCATCATCTGCTGAAAATATGCACAGGCTGACGATACCCCAGTAGCAGTCACATATATTGGTACAAATCCTTTTGATGTTAATTGTAGCATATTTCTGGGAATATTCATCTAACCTCCAATGCAAGTACACAAGGCTCATATCCAACTTCATGAAGCATAGCCCCCTGCCAGCTTTGCATATAAATCCTCTACGCAAGGGATTGAGTACTTTCCCAGCTGCAAAAAAATTGTTTACCATTTGTTTAAATCCCTTGCTTCGACCATGCCTGTTATCCATGCAGGGCTCTGCTGGTGATATCCCTGTACGAGGGGTGGTCCTATAATTAAAAAGGAACCAGGACAGTTTGGTTTCTGTTGAAGCTGTTGGATGTCTTTTTAAGCCTGCGTCCATTTAACCACATGTTTATTTTGTTTGGTTCTGATTTGGATGCTGATAGGCAATTTAATTGTTCGAAAACAGATGTAGGTGGACTTTCCAGGGTGTGCACTCTCTGGGATACTGACCTGTAAGTTCTTTTACTTAATGTAGGTCTAGTGAAACTCTTTTACTGTCTCAAGTCTGCATACCTGCAACAACTACAATGGCTTGCTGTCCTGGGTACTGAAGAAACTTTTAACCATTTAGTCGAGACTTGGCTTTGTTTTGGGGTTTTGCTGTGGGCTGTCCTAAAGTCCCTCTGTTCAGTTTATGTTCTGAATGAGGCTATGCCCCTGGTGTTCCCCAAGCTCAGTCAGACTGGCAAGGGTGTTCATTTCCATCTGAATATCCTGCAACTCCTATGCTCCACTTGCTGCATTTTCCAATGGTGAAGCCAGTTATAATGCCTGTTTGTAGTGAATTTGGCCTTCAGCTAATAGGCATATTTGCATGATTGCATCATTAATCCCACATTCCAGGTGGTCTCTCAAAATCTCATTCAGGGTTAAACCAAAGTCACATGCCTTTGCCAGTCATCTTAACCTAATTAAAAGTCCCAATTCGGATTCCCCTGGTTCTCAAATTATGGACTGAAACCAATAGCATCTCAGAATTAGAGGAAGCTTGGGGTCATAATATTCCTTAATTAAATCTGTCAGCTCTTAAAAGATTTTAGTATCTGGTGCCTCAGAGAAACTTAGGTTCCTCATAACCAAAAAAGGTACAGATCCACAAGCTGTCAGAAGAATTGCTTGTTGCTTTTCTTCTGCCCCAATGTCATTTGCCCAGAAAAAAAATGCATTTTTTCCACATACTTGGCCCAGTCTTCAATGGTAGGATCGAATGAGTCAAGCTTCCCAAATAATAGCATGATACCAGAAATGCTTACCTCAACTCAAAGACGACCATTGCAAGTGAATTTCTTCAGGACAGTGCTTTTATCTCATCGCCACTGAAACAACTCCACAGAGGCCAGTATAGCGTCACCAAGTCACCCTTTATTTATACATGGACAGTCCTTGACACTGATCCAACTTCCTCAGAATCAGGTCTCAGAGTGAACAGAACCTCTGATACTCCTGTTTTTACCTGTCAGCCAGGGCTCCATGATTGGACCAGATTAACACCCCCAATCAGGCAAGTCATATTCTCTGAGGTCCACCTGGCTGACCTAGTTACAATCACTACAAAACCATACAGTAGTTCTGTTCTCGAATTATTATTCATAACAAAATAATAATATCCATGGGGATAGACAGTAATTCCAGTACATAAATTCATGAAATGTTTTAATTTAATCAAAAACAAGCCATATACATACAGATTTATAAAATTTCACTGTTGTTTTCTCACAGAAAAATAATCCTACTTTGCATCGGAGAATGTACCAAAGTGTACTAAAATGAACACAATGACTCCCTCCTTGTCTTCAGAAGCAAATAATTCTCCCCAATCTGCTTCTTGAATCAAAACATCATGTGAATCACCAACATTCGCATTAATGTTGGCCATTTCATTCCATAAATAATTACCTCTGCGCCATTAAGTGTAAAAACTTACATGGAAGTATGTAAAAATGAATGATATTTTTGGCCAGAGTCAAGGGTCAGATTTTACTCAAGAATGACCATTACTTGAGTACAAACTGTATATTGTTTTGACATTTCTGGTTTTAACATGTCCAACTCTGAACTTCAAACTAATTTTATATTTTAAGCTGGATGCAAAAGGCTGAAAAAGATGTTTCCCCAGGGGTCAAATGATTTCTTTTCTTGATTCACATCACTCCCAGATCTCAAGAATAAAGAAAAGAAACATTCCAGACTGATTTGAATTAATGTCACTCCATGGAACCAATCGAAAGGGTAAATTGAATGGATCTTCAAAATCAAATGTTGAGTATCTTAAACTCTCAAGGTGTAAAGCAACAATACAGGATGTTGGAATCGACATATACACCACCCTTTATTTGCAAAAGGCTTTCAACTTGTAAAAAGTCACATGATGAGGAAGCCATGCTTGGTCTACTTTTAAAATCAGCCATTGAGATAGCAAGAACTGCAGATGCTGGAGTCAGAGATAACAAAGTGTGGAGCTGGAGGAACACAGCAGGCCAGGCAACATCAGAGGAACAGGAAAGCTGATGTTTCAGGTCGGGGCCGTTCCATCAGCCGTTGTTATCAAAAAGCTAGACCGTGAGCTAGTTACAAGTCACCAAGCAGCCACATAATAATTATCTTGAAAGCAGGGAATCCCAACCTGTTCCAGTTAAAGTTCACTGGAAAATGAAGCTCTTAGAAAATTTGACAATGAGAAACCATATAATCTACTGAATTCTTTTGCTTTACAAGACCCTCATTTCAATCTAAAGCATTGAAACCATCTAAGAAACTACAGGAGGGAGATTAGAGATCAATAAATAAGATAACACATCATTATAATCTACAACAATAGATTACTTTCCTCTGTATCTAATCTTTATGTGTGAGACACTTTGCATTCAATTCAGAATAAATGTGTGAAAACAAATAACAATTTTTATTTTAACTTACAAAAGTTTGCTTCCAGAATTATTTAAGTGAGATATGCAGCCTGATGGGGTAAAAAAAACAAAACACACTCCTTTTGTCATAAAACATACTGATCACAGGGAGTAATGGAACACATTAATTCTGACCATGATAATGTAGAAAGGCAAGGTCCAGTAGAGTCCTCAATTAAAATCCCAATTTCCTAGTCTTCAAAATTTTAGATGATACAATGTAGATCTCACGTGGCATTTCCCACGTTAGCTGATATGCTGGTTTATAAATAAAGGAGTATTAGGTGAGGTAATCCTGCAAACTAGATTTTCTGATGGTGTTATTTTAATGTTGCAGTAATCCAGTTACCTTAAGTGGGTCAATATTATATACACATCTGTAAGACTGATTATTCTGCTCTAACCTCATCTGTTTTATAATTAAAATATATTTTAGCTTTTGTCTGTGTTGGCTGTATGAATAGCTTAGACCACATGTAAAGTTAAAGAAATTAAGACTTGTATTTATATAGTGCCTTTGACAGCCTTGGATGTCAAAGGTTGCTTTGCTGTCACCTGAGTAATTTTCAACTCTTGTCATAATTAGTAAAATGCCAACTTGCCCACAGAAAGCTCCCATAAATAGCAGTGTGATTATGACCAGTTAACCTGTTATTTTGTGACGCTGATTGAGGGGTGGATATTGGCCAGGATGTCTTGGACAACTCCTTTGTTTTTCTTCAAAATAATACCAAGGGATCTTTTTATATCTATCTGAAAGGACAGAGTCTCAGTTTAATGTTTCATCCAAAGATGGAATTTGCCACAGTGCAGCATTCCATCTGCACTGGAGTGTCCACCTTAAATTTTGTACTAATATCTTGGAGGAGACTTTGAATCCACCACACTCTAATTCAAAGGACAGAGTGCTAGCAACTGAGCCAAGGGTGAAAAGAATTTATTCATTTTTCTACCTCTGAAGTTCTTGACACAAAGAAATGTTAATGTTTTTATTTTGATGTATTCTTTAATGGAGCAGCAATACAACAGCCCTTGCCAAATCTTTAAACTAAAGAACTAAGAAAACAAATGAGAAATAAAACACAAATAAGAGTCATTGATTGGCCCTAATCCAAACGTTGGATTAATTCGATGATACTTGCTTTTTGGGAAATATTTGGATCTGAAGCCAAATAACTGATATATCATTACAAACAAAACTTTCTATAGATTTTAATAACGTCTTTAAGTAATGCAGAAATTTGCATTTCAGGTTAAGCTGAACATGAAATGCAATACACTTATTAAGAAATTTATTTATATATAGACAGAGAGAAACTGAGAACAATTTTGTATTGTCACATTATTACACTTTACCTTTTACGATAATTATCTCTAGTGTCTTGGAATAACAAGTTATGCTTATTCCTATCACAATTTTGTGGACTAGGAGATACCAAACCTACTCTCATCTGCTGATGGTACCAAGTTAGTTGGAAAGTTAAGCTGTGGTGAGGACATGGAGAGGGTGTAACAAGTTAAGTGACAGTGCAACCAAATAGTAGATGAAACCTAACGCAGGGAAGCTTGAAGTTATAAAGATTGTGACAATAGAAAGGCAAAATATTTCTAAAAAGGTGAAAAACTAGTTAATATTCAAAGGGACTTGTGCATGTTCGTTCATATAAGGAATGTAGAAAGTCAGCATGCATGTGCAGCAAGCAATTGGAATGACAATTACAATGTTGGCCTTTATTGCAAATGGCTTAGACATCAGGAATAAGGAGGTTTGGTAAGATTCGTGAGACCGTGTCTGGAATACTGTATGCAACTGTGATCTCTATGTTTAAGAAATATACTTGTATTTGATGGTGGTACGGCAAAGATTCACTGGAATGAAAGGGTGACTGATGATGAGAAGGTGAGTAAATTGTGTTCAAATTGTCTGGCAATTATGTTGAGAAATACGAAATTCTGAACAAGCTTGAAAGGGTAGCCCTGAAGGGATTCTTTCCATTGGTCAGAGAAGCTAAAACATGGGGGCACAGTCTCAGGATAAGGGGCCAATCATTTTGGACTTGGATAAGGAGAAATTATTTCACTCAAAGAATTGTGAATCTACTGAATTCTATCCCAGAAGGCTTCAATGCATTTAAAAGTGGGATAGATTAGATGTTCGGTCCCTCATAGAACCAGGAATATGGGGACTGGACAGGAAAGTGGAATTGAGTCAAAGATCAGCCACGATTATGTCAAATGGTGGTGCAAACTCAATAGACAGAATGGTCTTTTCCTGCTCCAACTTCTTGTGTTCTTGTGATTAGTCCTTTTTATTTATCAAATCATTGATATAATCTATCACATGTGGTGCTCGTGAGATTGACTCCAAAAGTAACTCACACACAATGGGCTTATTAGGTGTCATGAGGGTGATGCGTTTGCTGCACACATTGGTCTACGCAAGAAGAGGTAAAAGCTGTGGAGGAACTTTCATAGAAGCATAGAATCCTTATAGTGCAGATTGAGGGCATTTGGCCCATCATGTCTACACAAAACCTCTGAAGAGCATTCCACTCAGACCCACCCTATCCCCGTAACCTCACATTTACCATGGTTAATCCATCTGGTCTGCACATCCCTGGACAATACAGGCAATTTAACATGGCCAATCCATTAACCTGCACATCTTTGTACTATGGGAGGAAACCGGAGCATCTGGTGGAAACCCATGCACACAAGGGGAGAATGTGTAAATTCCACACAGACAGTCTTTAATGCTGTACCTTTAGAAGATGTATTGTGTTTTCTTAATGTGATGTCCTTGCATCAGGACATCATAACTACGGCAGAAGTTTTCTCTTTATTGTCCAAGGAAGGGGGAAAGCACGTTTGCTGCTCCAAGCACTGACATACTTCAGCCTATTAGCTGCCTATATGCTCATTAAAAGCTGATAGGCAGCTGGCTAGGTGCCTTGACACAAGTAATACCAGTTGCCAGAAGCTTTTGGGCAATTAAGGCCAGCCATCTTTTGTGTCTTGAAGGCTACCTGTTGAGGCTAATTCCAAATGAGATCAATTGTGAACAAGAAACTCTTTTTTTCCTTTGTGTTGTGGGGTGACGGGCCTAGGGGGAGACGTGTCAAGGGGTCAAAGGCAATGGTATGGCATTCACAGGCACCCACTTTATCCTCCATCTTTGCCTCTGGGGAGGCAGGAGGTTGTGTGTTGAGGCCCTTAAGCTTCCAATAGTTGACTACTTAAGGGCTTTAATTGCTGGCAAGTCAAGAAAGTTGCCTAAGGACTTTCTTGTTCAGCATTTACTTGCAGAAGTGGTGAGAAGGGAGTGAGTTTCTCTCTAGCTTTTCTGCCCACCTCGTCATTTCCAGGAAAGAGGAAATTCTGCCCTATGTCTAAAATATTTGAATACAGTTACTAATGCATTGCTATCTTGGAGACAGAGTTTCTGACATTCTGTCTATTAATTTATTTTTTTTTGTACAGATTGTTATTGAATCTGGCCTCTGTTAGCATGTCTACTACTAACCTCACCCTATTTAACCTTTATAATTTCTATACAATTTGGGATAAAATTAATGCATAAGGGATTTAAAGAATAGTGATAAAAGACATTAAAATATTGAAAAGCACAACTGCAGAGGACAGATTACAATATTAATAAAATTCATAAAGACAGAAATAAATACCCAGAATCAATTTTCATTGACTTCAGTTTATCTGTCAAATATTTTGCAAACACACTTTTACATTGAAGCATTATTGAAAGATGAAACAGCATTACAGTGTTGTGAGTTAACCCATTATAATCAGCAACTTGGCATTCTGTATAGTTCACCATTTTTGTTGCCACTCCCTTCCTGAATGTATAGTCATTGTCGGCACTTGAACGTACAAGTGGGATTATTCAATTCTTTCCACACCTAACATACGCTTTCCAATTACATCAATCATTAGATAATCAGCAATCCTAGTCCATCAAGGATGCGGCCAGCTGTAAAATGCAATAGGCAGAATCTTGCTGAGGCAGTACCGGTCTTGTTAGCAGACTGGAAAGCCAGTAAGAGTCCTGCACTGCATCTTCCAGGGAAGGCTCACCAAATCTCATGACAATCAGGCATTGAAGAGGCCACGGATAGCCCTCCGCCTAAAATCGAGACCCTGGAGGACCAAGTAATGCACAGCAAGAGCTGTTGGCCACTCAGAAACTGGCAGGACTTGCGCTTAGCAGCACCGTGATTAGGGTGGCCACCTAAAGGTCTCAATGGTATCAGAGGGCATACATCAACAATGAACCCTCCTGCCCTAGACTTTATTCCAGTGAATTGGATTGGATACGCCACTAGCCTGCCTAATTAAATGCCCTTCCTACCTCTAAGTTACACACCCACAAGAACAAGAACATTCTGCCCAATCCCTCTCCTAAGTCGACCATCTCAGTGCAGTCCAGCCATTGGTTCTGGAAATCTTTGTTTAAGTAAATCACTAAGAAGCACTCAGTCATGTATTACCAATGAAACCATCAGCGAGGATATCATGATGATTTGGCCATTAGACACATGGCTGAGTTATTTTATTCTGGTCTCTGATATTTCCCCTCATCTTTTTAGCCTTCACGGATCTGAGGAAATTTCAGTAGTGGCTGAATTTCCGCATGAGTATAAATTTCAGGTCATATTTGTTGTATAAAAAGGCTAGCTATTTTACCTCCTGTACAGAATCTAATTTGCATCTTGAATTGATGAAGGAATAATTTGCCCTCTGGCATTAGTTAAATGATGGATGATTAGTGACATTAAATGTTTCCGGGCTTAATTTAGTCATTGGAGAATCTTCTTTTCTCCTGAGGCTTTCGAAATATGCCACTATGGAATTGCTGCTATAATTGACCGCGTTGAATGTAAGCCCATATATTAATATATCAGTTTGACAGCATTAAGTATATTTGTATTATTTTCCTCACAAAATCCACAAAATCTCATGATTGAGCTCAACAACATGTACCACTTTACCATTTTATTTTTGGATATTTTGCAAAGAATTCAAGGGAGCACACAGTGAAAGATACGATCCGTACCTTGGGATAGACCTGTTGGAGTGTAATGCTCACTGGCTAAACCAAAGCATTATGGCTGGCCAAGAGGGACAATGGTCCAGTAATATTAACACTACATTAATTCACAGATTAATCTGGGGACTCAGGTTCTAATCCTACCATGGCAAATGGTGGAACTTGAATTCAATAATCGCAAAAAATCTGGAATTATGAGTCTAACAATGACCATGAAACCATTGTAGATTGCCAGGAAAAACCCATCTGGTTTACTAAAGTTGTTTAGTGAAAGCCAAACTCACCTGGTCTGCGCTACATATTACTTCAGACTCAAAGCAATGTGGTTGAATCTTAACCATCCTCTGGGGACGGGAAATAAATGCCGGCCTAGTTAGTGACACCCATATTCTGTGAAAGAATAAAAAAAGGTATAACACAATACACTTTTATCATTCAGCACATTTTGACACTCTACTGCCAAATAAGAAAAAGCACTTGTGCACCAATTGGTAGTGTGGTCAGAATTATATGGTCAGAAGGAGATTGTAATGGGAATAAACAGGAACCATAAACTGCAGTGGTTCAAGAATGTAAATCAACACTATCTTTTCTAGGGCAATAGGGATGGCCAATAAATGCTGGATCAGCCAGCAACACCCTCATCCACTTGATTGAATAAAAAAAACTAAAAGAAAATTCTCCTGGGCTGAAAGTGTGGTGAATAGCTAGACAGAGTGGAGGTCCAAAGATACTTGGAGGGGTCTTTGTTCGTAAAGTTATCAGAAGGCCTATCAGAGTGTGACCTTTTATATCAATTGAACCAGAACAGAGGGGCATGAAAGTTGTGTTGCAGCTATACAGTATCTGGTTCAATCAAATCTGGAGGAACTGTGTTCAGTTCTGGGCACTACATCTCAGGTTGGATGTATCAGCTTTGAACGAAATGTAGTAACAATTTTTCAGAATAATAATTAGCAAGTGGAATATTAAAGAGTGGTGTGACTGAAGCTGCCTTCTTGAACTGCTGCACCTTTGGGGTGAAGGGACACCTATTGTGTTTTTAGGGAGGGAAATCCAGGATTTTGACTGACATATAGTTGAGGAATGGTGATGTTGTCTGGTTCCTCTTTAAACAAGTTGCAGACAACTCCAACCAGAACATTATGAACTAATTTGCCTAGGTATCCCACAATACCAAAGCATTCAAACAAATATGAACACAAGCTGGTACCAATACAAAACAGTCCCATGTTATAAGAAAAAATACTGTCCCAAATCCTATTTGGCCCCTTACAGTTCCAATACTTCCCGAGTCTCTTGTAAATTAGCGCAGTCGCTCTCACTGTGGCTCTTTCTCTGGTTCTGCGAAACAGCTTTCTCCCTCCCTCTCTCTGGATGATCAGCTGGTCTCCGCCTTTTGCCATGCTCGTCTCCTCAGAAGACCTCAGGCGATTCCAAGAGTGATTCCAAGACAGGGGTCCAAAAGACTGATTTGCAGGTGAATTTTGTTGTTACATATGGTTTTCTGGAACTTTCTATAGTTCTGGCCAATCATGGAGTTATACTTAAGAGTTTTAAACATGAGTGAATCATTTAGATGATATGCTACTGTCAGTTTCTTTGTGTAGCAGGACCCGGGCCTTTCTGTCTGGGTAGTCCTTTGGTTAGTGGATAAGTTGTTGCAGGTGTCTGTGTAGAATACAACTGTTGTCTTTTACATTATGCTAATGTCATTAGCACCTGGCTGCTGTGTTTACACTGTGTCTGGTGTGTGAGTTTTGTGATTTCAGATGTACCCAGCATCCCTTGCTATTTGAGAGATAGTAGGAACTGCAGATGCTGGAGAATCTGAGATAACAAGGTGTAGAACTGGATGAAAACAGCAGGCCAAGCAGCATCAGAGGAGCAGGAAGGCTGACGTTTCAGGCCTAGACCCTTCTTCAGAAATGAAGGGTCT
>JAHRHZ010000026.1:6274338-6298101 GCA_024137785.1 Ginglymostoma cirratum | reverse complement strand
AGACCCTTCATTTCTGAAGAAGGGTCTAGGCCTGAAACGTCAGCCTTCCTGCTCCTCTGATGCTGCTTGGCCTGCTGTGTTCATCCACCTCAGTACATTGTTATCCCTAGCTGTTTGGTCAAGTTCGCAATCTATCTGTATTTCAGCAGCCCGGAGGCTGCAACAGTGATATATTTCCAAGTCAGAATCATTTGTAACTTGGAGGTAAACTTGCAGGTGATGATGTTCCCATGAATCCCTTGGTCTTCTGAATGGTAGTAGTTGCAGGTTTGAAAGGTGCAGTTGATGGAGCCTTGGCACTTTGCAGCAGTCGATGGTACACACTGCTACTGTTGTGTGTCCATGGTGGAGGTACTGAATGTTGAAGAAGGTGGGTGGGTTTTCGATCAATTGGGCTGATTTATCCATTTCAGCGTTGAGCATATTGAGTGTGGTTGGAGCTGCACACATCCAGACAAGTGGAGAGCATTCCAGCCAATCCTGCATATTGTGCTTTGTGGATGATGGAAACACTTTGGGGATTCAGGGAGTGAGTTACTTGCCTCAGAATTTCTAGCCTCTGACTTGCTCTTGTCACCGCAGAAATTGTATGGTTAGTCCAGTTAGGTCTCTGCTCAAATGGTAACTCCCAGGTTATTAATAGGAAGGGATTTAGCAAAATTAAGACCATTGAATGTCAAGCGGAGATAATTTGTCTTCTGTTGGAATTGGTCATTGCCTAACATTTGGCCTTTGCAAAAGAGTATTAATGGGACTGAAAGGCCTCGAGAGTATGTGATGGCAAAATTAAAGAGATACAACTGCAAAGCCTACAGTGCAAAAGGCATTGCATCTTAATGACATGCATCCTAGCATACAGAGAGATTTAGGAAAGAACTAGCAGAGACTTCCAAAAGAAAAGAAAGAACTTTTATTAATTTAGCACCTGTTTGAACCTCGATATTTCTCAAAAGACTTTCTAGCACTTCTAAAATGTAACCACTATTATAATGTAGGAAGCGCAACGGCCAACTGAAATATTCAGTGATCTGTACTTGAATGGTGCAGTAACATTCTTTTTACATTCACAGAGAGGATTACAGAGTCTCAGGCTAGCAACTCCTCAGAAGTACTGCATTTCCAACAAACCATCACTTCTGCAGTATTGCACTGAATTGCCAGCCTACATTTTACGCTGAAGTTTTTGTAACGGGATTTAAGTACAGTAATGCTCCCACTGAACCAAGGTTGATGCCATAGAGTTGTCCAATAATCATTGAAAATTATTTGTTCTATCGTTGTGTCTGTTTAACTATGTTATATTCATTTGTGTTATTTAATTTTACCACATTCTGAAACTAGAAGGTTGTCAATGCAACACCTTTGTTTAAAATTAAATAAGCCTAATGTTTTAGTTTTTAAAACTTTTTGTGATATGACAAGCTCCAACACAACATTAAGGCATTACAAATAAAAAGTACTGCAGATGCTGGAGAATCCGAGATAACAAGGCGTGGGGCTGGATGAACACAGCAGGCCAAGCAGCATCATAGGAACAGGAAAACTTGACGTTCTGATGAAGGGTCTAGGCCTGAAATGTCAAGTTTTCCTGCTCCTATGATGCTGCTTGGCCTGCTGTGGTCATCCAGCCCCACGCCTTGTTATTCTTACATTAAGGCATTTGCTTTTTCACAAGTTGTCACTTTGAAGTGTTAACAAACCACTGAGACACCGCGATAAAATCTGAGACTGGAGCTGCCCCTGATCAAACTGTATCATCAGTACATTAATGAAAAAGATTGACAAACGCATTCATAAACAGAAGTAACATTGCTTTCACATAGTACTTACTATTGGTACCAGAGAGAGGAAACATTGTAAATACAATTAATGCAAACTTTATTTGGTAAAAATAAGTCAAAGGTCACCTTTTCCATCGATATTAGAGGCCTCCAAAATGCATGGCGTTCCAATTGCTGCATCAGTTTTCAACTTCTGTTTTTGGTTAAAAAAAACATGTAAAATTATTTTTAAGAGACTAGCTCAATTAGGAACACACTTCTCTGTGGCAGCCAATTATATTTAAGTCACACAAAGGACTGCGTACAAAGATACAAGCTGCCAAGCCTGTGCAGTTTGGGCAAGCTTCTCTGTTAGAGGTGCCATATTTCAGATGAGATGTTAAGCCAAAGTCATTGTGGGCTTTCTTGGGTTTTGAAGTAGACAAGAAAAGTTTCTAAGAATGGTTCTAAGAATGATTTTTGATGAAGGGTTTAGGCCCGAAACGTCAAGTTTTCCTGCTCCTATGATGCTGCTTGACCTGCTGTGTTCATCCAGCCCCATGCTTATTCTAAGAATGGTTGTCGCCTTATTCCCTCATGCCCTGTTAATATATATTCTTCAATCAATATCACACACAAACTGTCTGATCTTTATTGCATAACTGTTTGTAGAAGTTTAATGTGGACAAATCGGCTGTTCACGTTTCCTACAGCGGCGCGACACTCCAGAAGTACTTCGTTGGCTATAAAGTGCTTTGGGAGGTCCAGTGATGTGTGAGGTACTGTATAAAAATAAATTTTGAGGGCTCCTGTAATGCAGCGCTGGTGTCTCTAACTCTGGATCTGGAGACCTACATTGAAATCTTACCTGTTCCAGAGGTGTGTAAATAACATCTCTGAACAGTAGAAAAATGTATAAATGCAAATATTAGCTTTGCAGAGGAAGCAGTTCCTTGAAGCTAAAGATTCCCGAATTAAAGTATTTGGAACATACGCCGAAAAGCAATCGATAGGATTTATTTCTCTCTCTGTATAAAAGAGCAATTTGACGTTGGGACTGGTTTGCTTTCATTACTCTCCGTCTCCCGATTCGATGAAATTGCAACATCTTGGGGGGGCATCACGTGATCCACAACAACCTTTTGAAGTTCTTGCGGATGTTAGCAGATGATCCCGGAACTAATTCCTCTTGTTTCCGGTTGGAGAGGCGGTGAAGTTTAGGGTGAGGCCTAGGAAGGGAAAAAATGCGTAAAATTGGGGTGGTGGGGAGAATCAGGGGTATCGGGCATCGTATTCCCTGTTCCTTCCCTTTGTTGTTACAACCTGCAAGGTTACTTCGACTTTGGGACGTGGCACGTTGTTGATTTCCACCCCCCCCGCATCTTTGCTTATTAGATTTCAGAGATCCGAACCATGATTGTCATATTTAACCAATGGGTCTGTACTTTTAAAGTCGTTGTTTAAATTCTGGTAGCAGCCAAGAACACAAGAATTAGGAGCAGCAGTAGGCTATTCAGTGCCACGAGCCTGCTCGGTAATCATTTAAATTATGGATGATGAGGTTATGGTCTCCACTTGTCTGCCCACAACCCTGACGCTTTAATCGATCAAGCAGCTACTCAACTCAGCCTGTACTCATCTCTTCGGATGTGAGTTCCAGAGATGAACAACCCTCTGGAGAAAAAAAAACTCCTTAAGTATTACTGATTTTTAAACCGCATCCCTTAGTTCTCGTCTTCCCCCAGTATCTTTGCAGTATCTATCCTGTCAAATAATCTCAGGGTCTTTTATTTTTCAGTAAGGTTACCTCATTCTTTTAAACGCCAATGGATATAGGTCCAACTTGCTCAACTTTTTTTTTAATAAGGTAACCCCTTTGTCCCACTCATCAATTGAGTGAATCTTTTCTGATTTACCTCTAATGCAATTATTTACTTACTTAAGGAAGGAGACCAAAACTGTGTTGTTTACTTTAGATGTAGCCTTGTCAATGACCTATACAACTGTATGAAGGGGTTGGACAGCTGGTTTGCAATGGAGGGTGACACCAATAGCATGAGTTCAATTTATGGTGTAGCTGAGGTTACCATGAAGGACCCACCTTTTCATCCTCTCCCCTGCACTGAGGTGAGCAGAAGGACGGGGATGGGAATTACAGGATGGCATGGTGGCTCAGTAGTTAGCACTGCTACCTCACAGCACCAGGGACCTGGGTTCAATTCCACCCTTGGGCGACTGCCAAGGTGGAGTTTGCACATTCTCCCTGTGTCTGCATGGGTTTCCTCCAGGTGCTCCAGTTTCCTCCCACAGTCCAAAGATGTGCCAGCTAGGTAGATTGGCCATGCTAAATTGCCCGTAGTGTCCAAGGATGTTTGGGTTAGACATGGCAAAATGCAGGGATAGGGGAATGAGTCACGGTGGGATGCTATTTGGAGGGGTGGTGTGGACTTGTTGAGCTGAATGGCCTGTTTCCACACTAGGGATTCTATAATTCTATGATCTGTTCCTGTGCTGTAGTGTTCTATGTCCTAATGTGGGTGAAAGGCATTGAAACACAGAAGATAGGAGTGGACCCTCAGGTCAAACCATCACCAGCCATCTGTCGCTAATGAGACAGCACTGCTATTGTCTGCTAGGACTATGATGATTTTACCTGTATAACTGTAGTAATGATCCCTGCTCTTTTATTTCATTTCCCTTGCAATACATGGAAACATTTCATTTGCCACTTTAATCAATTCTTTTGTCTATATGATAGCATTTTGTAATTCATACACCTGGGTAGCAAGATACTTTATACAGTATAGCTATACAGATTCTGTCAATTTAAATGATATAAATGGGCGGCATGGTGGCTCAGTGGTTAGCACTGCTGCCTCACAGCGCCAGGGACTTGGGTTCGCTTCCACCCTTGGGCGACTCTCTGTGTGGAGTTTGCACATTCTCCCCATGTCTGCGTGGGTTTCCTCCCACAGTCTAAAGATGTGCTGGCTGGGTGGATTAGCCATGCTAAATTGCCCCTAGAGTTGAGCGATGTGTAGATTTGGTGGGTTATAGGGGGATGGGTCTAGGTGGGATGTACTGGGGTTTGGTGTGGACTTGTTGGGCTGAAGGGCCTGTTTCCACACTGTAGGGATTCTATGATGAAATCTATAATTTCTAATGCAGCCAAATTGGAAAAGTTCATATTTTTCTACATTGTACACCATTTGCCAAATTTCTGTCTACACACTTAGTGTTCCCCCTCACTTTTTATTCTGCTGTACATATGTGCAATCCCTGCATAACAGTGGCTTCAGATACCAGAAGCTAGCATGGGGAAGTAACTTGGCAAGCAGCTGCCTGGTTACATTGCTTGTTTAACCGACCTAAATGTGTTTTATAGGCCTTTTATCCCCTTGACCACAAATGTCATAACTGTACATTTGGTCCCTTCATCCAAGTCATAGAGATGGATTGTTAATGGTTGAGATTTCTACGTTGATCTCTGTGGTATTCTACTGGTTACAGTTTGCTAACCTTAAGATGACCCATTTATCTTAATCCCTGCTTTCTGTTAGTTATATGATCCTTCATCCATGCTACTAGTATTACCCTCACACCACAAACTGCCTTAAGTCACAACCTTTGATATGGCATCTTATTTGAATGCCTTTTGGAAATCCAAGTATGCTGCATTTACAGATTCCATTTTGTTGTTTGTCACTAAACTATAATAAGTTGATCAAACATGATTTCCTTTTGACAAAACCACGTTGACTCTGCCTGATAACAGGATTTTGTTAAAATCATAAGGTAATTACCTCCTCAGTAATGGATTTTAATATTTTCTCTCTAACTAATGTAGGTAAATTCACCTATAGCTTCCTGCTTTCTGTCACCCTGTTTGCTTGAACACTGACGTTATATTTGCAATTTACTAGTCCACTGTGGCTTTCGGTGAATCTACAGAATTTTTATAAGTCCACAAGTTTTGCATCTACTATGTCTGCAGCCACGTCTTTTATATCTCTGCGATGTAAGCCAATGGGCACAGTGAACTTGTCAGCTTTTAGCTGAACATTTTCCCTCTGCCTTGTCCCTACTTACTATATTGTTTTTACGGTTTCTCCTTTTGTTTTACCTTGATTTTATAGTTTTCTTCCCTTCCCCGATGAAGACAGACACACTAAGTGTTCAGTGCTTTCACCATTTCCTTGTTTCCCATTATTTATTCCCCAGCAGGGAAGCAATGCTCACTTTAGTTACTCTTCTATATTAAATACTTTGTCATTCTTACTATCTATTTTAATATTTGTAGCTAGCTTTCTGTCATATTGTGATTTATTCCTTTTTTTCAATCATACTTTACTGGTTTTTAAAATCTGCCCAACATCTTGTCTGCTACTCATCATCATTATGCTTGCATCCAAAATCTTGAAACCTGTCTAACTAATCATGTTCTAATTTGAGAAACAGTTATGAATTTTTCTTCATCCCTATTTTCCTCCGCACCTCTCCATTGTCTCTACTCTCCCTCCCCCTGAGCTGTGGCAAGGTGAAATACATGATGCATTAATGCAGCTTACATTTGCAGTTGAAGATATTCCAAACTCTTTAGATAGTGCTCCATGTTTAAAAATTTTAAAGTTGGGAATTATTTGAAGTTTAAACAGGTATTTCTATTGTTTTTTCTTTCAAGATCATTGGTGGAAATGACTCGGTCAAAGAGGATACGCAATCATAACAGCGACAAAAAGAAAAGTGTATCAAAACAATGGAAAACGAAAAGGCGAACGAAAGATTTAGACCAAATTCATGAAGATATGAAACCTGAAAATGCAGACAAATTATTGCACCAGGAAATAGATTATGATGCCATAGGAAATGCACAATTCTATTGCTTACACTGCGCGTAAGTGAACAAATGTGATATCTTTTGAATGAATTAATATTCCTGGGAAGGAGCATCTAATTTATCGCCTGTTGGCATTTGATTGAATACTGTACACCTTTGCCACTACTGACGTTTTGTATTTTGGAGCTTCATCAGCCCTTTCTCCTTAGCTCATAGCTTGGAATTTTGGGAACATAACTGGTTTGAGTTGACGAAAAAATTGCAATGCGTGAGGCCAAAAAGACAGAGAGTGGAGTATTGATTAATTGAGGAAGTGCTTCTGACAATTTGCAACTGTTATTCACTACAAAAGGGTTATAAATAGTCCTTTTCAAATGTTTTCAGAATTTTTTATTTTGGGAGATGTGCGTGTTGCTGTCTAGGCCACCATTTCTTGCTAATTCTGAATTATTGTTGAAGATGCTGGTGAGCCAATTTATTAAACCAATGTTTGATATGTAATTCCAGAGTGTCAACAACATGGATGGCTTTTAACAGCCTTCTTAAATGGTCTAGCAGCCTCTCCGCCACATTCAAAAAGGTGGCTTGCCATCAGCATCTCAAGGGCAGTTAGGGTTTTGGCAATAAACGCCGCCCTAGCAAACCATTAATACGTTTTGATGAGCAGCCAGACAGGACTTTCAGTCCTTTTTAATGACCTTCTTTCTTTTGCTTTACTTGTAGGCGATACTTCATTGATCAAAGAAGTCTCAAAGAGCATTTTAAAACAAAAGTTCACAAACGAAGGTAATGTCAATTGTTATAAAATTCAATCCAGGACTAATTAATTCTTTTTTATTATAAAAGTCAACATCGTGAATGGTAGACATTTTTCGCAATTTTTTACAATATATGTAGTGGTGCTCCAGAGAGAAGACAGCTTAATCTCAATAATAAAGCAGTAAGCTATCTTCAAACAGTAGGATGGGGATATGATACAGTTACTCCATTTAGTTTTGATTACAGTCAGTGACTATAACTGGACAAAGTGCCAGAAGGTTATTAGCACTCATCGAACTGTCCAGGTGACCATTCTTGACCCACGAAGATGGATTGTAAACCTTGGCATAATGGGATTATCATGTACTGGCTGACTAACTCTGTACCTATTTGCTATATAAATGCACTTCTCAACAGGAGACAGTGGATACTTTTAGCAGTAAGTGCCCTGGTTAATTTGTACCCTACCCCAAATCTATGTGCTACATTTCTTTTGTTTTGTTTGGTGGGGGATCTAATTATACATTACAAACCCCTGCAACACTGGTTTGTGGGAACTTTGTCCAAGAGTACTGGCATGCTATTGACCTATAGGAGCCTTTAATTCACAGTCCAATTTTGACTTTTTCTAATATGTGATCCTTAGAGGCATTAATTAGTGGTCAGTTATAGGGTCATATAGAATCGAAACAGACTCTTTGATCCAACCAGTTCACACCAACTGTAATCCCAAACCAAACTATGCTCATCTGCCTGCACTTGACCCATATCTCTGCAAACATTTCTTATTCATGTATTTATCTAAATGTATTTTAAACATTGTAACTGTACCCAAATGCAGCATTTCCTCTGGAAGTTCGTTCCACACTCCAACCATGCTGTGTTTAAAAAAAACTGCCCTTCATGTCTTTGTTAAATCTTTTTCCTTTCACCTTAAAAAAATGCCCTTATTCTTGAAATCCCTCCCCTTATCTATACCCCTCACTATTTTATAATCTTTTATAAGGTCACCTCTCAAACTCCTCTGCTCCAGTGAAAGAAGTTCCAGCGTATTCGATCTGTCCTTATAACTCAAACCCTCTATTCCCAGCAACATGGTGGTAAATCTCTTCTGAACCCTCTCCAGTTTATTAATATCCTTCCTATAACAGGGAGTCCAGAACTGGACACAGTGCTGTAGAACAGGCCAACATCCTGTCCCTCCACATAAAGTCCCAACTCCTGTAGTCAAAGGACCGAGCAACAAAGGCAAGCCTGCTAAATGCCTTCATAACCACTCCATGTATATGTCATGCAAATTTCAAAGAATTATGTACGTGAACCACTAGGTCTTTCTGTTCTACAACACTGCCCAAAGCCCTACTTCTAATAGTATAAATTTTGTCTTTGTTTTTGTTTCCAACATGCAATACCTCACATTTATTCATATTAAACTCCATTTGTCATTCTTCAGACCATTGGCCCAATTGATCAAGATCTCTTTGTAATCTTAGATAACCTTCTTCGCTGTCCACTATACTAGCAATCTTGGTGTCATCTGCAAACTTACTAACCATGCTTTCTATATTCTCATCTAAACCATTTAAATGACAAAAAAGTGGACCCATTACCAGTCCCTGTGAAACACTGCTGGTCACAGGCCTCCATTCTGAAAAACAACCATCCACCATCACGCTCTGACTCCTGCCCTTAAGGCAATCTTATATCAAATTGGCAAGTTCACCCTGAATCCCATGTAATCTGACTTTGCTAATTAGTCTACTATGTAGTTCTGGGAAAGTTGCACCAGTTCTCCTTTTCCAAAGTTAGGTTTTTCTGAAGCCTGTTACAGTGCCTAAGCAAAGATCAGGGATCTAGTCAGGTCTATCACTGCTAATCACCAGAATCACCTGAACTATTGGGCTAGCCTGCATATGTTTCACCTAATTCATGATATCTAAATTGGAACAAAAGGCCTGTTTGAAAAAAAAGAAATCAACAGTATATGTTCATTTAGTCATTTGTTGAATTCTCGTACTGATCTTGTGGACTTGTGTATTTTCTAGACTAAAACAATTAAGCGAAGAGCCATACACTCAGGAAGAAGCAGAACGAGCAGCTGGAATGGGATGCTATAAACCAGCAAAGAAAGTCAAAGTTGAGACTCAAGCAATAGAAGAAGAAATGAAAATATCATAATATGATTTTTGTAAAAAAAAAAACCCCTCTTCAAAAAAACACAAAGCTCTTTTAATATTGTTCAGAGCTTTAAATAATTATTCAATCTCAAATACTTGGTGGCTCTGATCTTATTGATTCAGCTGACCATCTTAAATGCCAGCATCATGTTTCTAAAAAGTCATCTAAAACTGGTAACTTTATTCATTTGATAGGATGTGTTGTAACTTTCCAAATAGGCCATCTAGAGAAATAAAGAAATTCCAAAGAGAAGCTAAATGTAGTACTTTATTTGTTCTTTGAATTGCCAGAAGTCCACTAGACATACTTGCTTATTTAAAGTTTACAATTTAGACTAAATGAATGACAGTTGACAACAGAAGCAGAACTTTGTTGCTTTTTGAAATTACACTGCCAGGAAAATACTTAGTGAAATTGTCCTGAGTCGTCATGAGTAAAATTTGATAACCTGAAATTCTGTTTGTGTTGAAATTGTCAGGCATTCCTGCCTGTACAGTAGGAAATCCATTAAAATGATGCCCATGATAAATCAAAGTTCCAGACTGGTAACTTCGGACTAGCCAACCTCGCACCAGTTTATCTTGTAATCACACGAACCAATTGGAGCAGGGTTAGGCCGAGGAAATCGTGGGTAACCCATCATTTGACATCAAGATCTTTCTGTTACAGCCTGTAAGTATGGATACATGTAAGAAAGTAAAATGTCTGGTCAAAGTCATTACAGCAAGTGGAAAGACATTATACAAAGTGAAAAACTGATATCACTAAGGAATGGGAGATTCCACTGTCAAGTTTCTCAGCACTTTTGAAGCACAAGGAGAAAATCCTGGAACAATTTGACCAGATGGGCATCCTCTTCAGCAAGGAAGAGGATGGGAAACAGTTGCTCATCCAGACATTGAAGAAGTTTTGCTAACATGATTTAAGGCAGCTTGAGCACAGAACGGTCCCATCAGTGGTCCAATCCGACAAGAAAGGGGTATTATCCTTCCAAAGAGGTTACATCATTACGAGCTCCCCTGCAATGATGGATGGCTAGACCAATTCAAGATGAGGCACAACATTATGTTCCACGTAGAAAGCAGTGAGGGTTTACAAGTTATGGCAACATAACATATGAAGGACCTAAAAAATAGCTTTGTTCATATCCTGAATGAGTATCCCCTAAAAGACATTTTTAACGGGGATAAAATTAGACTGTTTTCCTATCTTTTACCAGATCGGTCTCTACTATTTAAAGGTGAAACATGTAATTGTAGAAAGTTAAGTAAAGAATTTGTAACTGCTGTGGTCTGCACCAAAAAGAGTGGTGCTGAAAAGCTGCTGCTTTTTGTGAGCAGAAAGCCCAAAAGCTATGTTGCTCTGCACATGTTTAAACACTACATTGTGGTAGGTGATTTACAAAACCGCCTGCACAGCCTTCAGTGTTTCTGATCTACAGAGCAGTAAAGTGGACAAACCTTGAGAAGGTGATGAGCTGTCTTTTGTTGTAGGTAGACCCACAATGTTGTTAGGGAAGGACTTCCAGGACTTCGATCCAATGATACTGAAGGAGCAGTAATATATTTTCAAGCCAGGATGGTGAGTGGCTTGAAGGAGGACTTGCTATTGGTGGAGTAGTGGGAACGAAATCATGTAATATTTTTAAGGTGGAATTAGATTGACTCCCTTGGAGAAGGTAGGAAAGGGGGTATGGAGACCTCAGTCAGGTGAGCCATGATTTCATTAAACAGCAAAGCAGGCTCAAAGGATTTAAATGGCCTGGACTGTCTCGTAATTTGTATGTTTGTGTCCACGAATGTGAAGAACAAGCTTTTACCAGATCATATTAATAAAAAATCGAAAAATTGCAGATGCTGGAAATTGAAGATAAAAATAGAGAGTGCTGGAAAAGCTCAGGTCTGGTCAACATTTGTGGAGAGCAACAGATGTAACAATTCAGGTCTCTGGCCTTTTGTCATTACTGAAGAGAAAAAGAAATGGGCGGCACGGTGGCACAGTGGTTAGCACTGCTGCCTCACAGCGCCAGGGACCTGGGTTCGATTCCACCCTTGGGCGACTGTCTGTGTGGAGTTTGCACATTTTCCCCGTGTCTGCGTGGGTTTCCTCCGGGTGCTCCGGTTTCCTCCCACAGTCCAAAGATGTGCAGGTTAGGTTGATTGGCCATGCTAAATTGCCCGTTGTGTTCAGGGAGGTGTAGATTAGGTGGGTTATAGGGGGTGGGTCTGGGTGGGATGCTCTGAGGTTCGGTGTGGACTTGTTGGGCCGAAGGGCCTGTTTCCACACTGTGGGGATTCTATGATTCTACGAAAATGCATCAACATAAGTAAAGCAAGATTATCATCAATATAGGCAACTGGGCCACGCACCCTTACATCACTAGACTCAAAAGCATCAAGCTAAAGTTCTTGCCTCCCAAGATTACTGCATTTTTCCAACACGAACTCCCATCATTGTGCAATGCCTTTCATTGTACAAGGCCATTAAGGTGTAAACAAATTGGAAAATAAAGACACTATTCATACATTTACTGCATCACTATTTTTAAAACATGCAATATGTTTGTCGGCAATTTTTCTGCATCGATCACTTAATGAAAAGGCTTGGTGGAGGAAACCTGCACATAAGTTTCAGTAAGAAGGACCTGATCAAAACTACCCTAGGGCATTCTGGGAAGCAAGAGAAGAAATTGCAGGGCCCTCAGCAGAGATATTTGTATCATCAACAGCCATGTGTGAGGTGCTGGAGGATTGGAGGATGACTAATGTTGTGCCATTATATAGGAAAGGCGCCAAGGAACTATAGACCAGTGAACCTAATGTCAGTGGTGTGCATGTTGTTGGAGGGGATTCTGAGAGATAGGATCTAGATGCATTTGGAAAGGCAAGGATTATTTAGGGATAATCAGCATGGCTTTGTGCATGGGAAATTGTGCCTCATAAACTTGTTTTGAGTTTTTTTTGAGCTGGTTGAGAAGATAGATGAAGTCAGAATGGCAGATGTTATCTACATAGACTTAAGCAAAACGTTCAACAAAGTTCTTCATGGTGGATTGGTGAGGAAGGTTAGGTAACATGGGATCCAAGGAGAGCTAGCCAATTAGAGACAAAATTGACTCAAAGATATGAGGCAGAGGGTTGTTTTTCAGACTAGAAGCCTGTGACCAGCGGTGTGCCACAAAGATTGGTACTGAGTCTACTGTTGTTTGTCATTTATAGAAACAATTTGGATGAGAATATAGCAGGCATGGTTAGTAAGTTTGCCAAGATTGATGGTATAGTGGACGGTGAAGAAAGTTATCTCAGAGATCTTGATCAACTGAGTCAGTGGCCTGAGGAATGGTAGATAGAGTTTAATTCAGATAAATGTGAGGTGTTGCATTTTGGTAAGACAAACCAGGGCAGGACTTAGACAGTTAATGGTAGGTCCCAGAGGAGTTTTGTTGAACAGAGAGACCTAGGGGTCTACGTACATTGTCTACCCATTATGCTACTTTCAAGGAATAGAGTGGTGAAGGCATTTGACACTTTTGCCTTCATTGGTCAGAGCATTGAGTACTGGAGTTGGGTTGTCATGTTACAGCTGTACAAGACATTGGTAAGGCCACATTGGAGTACTGCATAAAATTCAGGTCACTCTGCTATAGGAACGATGTTATTAAACTGGAAAGGGTGCATAAAAGGATGTTATCAAGACTGGAAAGTTTGAATTGTATGGATAGGCTAGGACTTCTTTCCCTCGAGTGTAGGAAGCTAAGGGGTGATCTCATGGAGATTTATAAAATCATGTGGGGTATAGATAAGATGAATAGCCAAAATCTTTCCCCCAGGGTAGGGGAGTCTAAAACGAGAGGGAATTGGTTTAAGGTGAGAGGGAAAGATTCAAAAAGGGATCTGATGGACAATTTTTTCAACAAGGTGGTGCATATATGGAACGAACTACCAGACGTGAGTACAATTACATTTAAAGACATTTGGACAGATACATTGATAGGAAAGGTTTAGAAGGATATGGGCTAAACACAGGGAAATGGGATTAGTTCAGGTTAAGAAACCTTGTCAGCAGGAGCAAGTTGGGCCAAAGGACACGTTTCTGTGCTGCATGAATCTGATTCTAAGATGTAGAAACAAGGAATAGTGCTATAACGACTAGGGAACTTGGTGAAGGGAGTGAGATCAATTCTTCAAATACATACAGGAGAACTTTCTTCATCAAAATGCAAAGGAGCATGTTTATGTTGGGGAGCAAATTGGCAACAGTGATCACAAAATATTGAGTTTGGAGTGGTTATGGAAAAGAGAACAATATATATAAAAGTGGAAGAAACTATGAAAAGGAATCCAGCCCAGATGGATTGGAAACAAAGATTAAGAAGCAAATCAGTAAATAAGACACTGGAAGCCTTCGAGCAAAGAGGTAATTCAGGTGCAGACTAATCATATTTTAAAATTGTATCAAAGCTAGACCTTGTTGGATTATGTAAAAATTGTAATTAAAATAAAACAAAAAACCCTATGATTACTGTTAACAGAAAAAGTGAAGAGAACAAAGTGAAAAGTTTAGAGAAAAACCTTATGTCTTTTACAAAAAAAAGGGATAGTCAAAGGAAAGGTGGATTTAAATAAGATTAAAAAGGAAATCTGGTGGAGGTGTGATATATGGTAAGATACTAAATTAGTATTTTGCATCGGTCTTCACATGGGAAAAGTCCTGTTTATGTCAAAGGAAAAAAGTGGAGGCTGTAAAAAGGCTGAGGATACTCAATAGGAATATCATCTGATTTTGGTAGAACGTGTGAGGTTGTTTAGGGAGACAGGATGAAGATAGCCCACAATTTTTCAATGGTCTGTGGATATGGAAGTAGTGTTGATACTGGAGGAATTCAGAATAGCTCTGCTGTAAGAAGATGAGAGGCAAATACCAGCATCAGTCCTGAGGAAACTTGTAGAGACTATAATCATTAATTGCTACTTGAAAGACCATAATTTGTAGCCAACAAGGATTTGTTATAAGCAAATCAGCTTTAATAATTTGAAGTTCTTCACTAAAGTAACGAAGGCTTATAAAAATAGTACAGTTGATGTGCATTTGCATGTTTAAAAGGCATTTGATAAGATGACAGAATGAGCTTTGACTTTGCCAACAAATTTATGATAATAAGTGGAGTATGACTGAATATTAAGTTGACTAAGAGATGAAGCAGATGGTACTGGGGAATGGTTGTTTATTAGATTGGATGAAAGTATGCAGTGGTATCTTTCATATATGTTTGTATTAGGAGCAGTGTTCTTTATGTCTTAATTACCCAGATTTGGATATGCAGGGAAAGAACTTCATGTATTCAGATACTACAAGCCCTGGAAATGTAGGAAACTCTGGGAAGGAAAGTATTAGTCTTTTTGGGACATCAATCATGAATAAAATGGGAACATACACGAAGAAGAAATTCAGTCCTGTAAAGTGTGAAGTGATTCATTTTGTTAAGAACAATGAGGAGCGATGATATAAATGCTACAATTTAAAGAGATCGCTGGAAGAGAACTCCAATGGGTTGTAAGTCTTTAGAGGTAGCAGGAAGAGTCAGGGAAGATTCTCAGGCTGATGCAGTCTTTCTCAACACAGCAGACCACCATAATATCTTTGGTGTTGTTCTGATAATCACATTAAGTCACTTTATGTCAGGAAATATTGACAATCAGAATGAAGAACAATACATAGCAGGATAATACAGTGCACATGGTCGGCAGAACATAAGAGACTTTACACCATGTTAAGGCATAGTCCAAAAGGAAGGTGGATTGATGAACTGAAGGATGGAGCTGTGTTTAACCAATCAATACCTTTAACATATCTGCTCCAGTAGTTGGAATGGAAAGCTGTCTAAATAGAGATATCAAGGGCCAATATGAGAGTAATTGTTGAGGGAAGTTTCTGTGCTTGGCAACTTGGTTTCAAGCCTTTGGGCAGAAATCAGGTCATTAACATCAGAAAAACCTACAAAAGATAACTCTTCCCTTTTTACAATGTTTATAAGACTGCTTGGTTGATGTATGGCAACTGGAAATGATAGGCATGTATTAAAAGACAATGCTGTTATATTTACATGATGATGTTAACAACACCCATATTCTCACTTTCATTTCATGAGCTTTGATGCTCAGGTTTTCATTCACAAGCCATCTGGATTAACCCAATACAGAAATGCAAATTTGATGGTTAAGTTGGACTTGGCTACAATCCTTCTGCCTGATCATAATGGCAAAAAGTAGTGAAACATGAACAATAAAGTACCAACAATGTACTGTCTGAAAGATCAGTGGAAGGAGATTCAGATGTACTCTTCAAACATAATTGGATAAATACTAAATTTAAAAAAGAACATTAGGCAGGGTTATGTAGGAAAAGCAGGGAAATAGTTTGGTTAGCTGTTTCAATGAAAAAGGTATAAGGTGTTGAATGGCATCTTCTATCTTATATATTTCTGGGATTGTAAAAAAAATTGTACTGTAGATTTACTGGTATTTATATATTTTTTTCTAACATAGCCAGTGCATTTCACCATTAGAGTTAGGCAAAAAACAGCAACAGCATTTGTCTCCCTCCACGCTCAACAGTTATGACATTCACGGATTCTTCAGCACAGTCAAGACCATCTGAGGCCCAAGCGCTTACAGCTAAGATCAGAAAGCAGTCAGCACTCATTGGAAGGAGCCCTTTGAGGATTCTTCTTATTTGAGTCTCAGTCCTCAAGGGGAATGGCCTCCAACTCATCCCAAAGCATGCTACCTGCCACAATCTTAGCACAACCCTATCATATAACAAGGTTGTAAAGGAATCTGACAGCTATCTATCAACAAGACTGACAGCACAAACACAATACTGGCCAAAGTAGTAAACTGAGTGATCCAAAGTTCCAGCTCCTGTACACTAACCACAGATCATTGTGTAGATATTTTCCTAACCAACCTGTTCAGATATGTTATTGCACAACTCTAAAGCCAGTTGGACTTGAAATCAGACCTTCTGGCTCAGAGGCAGGCACACTACCACTGCACCACAACAGTCCATGGATGGCAAATGGTATGTTGGCCTTCATAGCGAGAGGATTTGATACAGAAGCAGGGATATCTTGCTGAAACTGGGGACCGGGGCTTGGTGGGACTACATCTGGAGTATTGTGTGCAGTTTGGCTTCCTTATCTGAGCAGGGATATTTTGGCTACAGAGGGTGTGCAACAAAGGTTTATTAGACTGATTCCTGGCATGGCAGGATTGACATATGAATGGACACAGGCCTGTAGTCTCTGGAGTTTAGAAGAATGAGGAGGAGGCTCAAAGAAACCTATGAAATTCTAAAGTGACTAGACAGAATAGACACAGAAAGAACATTCAGATGACTGGGGATTCTAGAACCAGGAGTTACAGTCTAAGAATACAGGGTAGGTTATGTTGGATTGAGATGTGCAGAAATTTCTTCACTCAGAGAGTGGTGAACTGTGAAATTCTCTGCCACAGAATGAAATTGAATCTAAAACAAGCAATTTCAAGAAGGAGATAGATATAGTCCTTGCGAATAAAGGGATCAAATGTATGGGGTGAAAGTGGGAACAGGGTACTGAGTAGGATGATCAACCATTATCATAATGAATTGCAGAGAGGCTTGAAGAGCTGAATAGCCTACTCCTGCTCTTATTTTCTATGTTTCTCAATACAGAGATGGTTGCCAAGATCCGTCTGCCTGTGTGCAGCTGCACCTGTGAAGTCACACTAGCAAATAACAAGAATGCTATACCAGTATTACAAACAGGCTATTTAACAGTCATCAGAAGCATCAATTTGCAAAGAAATTTGTGGACTGATTATTATTGTTAATTGCTGCTGTGTTCTCTGGGAACTTATATTAATGTGAGAAATTGTTGTGGTCTAGATAACAAGCATGGGGCTGGATGAACACAGCAGGTCAAGCAGCATCACAGGAGCAGGAAAGCTTGACGTTTCGGGCCTAAACCCTTCATCAGAAATGGGGGAGGGGAAGAGGGTTCTGAAATAAATAGGGAGAGAGGGGGAGGCGGATAGAGGATGGATAGAGGAGAGGATAGGTGGAGAGGAGGCAGACAAGTCGAAGAGGCGGGGATGGAGCCAGTAAAGGTGAGTGTAGGTAGGGGGGTAGGGAGGAGATAGGTCAGTCCAGGGAGGACGGACAGGTCAAGGGGGCGGGATGATGTTAGTAGATAGGAGATGGGGGTGTGGCTTGAGGTGAGAGGAAAAACAGGTTAGGGAGGTGGAGATGAGCTGGGCTGGTTTTGGGATGCGGTTGGGGGTGTTTACTTTTCCTGCTTGGAAGGTGTGTTTGTTTTTGTTACATTCAATCAAGTGCAACTCTTTCACCTTTCTCACTTATAGATTGTAATACTCCTCCTAGTGGTGGCCAATTGCAGCGAATTCTAAAATACAGCAAAGAACCACTCTTGGCATGTATATACAACCTCATTTCCCTCATCTGGAAGGAGGAGCGCATGCCTGAAAATCTCTGAAATGCTGCAATTGTGACCATCTTCAAGACAAATTGTGTTAACTCCAGAGGTAACCCCTGCTGTCTGAGCTCCATTGCAGTAAGCAATTACCAGTACAGCAGAAGGTGCCGACTGGTGGGGATCTTGGAGAAGAAGCGTCCGTGAAGGTAACAACTATTTTGAGTGTTTCTGATAGGTTCAGATGGAGGTCAAGCACAAACAGCAAGAAGAACGTGTTTAAACCCAAGCATCCTACCCATATACTCCTTTAAATTCCTCCTGCCCCTCCTGTGGCAAGGCATGTGAATAAAGCATTGGAATGTTAGTCACCTCAGAACCCACAATTCTAGAGTGAAAGAAAGTCATCCTCAGACTCAAGAGACTGCCTGAGAAAAATTTATAAGGTTATAATGCCTGACGTAGGAATTGCAAAACACTTTGATGCAATTTATATCGTTTATATAGGCTACATACAATGGCTTTATTTCTCTAAAGTAGTTGCCTACAGTTCTTAAATCTACATCATCATTTGGATGTACATTGAAGCTATTTTATATTGAAATTTTATTTGTTGCAATGTAACTTCAGAATCTGGAGTCATTATTGTAGTGTCAAACTGAGCTAGTAGCAAGTATTATTATAAAGACATTGTTGACATCTTTTGCTGGGAGGCAGTGCTATAATCAATCATGAATTGTCTGGTACCTTGCTTCAGCAACCACACTTCAAGTTTGATTGGGTGTAAGTTTACCTGGCCTCTGAACTCAGCCAATTGTCACCAATGTTAATACAAAGCAGATTTTCCAACAAGGGACAATTTCAGGTAAAGAAATGAAGCAACACTTGCTTTACTCTTATTCTTCAACCCCTTAGTAACGAAAGCTAACACAAAATTACCTTTCAAAGTGCTAGGCGTACCTGTATGTTAACTTTATGATTCACTTAGAAGGACACCCAAATCCTTCTGAATATCAATATTTTGCAGTCTGTCATCTTTCAAAGAATTCTGCTATTTTTGATCTAAATGAAAACTTCATATTTCTTCAACGCTATATGCCATATTTATGTCTATAATCTACAGCTCATATCTCTGCAGCCTTTCATGTTGGATACATCACAGGATCCCCCTCATTTAAGTCATTCATATCGCTTATAAATAGTTGAGGTCCAAGAACTGATCTTTGCAATACCTCATAACTTACAACCTGTTAATCTGAAAATTACGCATTTTTCATAATTTGTTTTTGACTGTTAATCAATTCTTAATTCAATTGTAATATATCACCCAAAGTCACATGAACTCTGTAACAAGAGATAATCTATCTCACCTTGCAATTTAATTAAAATACTATAGCTGAATCCCCCATTATCAACTTCCTGAGAGTTATCATAGGCCAAAACCTGAACTGGACCAGACATATGAGTACTGTGGCTACAAATGCAAGTCAAAGGCTGAGCATTTGGCAACTCAGCTCCTGATTCCCCAAAGCCAGTCCACTATTTATAAGGCACAAGTCAGGTGTGGTAGAATACTCTACACTTGCCTGAATGAATGCAGCTCCAGCAAGCTCAACACCATCCAAGACAACGCAGTTCATTTGACTTGCATCCTATCCACCAACCCAAACATTCATATCCTTTATAATCACAGAGGCAGCAGTGGGTATTATTTTAAGACGTGCTGCAGTAATTCACCAAGGCTCCTTCGACAGCAACTTTCAAACCTGTGACATCTATCACAATAAAGGACAAAGGCAATAGATGTGTGGAGAAACTGCCACCTGTAAGTTCTCCTTCAAGTCACACACCATCGTGACTTGGAACTATATTACTGCTACATCACATATCCAGAAACTCACTCTTTAACAGTACTGTGAATGTACCCACACCACATGGACTGTTGCAGTTCAAGAAGACGGCTTACCACTACTTTTTCAAGGGAATGCAAACTTGCCAGTGACTCCCATAGTGCAGGAAATATTAGCTTATTTATTATTTTTCATGTCACACTTTTTGGACATCCAAGCACATTGCATCCTCTGGTTCTCTACATTCTGAATAATAGAATAGAAATACAAGAACAGTACTTTGTCGTAACAACTGCTCAAGGTAATCTCACTACTAGAAAAATCGTAAAGTTTAATATGATCCATTATAAGTCTTTAATCAACACAATTTTTATCCCCAATTTTTGATACTCCTTCCCTAATGGAGTTGGTTCCTATGGGAGTGTGTTTTATCAACAGCTCACCCAACTGGGCATTCTTCAGATGTAAACTACACCATAAACGTTCGCTGGCTACAAACATCACGGACATTTCATAGGAAATGATTTTCTTTCCCTAAACTCAATATATCTCAATTGTTTCCTGAAATTGTCCTGGATATAATCAGCCTCATTTCTGCTGCCTTTAGCAGAATAAAAAGAGCACACATTAATTCTCTTACATTGAGCTCAGTTGTAACATCCTTACTGCTGAGAATATCAAATAACTTGGAGACAGCAACAGATTATTGTATGCTTCTAGATATCAGGAAATCAGGAGAATGAAACACAAATGACTTGCAAACAGTGTTGCATCTTCAATTGCATTGTAGAGATTAACTCATAAATCTATATAATTGCATATGGACTTAAAAGATTTCTTGCATTTAGGGGCACATTAGGCAGACTAAACATGTTTACATCTGTTTTCTATAGCTAGATTTTCCTGGAACAGGTTATTAGGTTGAAGCCAGAAGCTATATCTTGAGGGATGCCACTCCACATTCAGTATGGCTGACTAGGAATCTGATCTGCCCCTCCTGCCTAGTACTGAAATGATGGACGGTTTTGCAAATTGATAATTGATCTGTTTGGCTGCATATGAACCCACGTTCCATGGCATTCAGGTCATGGGATTCGACTTGAACCTGAGCTTCTGGCTCAGAGGTAGAGACGCTACCCATTGTGCCACATAATTTTAATATTGTATATGCCAGGTATGAAATTATGAATTCAAAATACTTATCTGCATTTAGTTTCAGCATTTGTTTTTAACTCATCAACACCTTGGTTCAGTAGTGCTGTGAGTATCATTACATTTATGACAGAATATTGTTGGTAAAATAAAGGAAATGCCAGCTAGTAGTTAAGATTAGAATACCTGTTTAGTAGGGTTTAGTGGTACAATTTTTAAATTTACATTTATTTGTGATGAAATAACAGAAAAAAATGACTTTTTAAAATTTAAATGGTAGGTTACCTCCCTACATGTCCTCTTAAATGCTGCTTATTGTTCGCAATATTTATCCATCAAGCTATGCAAATAAAACAACTTAGCTTCTGAGCAAAGTCGCTGTCATGATTCTCACAGTATTACAGTGACAACACTTTTCAATGTTCTTTCTTGGCTGGAAAGCATGTTAGAGCATCCTTTTTAAAATTCTCTTGTGGGACATGGGCATCGTTGGCTGGCCCAGCATTTATTGCTTGTTACTAGTTGCCCTTGAGAAGATGGTAGTGAGCTGCCTTCTTGAACTGATGCAGTCAATGTGCTGAAGGAAGACCAAAATGTTGTTAGTGAGAGAATTCCAGGATTTTGACCCAGTGACGGTGAAGGAATGATGCTACATTTCCAAGTCAGGATAATTAGTGGCTTGGAGGGGAACTTGCAGGTGGTGGTGTTCCCATGCATTATCCTTCCAGATAGAAGTGGTCACGAATTTGGAAGGTGCCGTCTAAGGATCTTTGGCAAATTTCTGCACACTACAGCTATTGAGCGCTGGTGGTTGAGATAGTGAATGTTTGTGGATGTGGTACCGTCCACTGGGATGCTTTGTCCTGAATGGTATCAAGCTCCTTGAGTGTTGTTGGAGCTGCACTCATCCAGGCAAGTGAGCACTGAGGTCATGGATAGTATTATATAAATGTAAAATTTTCTTTTTTCTTTATCTGTATCTCTAAGGGAAACATTATTTACTGTCGGAAGTATCAATATTATTTTGAAAAATAAATCAAATTAAAATAATGTAATATTTGCATGTTCTCTCCAGTTTCTTCTCCAGTGCATTTTTCTTTTACCCACTTCTTTCTCATGATTTAGGAATTTGAATTTTCTTAACAAAAGTGAAATAATTAAGTCTTAAAAGTACAGTTGGTGTTTTCTGTTGAAAAATTTAGAAGCAAAAACACCCTCCTCCTCTTTTACAACCACTTTTCCAATTCTCTCTTTCTGACCTGAAACTCTGCCACTAGAGTCTCTTTCATTTTCAAAACTTCACAGAACATGAATGTTACATCATGTGTGCAAAACCTGTCTTTGTCTTCTCTAATTACATACAGCCTTGCTTCAAACAAAGAAGATATCAATAATATTTCACTAAAGTTTTTGGAATAAGACCATAAAATTTTAAGACATAGCAGCAGAAACAGGCCATTTAGCCCAGCGAGTCTACTCTGCCATTCAATAAGATAATGGCCGATCTGATAAACATCATCTCCATTTTCCTGCCTTTACTTCACAACCCTTCTTTCCCTTATTGCTTAAAAATCTGTCAATCTCAACCTTGAATATACTTAATGACCCAACCTTGACAGCCTGTGGTAAAGAATTCCACAGATTAAATACCTTTTGAGACAAATATTACTCCCTATTGCAGTCTTAAGTGGGTGACCCCATATTTTGCGATTACACCCTATGGTCCTAGACTCTCCCACAAGTGGAAACAACCTCTCGGTATCAACCTGTTACACCACCTAAGAATCTTAGATGTTTCAAATTAAGATCTCCTTTCGTTCTTCTAAACTCTAACGAGTACAGTCCAACCTACTCATCCTCTCTTCTTAAAAGAAAATCTCCATACTGGGGATCAACCTAGTGAACATTATCTGAACTGTCTCCAATGCCAGTCTATCTTTCATTAGGCGAGGAGACCAAAATTGCAGTATTTCAGGTGTGGCGTGACTAATGCCTTTTATAGTTTTAGCAAGGTACCCCTATTATTATATACCATTCCTTTTGAAATGTAATTGAAATATGAACTATAACTTCATAACAGTCCATTTCCTTCCCTATTACTTGCTGAAGTTTGAACTTTTTATGGTTGATGCACAAGGATCCCCAAATCCCACCACACTGCAGCTTTCTGCAGTCGTTCCCTTTTAGTAATATTCAGCTCCTCTGTTCTTCCTGCATACCTTACATAATTCCACATTATATTCTGTCTGCCAAATTTTTGCTCAATCACTTAACCTGTCTAAATCTTTCTGTAAAGAGTCTTCATGTCATCGTCACTATTTGCCGTCCTACCTATTGTTGTCTCATCCACAAACTTCGTGATAGCACATGCATTTCCCTTAGCCTAGTCATTTATATTGTAAATAACTGTGGCCCCACCACTGACACCTGTGACAATCCACTACCTACACCATGCTATCCTGAAAATGCCCCCTTTATTCCAACTGTTTATTAGGCAAGTTTTTATCCATGTTAATATACTACCAGAGATACCATATGCTCCTATCTTCTTAAGTAGCCTTATGTGCAGAAATTTATTGAAATCCAAATATAATAAATCTACTCATTCCTCTTTATCTATTCTGCTGAATATCTCCTCAAAAAATCCTAATAAATTTGTCATGAAGCCTCATGAAGCCATGTTGACTTTGCTTGATTATGTATTTCTACATGTTCTACTATTACATCCTTTATTATAGACTTGTCATCCAGTTTTTT
>JAHRHZ010000026.1:6231613-6269338 GCA_024137785.1 Ginglymostoma cirratum | reverse complement strand
CAGGTACCTGCTCAACCTAGGTCTCATTATTTTGTTACTGCTCAGTATCCTCTGCTCGAAGAAAATCAACAGCAGCCTATTGGATCTTTCGCATAGCTGCAATTTTCAAGTCCTGGCAACATCTTGTAAACCTCCTGTGTACACTCTCTAGAGCAATTAAATCTTTCCTGTATTGTGATGACCAGAATGGAACGCAAAAGTCCAGCTGTGACCTAACCAGTTTTTTATATAGTTTCAGCATTACATCTCTGCTCTTGTATTCTCTCTGTTCACTGCCTTTTTATTGGCCTGATATGTCCTTTATTTAGTTTATTTTGCTGGATTGAGTTGGGGGGCGGGAGCGGGGGAGAGGTGGCAATTGACTTTAGAAAAATGAGAGGTGATCTTCTTGAAATTTATTAGACCTTAAGTGGACATTAGGAGAATAAAACCTCTTCTGTAGAAAATGAGAACCTGTAAACAGAGTTTAAGGACAAGGACTTCCTTTTAAGGTGGAGGTGAAGTTTTTCTTTCTCTTGGAAGACCTTTGGAGAATGGAATTCTCTTCACCAGAAGCCATTGGAGGCTGGGTCATTGACCCAACTCAGCTTTGAATCAATTCAATGTTTTATAAACAAGGGAGTTGGGAGTTAGACAGGAAATTTAAGTTTGAGACCACATTTGAAGCAGCTTTCATATTGAATGACGGAGCAGCTTTGAAGGACTGAATGACCAAATCATGCTTCAAAGTAACATTCTTGATAATTTGTGCAGCCGTATAGCTGTCCCAAGGGTCTGCACTTGCCAGTTGGTGTGCTGATGTTGTTTCCAGCATTGACTTCCGGTTTAGGAAGTCACTGCCTTGCACTCCACACAGCAAAGAAAAGGTGGAATATGGCTCCTAACTCGTATGTTCCTGCGAGTGTGAAAAGTTTTCAGGATTATTATCTACTGGTTTGTGTTGGTGAGTACGTTGATGGAAGTATAGCTGGGACTGACCAAGTCTGGCTGGAAACTCCTCAATGTTGTTAAAGTCTCACAAAAAGAATCATCATGTAACGGCCAAGAGATTTGGAAGGAAGAACCCCTTGGTTTTGTATGGAATTTTGTTGCAAAATGTTCAAAACTTAGTTAATTATGTTCAGTGGTTACAGTTTGTGGTTCAGTATTCTTTACATTTTTAAAATACATTTATCTTCTAGAAAGATGCTCTGAAATCTCTTGGCAGTGAAGGACTTTTCTTATTTTCCTCATTTGACACCAACAATGACTTGTACCTCAGTCCAGAAGAATTCAAGCCTCTAGCTGAAAAACTAACAGGTACTGTATAATGAAACTTTAGATTAAATGTGCCTTGTGAGCGAAGGTCAAATGGGTTGGGACTCTTCTCATTGGAATTTAGAAGAATGTGATTTGATCTCTGAAGCATAGGATTTCTAAGGGGCTTGACAGGGTAAATGCCGAGAGGATGTTTTCCCTCATGAAAGAGTCTATGACCAGAGGGCATAGTCTCAGAATCAAGGGGTGCCATGTTAAGACTGAGATACGAGGAATTTCTTCTCTGAGGGTTGTGAGTCTTTGGAGTTTCTTGTGACACAGAGCTGTGGGGTCAGAGCCCTTGTGTATTTTTAAGGCTTGGCTAGGTAGATAGAACCATAGATTCTTGATCAGAATAGAATACTGGTAGTTCTGCTATAATGCATGTTTCGTTAACGCAAATTGACTGTAATGTGATTGATGAATAGTGGATGCTGTTTGGATAACGTGAACTTTGCTGTACAGGTATAGCAAATTTCTGTAGTGATTTCCCTGTAATGTGATTTTCTGTGGCGTGATTTTTATAGCATGAGGTCACACAAGAACGCAACTATTACGTTAGAGGAGAACTACCTGTATCCTTTTTTCCAGAATTGATCAGTCCGGGAATCAAGGGTTACACAGGAAAAGTGAGTGTGAGGAGTGTCAGATCAACCCAGATCCTATTGAATGGCTTGAGAGGCTGAATGGCCCACTCCTCCTCTTATTTCTTATGAACATATGTGAGGACTGTTGTCTAATGTGGGTTTTTCAGTAGTTTAACTAAGTGTATTTTGGAACAAGATGAAAACTTCTTATTAAAAATTCTTTAATTTAATTCTTCTCTAATGCAAAGAATAAAATCCTTAAATCCACATGAAAGTAGTGGCTGATCTCGAGTTTTGTTTTAATTACATCAGGCATGTTTCTTTGTGTGCGCAGGTATTGCCACAGCCCCAGACTTTGAAAGCAATGAGGAGCCTGATCCAAATTCAGAGGTGCTGACAATTGAAGCAAAATTCCAGCCTCTACTGATGGAAACTATGACCAAGAGCAAGGATGGGTTTCTTGGAGTGAGTGAATCACGTCTTCCCTTTTCTACTGCTCTGATCGTGATTGTTGCTTATTCGACAGTTGTTTGGATCAAGGCTACAAATGTGAAACTTAGCCAAGCGAGTGTCTTTTTCTGGAAATTATTTTCATTACAGGCATGATTGTAAAGAAATTTTTGTTTACTTTATATATTACCGTCATCAACTTCTACTTTCCATAGCTTCAAGTCATGACGACCCACTTGTAACCTCATGTAACTTTTATGTAAAGATTTTGTGGTGGGGTGGATAACTTCCCTGCCTCTGATCCAGAGGCAATGGATTCAGGTCTCACCTCTGGACTTGATGGCCAAGGAAGCTGCATTAAAAACATGGCCAAATATGTTACTTATGAATTTGGAAATCCTTCCAACCCAGGTCAATGGCTTGTGGTGAAAGAGGGAGAGATATGTAGTTGGCCATGTGATAGAAGAAAGATTGAGCCTTCCCAATTATTACCCATGGCTTCAGGCTACAATATGCATGCAAATGCAGCAATGCAAACATCTTTGGGCTGATTTGCTCAGTTGACTGGAGGCTGAGTGGAACAGATCAATGCCAACAGCATGGGATTCAATCCCCATTCTGACTGAGTGGATTCAGGATCAGCTTTCCTTGTGGTGGAATCATGGTATTCAATTCAGACCTGGTTTCTCACTGAGTTAAGAAGATAAAAACTACTTATAATGTTCCAGGTTGCAGATTGCACAAGCATTTTTCTTAATAAGAAATTTCAAAGCCATAATGAATGAAAATTTCGATGTTTCTTGCTTTCTATTGCGGGTGTTACCTGTCACTCTGTATACATTAGCAGTCTCTTAATACCCCATGTATTCTTCACCGTGAGTGATAATATTGGCTGTTGGCAGTCTACGTGGTTGGGGATATCATAACTAAACTCAGTTCCATCCTCAACTGAATGCATTTTTCTCCACTCTCTGATTGGAAATTGGAAGTTTAAATTTTAACTTATTATTTCTTGTGCCCCAGGTCTTGATGATTGTTTTGACCAGGGAGGAGGGGTGAAGTGATTCCCTTTTTACCCTCGTCAGTTAGTTATAACAAGTGTTTCTTTTATTTTGCAGCAATGTCACACTTCAATTAAAATGCAGCTTAGTTGATCAACATGATGGAGGCAATTTACAATGTTTTCTTCTTAAGTGAAAGAAAGAGGAATTTTATTACCTACTAATCTTGACAAAAATAACAAAATGTGACATTTAAACACAGGTATTTTTAAACACCTGTGCAAAAGGAAGTGCAAAAAGGAAGAATTAAGAATACGCAGTTTAGAAGTTTACAAAGTCCTTGAATAATGAGAATTGAGACTGAGATGACAACTATTTAGTTGATGTCTTGTATCCTCAGCAGTAGCAAAATTTGTAGAATCCTTGGGTTCTAGGTGAAGGGATGTTTTTGTTTTACCAGAGATGCTTCTGAGAATTTTCTGAGAGGTTAGGCAACAAAAGGAAAAAGTCTTCTAGTATTTACTGTTACTAATCCACTTTTCATTCTTTCTATCCGTTGCTGTGCCAAACAGCTACTAAAACATGGTTCATTTGTATATTCCTAAGTCTGGCTCATTGTTTTTCCAGACTGGATAGTTGCAGGCAACCTTTCAGGTCCAGTATGTTCATCTTATTTAGGTGTAAATTAATTCAAGAGATGCAGATTTCTAAACTTTTGATGGGGTTGACTGATTCAATGTTCTTCAATAAAATAGTAATTTCAGTTCAGACAATTTGTTTTATTCCATATTGTTTTCTTAATCTGCCTCCCTTTTTGGTCAGGTGATCACTGCAAGTATTTTAGGTCTGTGTGTCTTCTTTTAAAAACCATTTTGGTTCTTGAAAGTCTCAGGTATTAATAGCTGAGAAGGAAAGTTTAAAAATTGATTGTCTATATTTTACTACTTTTGTGACATGATGATAATGATGCTGCATCCATCCACTCTGACCCAGCCGAAGCCAGGTTTTGAAGCTGGGAATGTCATTGTTTACAAGTTTAACAAGACATGGTGCAGTTTATCCACTGAACGATTGAGGTACAGAAAGCTTTAGAACATTGAGTGATAGTTTAGAAAGTTTGGTGATTAGCAGAAATTTACAGACTGGCAAAACCAGGCCTGATCTGTTCTGGGTGTTAAATCACATTTAGGAAGGTGAAATGAGTTTGAGAGGGGAGAATAGGGCAGATTTCTCGTTCCTTGCTACTAATCATTTACTTTGACAAGGAGTGCCCATTAAGATATTGAACATTGACTGAATTATGATGGCCTGGCTGTTGAATAGCAGGCTAGCATACATCAAAGTGAGTATGTGACTAGTAGCTATTTGAATGAAGCATTTGAGGGCTCATTGTGCTTGTGGAATTCATCAAGGAGTCAATGCTTTAAAGAGGAAAGGTGAGAAAAATCATTAAGGACAAAATAAAATTGTAATTTGACAGTGTCCCCCTGCCTCCCATTTTTTGAGCTTGGAGAGGTAGAATCCTTTTTTCCTGCCTCATACCATTTCCCTGATTGATGGAATCCCACTTGCTCTTAATTACTGTATTGTATATTTGGTCAGGAAGATGCCTGATGGCCAGGGAATGGGTTCTGAAGAATGGTCACTAGACTTGAAACATTAACTCTACTTTCTCTTCACAGATGCTGTCAGACCTGCTGAGTTTCTCCAGCAATTTGTTTTAGTTTGATTTCCAGCATCCACAGTTCTTTGTTTTATTTTAGTAACTCTCAATTCAGTCTTTTCTAATGCTGTTGTCTTCTACAAATAACCAGACAACAGGTTTTGAAATATGCACTTTTCACTTTCCAGTTCCAGCTAATAAATCTGTAATTTACTTTTTTGAGCTTAAATAGGATTCACAGTGCAACAGCTCTCTGTAGAGCTAAAATATGTCAAACCATATAAACTTCACATAGGCTATAGCAACAAATGCCAATGATTTACAATTAAATATTTTACACAAACAAAGGTTTCCTTTTCATTCACTCGTGGGATATGGGCTTTGTTAGCTGGCCATCATTTATTTGCCTGTCCCTAGTTGCCCTTGAGAAGGTTTTGAGCTGCCATCTTGAACCACTGCAGTCCAAGTGCTGTAGGCAGATTCACAATGCCCTTGGTGAAGGAATTCCAGAATCTTGGCCCAGTGACAGTGAAAGGCATGGCAATATATTTACAAGTTAGATGATAAGTGGCTTTGAATGGAACTTGCAGTGGTAGTATTTAGTAAATACTTCACAGCACAATGCATTTTTACTGGTTGGACTCACATTCGTTATTGGCCATGAAGCACTTTTGAGCATGCTGAAGACAAAAGATGCTGTAAAAACAGCCAACACATTCTTCAGTAGACTTTGAAGGCTTTCTTAATGATGTAGTAATTCTACAATTTGTCATCATGCTCATCACATAAAGTTTATAACATATGAACCGAATGCTAATGAATTCTTGAGTTCTATATGTAGAATGTAGAACAGTACAGGCCCTTCAGCCCACGATGTTGTGTCAACCTATTATCCTACTCAGATCAATCTACCCTATATACCCTACATTTTACTATCCTCCATGTGCCTATCCAAGAGTCGCTTAAAAGTCCCTAAAGTATCTGACTCCACTACCACTGCCTGCAGTGCATTCCACACGCCCACCATTCTCTAAGTCTCCAAACAAAACTGTTAAACATTGAAAGATTCTATTTCATACTTCTAATTGCTTAAAAGATGGAACTGTTGAAAAAGCATGATTAAAGAAGCAATAGTGCATGTTCGTGTAATATTTAATTAACAGTTTTTCAACATGACAAAGTGAATTGTTAATGAGAAGATTAATTTTTTTTGTGGAATCTGCTGTTTTAGTTCTAGTTTATCTGTGGTTACAGTGGATTGATTTGGAATTTATCATACAATGACCAGTCTTTGTTAAAAGAACAAAAAAGACACATTAATGTCAGGTATCAATTCATTAACCTTGTATAAAAACTTCAAACACCACAATAGTTTTGCTAAGATAGATTCAAGGAATGATCAAAGAGGTTTTACCTTAATTATACTTAGAGATGAGATTAATAAACCGTTTTGATTCCATAACTCTATACTATAAATATGGAACACCTTAATTGACCTTTACATGGCCGTGGTATATAGTGTGCCAGTAAAGAAGGATTTTATTTTAATACATAAATCTTGGGAAGGATGCCATTGAATAATACTTGTTATACTGTAATTAAATAATATTTGTATAGTTATTATACAATATGTTAGCAGCATATTTAAGACCAGAGTAAGAAAATTCCATGCATTTATTCTGTGTTTCAGGTCTCCCATGGTTCCCTGTCAGGACTGAAAAACTGGAAGTCTGCAGAAATATCTTCTAGTATCTTCAGTAGCAGTCAATTTAAAGCTTTCCTCCCTCATAAAAATAAGGTAGAGCTGGGCGAAACATGGTGGATGATTCCCAGTGAGCTGACTATCTTTACTGGGTACCTCTCCAATAACAGGTTTTATCCTCCAACGCCACAAAGGAGAGAGGTAAAATATTGCATATTAATGTGGCTGAGCTTGTGAAGTTAGCATGCGTTTATAATGTTATTTATTGATGATACACCAATTTTTACAAACAATGTACCACTTGATAATTCCTTTTCATATATTTAGTATTAAGTCCAGAATGGAGCCAGCTCAATTATGAACTCACTGTCTCTTGTGGGAGCGGTTAGCACTGTTCATCATTTGCTTCTTATCTGTTTGGCATGCAAATAGGCCTCTTTTGTAGATTTCATCAGGTTGACACCTCATTTTTAGATATGCCTGTTGCTAGTCCTGACATGCTTGCCTGCACTGTTCATTGAACCAGGGTTGATCCCTTGGCTTATTGGTAATAGTGGAGTGGGGATACACCAGGCCATGAATTTGCAGATTGTGTCAGAGTACAACTCTGCTGCTGCTGATTGCTGACAGTTGCCTCAGAGATGTTGAGACAGGATTTATTTCCACAAGGACTGTGCAGTGATTACTCTTACTGATATTGTCATGGACAGATATATCTGCAGCAGGCAGGTTGGTGAGGGTGAGGGGAAATGCTTTTCCCTCTTACAGCTTCCCTCACAACCTACCAATGGCACGGTTTAGCAGTTATATCCTTGGTCAGTAACAGTGGTGATGAGCCCCTCTTGGCGGTGGACACTGAAGTCAACCAGCCAGAGTAGATCTGTACCTTTACCACCTTCAATGCTTTCTCCAAGTGTTGTTCAACTTTGAGAACCTGGCCCTGGTCCTTAGTGGGATAATCTGTGGAAAATTGCTGATGGGAGACTATTCCTGACATGGTATGGGGTTGTCGCCCTGTTTAATCCTATTGTTGAGCTCCACGATAAAGGGCAAAATCTTGCTGTATTCTTGGGCATATTTAGTCTGGTCTTAGTTTGTGGCCATGCTGTTTGTCAGCTGGCTGTTAACTGCACACCGGGATGCTGAGTATTAGGAAAAAAAATCGAGTGGTTTCAGCAATGCTTTGCTATGTGGATAATCATTTATACAGTAGGAAACCCCTCTGATTTCCCCAAAACAAAAATGATAAACTAAACAAATATTAATCAGTGTTAAAAATGAGAGAATATTATCCTCTTTCAGAGAAAGATGTTCAAAGACGTTCTTTGTACATCCAGTGCTTAAAGTCAGAGTGGGAGAATGAACATTAGCACCTGGGATTTTTGCACAGACTTTCTGATTTTGGCTGTAACTATTGGTTGAGCCAATGATAACAGTTTGGAAACTTGCTGACGGCACCAGGAAAGAACTTTTAGTTGTCCCCCAGCACCTAAATTGAGTACGTCGATTCTTAATGTTATGGTGAAAATGATATATTCCTGTAACCAGTATTACAGTGTCTCCCTTTTTAATTTTTTCTTCCTTTTAAACAGGTCCTTATCCATAAACTTCTAAGCATGTTTCATCCACGGCCATTTGTGAAGACGAGGTTTGCACCCCAGGGTGCAGTGGCCTGCATCCGTGCAGTCAGTGACTTCTATTATGACATTGTCTTCAGGTGGGTACTTTTCCTGTGTCAACTCCACAAATTATTTCAGAGCTTTCTCTCTGAGTATCTGCTTTAAGGTTGTCTTCCTATTTTTATATAACAGTATTCAGGAATAATTCTTTGGGTGTAACACATCTTGGGATCTCATGAGGGCCTGTTATACGTGCAGCTTTAGCAAATAATGGAACTGTTGAAGTTGCTTATCACAGACATAATTAATGTTAGACAGTTCCTTCTTCATTGATGCTTGAGGTTTGAATCACATACAGTACAAATGTGTATGGTTCCTGCTACTTTTTCCATTCTATCTTGGTGCAACTGTTGTAATGGTTTCAGAGGTCCCTGGATAAGTCCAAGTGTAGACCTGACACAACATTGTTCTGTGTTTAAGTGAAAGAAGGCTAACAGTGGTAGACTTCAGCTTTTGTGTTTACTCCCTGTGAACCCTTGTACTACTTTGAAATGCAGTCCTATTCCTTTGCCTCCACCTAATAATGTGGCAACTTTCAAGCTAATGGTACAACAGACCTGAGTTTTGCATACAATCCGAGTGACTGATCTCCTTGATTATTTCTAAAATCTCTACTTTATTGTTGATTTACTTTATACTCCCCACTTATTATTATAAAATGATTAAATATGGTTAAAGAATCCCCACTCCTAGTGTTAAGGGCTAGGGTTGGCAACTCTTCAGGAATGTCCTGGACATTGTTACTCAACACCTGGGGGAATATTGTATCGCATTGGAAAGCATCTTGCATCATTTTCCATTTTGTTTGAATATTTTTATGAGTAACAAAAATATTGGCGAAAACTGTGCGTAGTTTTGGTCACCTTATTTAATGCATGGTTGCATTAGAGGCAGTTCAGAGAAGATTCATAGAATCCCTACAGTGTGGAAACAGGCCCTTCGGCCCAACAAGTCCACACCAACCCTCACAGCATCTCACCCAGACCCATCCTGCATAACCCACCTAATCTACACATTCCTTGAACACTATGGGTAATTTAATATGGCCAATCCACCTAGCCTGCACATCTTTGGGCTGTGGGAGGAAACCGGAGCACAAAACTAGGCTGATTTCTTGAATGAAGGCATTGTTTTATGAAGAAAGATTATGTGATTTTTGCCTTTAATGATCGGAGTTTAGACGAATGAGGGGTGATCTTAGTGAAGCAAATCAAAATCTGATGGGATTTGATAGGGTAAATGCTGAAAGGATGATTCCCCTCATGGCAGAATCTAGAACTGGGGGCACATAAGGGTCAAATCAGCCAATCTTATTAAATGATGGAGCAGGCTAGAGGGGCCGAATGGCCTACTCTCACTCCTATTTCTTTTGTTCTAATGCGGTAGTAAAATTGCTGAAGTTGGAAGCTGGAGATGCTGTGATGAAGCATTGGGGAGTGTATTTAACCCTATATCAGATGGCTAATACTGGTAGACATTCATTTTACCTTTTTGGCAGACTAGTAGAATGGCCATGAGGGTGACTTATGTTTCCATTTCAGGATCCATGGAGAATTTCAGTTGAATGAGCCGCCAGATTTTCCCTTTTGGTTCACTCCAGGGCAGTTTACTGGACACATCATTCTTTCTAAAGATGCATCTCATGTTCGGGATTTCCAGATGTATGTTCCCAATGACAGGTTAGTGGGATTTTTAAAAAAAATCTGTCTTCTCTGTATTCCCAGATGATAACATTGAATATTTTTTAGGACTATTTTATTTTATCCCATAAATCAATTTCTGAGTCACTTTCTTTATGTGGAAAGATTAGACTTGATACAGTGGGAGCATGTTCAGCTTTGAAGTCAGGTGGTCATGGTTTAGACCCCATTCCAGAAACTAAACATGTAATCTCACCTGCCAATTCAGTGCAGTACTTAGAGGGTGCTGCACTATTGATGGAGAAGTGAACTGAGGCAGTGATTGCCCTCTGGGTTGATATGAAAACATTTCATAGCACTATTCAAAGAAGGATATTGGAGTTGGTGTGATGTCCTGACCAATCTATATTCTTTGGTTAGCATCACTACACGATATTGTATAGTCTTTGTCGGAGCTTGCCGTATGCACATTGGCTGTTGCCTGCCTTTCTTACGGCTATTTTCCTCTCTCACTCTCATTTCCCCTGTGCCTCCCTCTTGCTGTTTTGTTTTTGCTTTTTTTTTCCACTTTATCCTTTCCACTGTAGGAGAGTCCAAGACCAGAAGGCATATTGTCAGAGAAAGGGGTCACCCAGTTAGGACAGAGGGGTCACTCAGTTAGGACAGAGAAGAAGAATCCCTTTTCCCCAAGGGAGTCAATTGGTGGAATATTTTGCTGCCAACAGCTGTAGAGGCTGGGTTGTTAAGTATATTCAAGGCTGAGATACAAATTTTTGATCCTTAGGGGAATCAAAAGTTATCGGGAACAGGCAGGAAAGTGGAATTGAAGATCATCAGATCAGCCATGATCTCATTGAATGGTGGAGCAGACTTGATGGGCTGAATGGCCTATTTATGCTCAATGTCTTATGGTCTCTTCTATATGAGTGTAATCACATTAAGAGTAACTCCAGAAACTTAAACCGCTGAAGATATTTTCATTTGGGAGATGAGTGAATGATTTGCGAATTGGAGAAAACCTACAGGAAATGCACAAAACCATTCAATGTTGTCATGTATTTGTCAAATTCTTTGACATTATTTCTGTCACTTTCATTGTTAAAATCTGGAATGCACTGCCTGAAAATGTGTTGAATGCAGATTCAATTGTAGCATTAAAGAGGGAATTGAATTATTATTGGAAAAGAGAATATGCAGAATTACAGGAAGAGGGCAGGAGAAAAGTGCTCTCTGAGAATTTTCATTCAGACAGATGGTACACACCTGATGAGCTGAATGGCGATCCCGTCACTATAATAATTGTGATTTTGTGATGTTAGTTCTGAGTTGTGCAATGTATTTCTTGTTACATTTCCTTTATCTTATTTTATTCCTTCAGCTGACTCCTTTTTATTTTGAAGTGGGGGAAGCATGTTAGTTCCTCTGTCTGCATATATGCAGTGGGCCTCCTTAAATTTATTGTACGGAAGCAGACCGGACAATAATACCCCAAGCTGATTGTTATAGCATTGCACAGCTCAATAGGAGTTTAAGAACAAATAAACAACAAACGAGAATGTTAGCTGCCAAAACACTGGAACTTTGACCAGCAAGTAGCACACACAGAAATGTGGACTGCTGCAGAATAGTAGAGTTTGTCAAGTTCCTGTTGAGACACAGGTTTCCAGTGGGCTTCTTATCAATTATTGGACCCACTCCCTCTATGGATCTGGGAATGATGCCCATTCCTTCTACTTTTTCTTTTATTGTAAATCCTCACAATCTCCCTCTTCCAGAGCATGTCAGATTTTAAAATCCAAGTTTGTTATCTCCTACTTGCTACTTCTTCAGTCACTTCATCCTCTTTTTATTCATTCAGGTGACCTGCTTTTCATGTTGATTTTTCCCAAATTTTCCCAAATAAAAATAGGTTGGAAATTAAATCTCTTTCTGCTTATCTGTCACTTTGGAAGTTCAGTTTAAGCGTACATTTTGTTTCCTATCGCTTCACGGTTTCAACCCCATTCTCTGCTAAGTTTGATGTTCCAGTCCAGAGTTTTGGGGTTGTGTTGGTGTAGTTGGACCCTCCATTCTCTGAACTGGGAGGTGGAGATGATTAGAGTTGCAGCTGTAGGTTATCCAAGTGTTCAGTATCGACCACAAAACAGATTGGCTGTGATGCTTTCCCTGGTTGAATTCCCTGACTTTTGTGAATAAAATGTGACAAGTTTCTGTTATTTAGATTCTTAGGCAGATGATAACAATTGAAACTAGACACAATTCCTTTTCTTGGTAATGGGTTTATTCACAGAATGTAACACAACATATCATCTATTGCCTTCTAATGTGCCAGCAGGCTGTACTTCATAGTGCTCTAGAAACCTAAGTAAAAATTGATTTAACTCATTATTTCAGCAATATGCTTAACATACCATTTATAGTTGAGCTTTACAGTAGGGTGGTGCCAGTGTCTATTGAGCTGTACCTAAAAAGAGTGCTTGAGTGCTTGGTAGCTCTCTCCAAGCTTCAGATGTTGGCAATTTCATCACCTGATGACTATATGGCTTTGAGTATCTCCAGAAAGTCTGGTGAATCACTACTAAGTAGTACATTTGATCTGGACTAGGTCTCTGAATGTGGACATGGAGTGGCTGTATGGGGCAGGTGAAAGTGGCAACATGGAAGTCGACATAGGCTACTTACCTCAGGTTTGTTGTGCTCTTTACTTTGTAGCTTTCCAGAACACCCACAAAAGATTTAATACGGGGGGTTCTAAATTCTGTAGATTTTGAATAGGTGAATGAGGAGAAACTGTTTATAGACAAAAATAGAAATTGCTGGAAAAGCTCAGCAGGTGTTGCAACATCTTGTTATTGTTAACTCTGATTTGTCCCCACAGATGATGTCAGACCTGCTGAGCTTTTCCAGCAATTTCTATTTTTGTTTCTGATTAACAGCATCCCCAGTTCGTTCGGTTTTTATTTAGAGAAACTATTCACGCTTGCGAGTGATCAATGACCAAAGAATGCCAATTTAAGGTAATTGAGAAAAAACCTGAAGGGAGATAATATTCCTAGCTTTACACAGCTAATTATGATCTGGAATATGCCACTTTTTAAGGGTGGCGGAAACAGATTCAATATAAACTTTCAGATGGGACATGAAATGTACTTTAAAGAAAAAAGCACTTGCAAGGATATATGGGAAAAGAGTGGTGGAAATATTCGGATATCGTCTTAAAAAGGCAGCATAGCATGATGAACAGAATGGCCTCTCATACTGTTTATGTAAGAACTAGGAGCAGGAGTAGGCCATCCAGCCCCTCAAGCCTGCCCTGCAATTCAATAAGATCATGGCTGATCTTTTTGAGACTCAGCTCCACTTACCTGCCTCCACACCATAACCCTTAATTCCTTTCCTGTTCAAAAATTTATCTAGGCTTGCCTTAAACACATTCAGCGAGGTTGCTTCAGCCACTTCACTGGACAGGGAATTCCACAGATTCACTACCCTTTGGGCGAAGAAGCTCCTCCTGACCTCAGTCCTACATCTGCTTCCCTTTAATTTGAGGCTATGCCCCCTAGTCCTAGTTTCACCTGCTAGTGGAAACAACATCCCTGCCTTCACCTTATCTGTTCCCTTCATAATCTTGTATGTTTCTATAAGATCTCCCCTCATTTTTCTGAATTCCAATGTGTATAATCCCAGCCTACTCAGTCTCTCCTCATAATCCAACCCTCTCAACTCTGGAATCAACCGAGTGAATCTCCTCTGCACACCGTCCAGTGCTAGTATATCCCTTCTCAAGATCAAAACTGCGCACAGTGATTCATGTGTCACCTCACCAGGACCCTATACAGCTGCAGCATAGCCTCTGTGTTTTTAAACTCCATCCCTCTAGCAATGACACACACAATTCCATTTGCCTTTTTAATTACCTGCTGCACCTACAATTCTACGTTCAGCAATTCACACACAAGGACACCCAAGTCCATCTGCACAGCAGTGTGCTGCAATTTTTTACCATTTACAACATAGTCCATTTTGCTGTTATTCCTACCAAAATGGATGAACTCACACTTACCAACATTGTACTCCATCTGCCAGACCTTTGCCCACTCACTTAGACTATCTAAATCCCTCTACAGACTTTCAGTGTCTTCTGCACACTTTGCTCCACCACTCATCTTAGTATCATCTGCAAATTTTGACACATCACGCTTAGTCCCCAGCTCCAAATCATCTATGTTTGATTGCATGAAGTTGGTATTATTTCAAGGGTGGGGGTAAAATGCTGTTTCTTTAACGTTTGCTTTTCAGTTGATAATTTCAGTTTGTGTGGCATTCAGTGGAGAAACTTACTGTTTCAGGGTGAGAATTCTGAAGACATGAATCCCATTTGCGCTTTTATGAAGAAAGTCAGGATTCACCTTTACCCTCGTGTCCTGACTGTATGGCAATGTGACTAAATATGGTTGTAGTGTGTGGGGATGAAACTGTGAGGAAATTTTAAGCGATTTTAAAAATGAAGAGTAGCTTAGTTGTTTCATCAGAGAGCTAAGCAAGAAACCCTTTTCTATGAAAGTATGTCTGAGGAGGGCTGAGCATCCACTCCTTTTGGAGGCAAATGGAGTGATTATGGAAGTCTCTGTTCAAGCTTACTGACGCTCCTCATGGAGAGCTGCTGAGAGCCACATTCCACTGAATACCATACAGCAATTGTTGTCTTTGTCAGTAATAACGTGATTAATATTAGTGCATTCTGCTTAATAATAACACAATTCAGTGGATTGGAGTTAATGTAATTTAACCCAGTGTGGGTTGGGAGCAAATTCAGAAATCTGGATAAGAGTGAGAATTTATTTGTAAGTTGAATGTCAGTGTAGCAGCAAGAGGGCGTCAAGCTGGAAGGGAAGCAGATGGCTTTGTAGCGATAAAGAAAATTTTTGTAATGTCTCGGATGGCTGCCTTTGTTCTGCAATGGCATGTGCTTCATTTCCTAAGTGCCTGTCCATCTGTCTGTGATGCAGATGGAGCTCAAGGCTGTGGGTCCATCTACTCCGAATATTATCCTTGATGAAAATGGTAATGTGATCGACACTGCAGATGCTTCAGGGGAACCCATTCAATTTATTTTTGAAGAGATTGTCTGGCAATCAGAAATCAGCTTTGAAGAAGCTACCACCAAGCTGGAGACAACCATGTATCCATTTAAGAAGGTAACTAGTGAATAAAATGTGGGGACATAGGGATGGTGGAGGGTCGCTTAATGCTTTTTAGTTTTTTTTTCCCTTTCCTGCATTAATGACTCAGCTGCCAGGAGACAGTAAGCCTGATCAGACTTTTTTTACCCCCCAGATTTCATATCTTCCATTTACTGAAGTTTTCGACCGCGCGAAGATGGAACATAAACTTGTGCATTCCATATTACTCTGGGGTGCACTTGATGATCAGTCTTGCTGAGGTCAGTCCTGCCTTTCAATCCTGGATGTTTAAAAGTTGATACATTCTTGGCACGTGGGTACGTTGACATTTATTGCATGTCCCTGGTTGTCCTTAGGAAGACAGTGGTAAATGCTGTTCCTTCTAAGCTGGGCAGGAACCCAGACATTTCCGTATGCAAGTCTATGCCTTTAAATTACCACACATGCAGGGCTGTGCAAAAGATTATAAAGAATCTGTACCACAAAATATTGCACTGCCTTCTTAAACATTGAACTACAATGCTGTTAGAGATTCAAGAAATGTTTACCTCATTGTGAAAGAGTAGGAGAATCATGGATAAAGCAATGACTTTGGATCAAATTTGCACATCTCCCAGTCATGAAAAGAGCTTATTTTCTGCTCCTTGTTCTTAGTTCTTAGATGTTTGCATGATCGTGATGAGCAAATGAGGGTGCAAATCATACAGTGCAGAAGAGGTCCTTTGACCCATCAAGACAGAACCGTCAAAACTACGCTAAATTTATGCCAGTCCCACTTTCCAGTACCAGGCCCATAGCCTTCAGTGTTGTGACATTTCAAGTGCTCATCCAAGTACTTTTTAACAGGTTGTGAGGTTACCTGCCTCAACTACCCTCCCAGGCAGCAATTTCCAGATCCCCACCACCTTCTGGATGTAAAACCTTTTCCTCAAATCCTTTCTAAATCTCCATCTTAAAAGTCTGCCCCCTTGTTTGTGATCCTTCAACTAAGAGGAAGAGCTGATTTCTATCCACTTTGCCCATGCTGCTCAATCTTTTAGACCTCCATCAGGTCCCTTTGCAACCTTTTCTATTCCAAAAAGAACATGAGCTTATCCAGCCTCTCTTCATAGAGAAAGCACTCCATCCAGGCAACATACTGGTGAATCTCTTCTTTACTGGGGGGTTCAATCTTAGAATCCCTATGTGCAGAAGAGGCTATTTGGCCCATCGAGTGCACTGACCCTCCGAAGAGACCTTCCTGTCCAGACCTGACCCCACCCTATCCCCTGATAACAAGCATGGGGCTGGATGAACACAGCAGGTCAAGCAGCATCATAGGAGCAGGAAAACTTGACGTTTCGGGCCTAAACCCTTCATCAGAAATGTCAAAATGATTTTGACACCCCACCCTATCCCCTGTAACCCTGCATTTATCATGGCTAATCCATCAAAGCTGCACATCTTTGGACTGTGGGAAGAAACCAGAGCACCTGGCAGAAACCCACGCAGACACAGGGAGAACATGCATGTGCCTCACAGACAGTCACCCAAGGCTGGACTCGATCCTGGGTCCCTGGCGCTGTGAGGCAGCAGTGCTAATCAATGTGCCACTCTCTTCTGTACCCCCTCCAGTGTAATCACATACTTCTTATAGTGTGATGATTAGAACTGCACACAGTCCTTCAGCTGTAACTTAACCAAAGTCCTGTACAGCTCCAACATGACCTCCCCACTTTTATAATCTGTGCCTTAACTGACAAAAACAAGTGTTCCGTTTCCTGCCTTAACTACCCTATTAACCTGTCCTGCTGTCATTAGGGATCTGTGGACAAGATCCCTCTGTTCCTCTGATCTTCCTAGCATCTGACCATTCATTGAGTACTCTCTTGCCTTATTACTGCTTCCAAAGCGCTTCATCTCACACTTATCAGAGTTAAATTGTATCTGTCACTGATCTGCTCATCTGACCAATCTGTTTATATCCTTCTGTAACTCAGAACTTATTCCTCACTGTCAGCCACCACTTGGCCAACCTTTGTGTTATTCGCAAACTTACTTATCAGCGCCCCCTCTCCCCTGACCAAAAAACCCATCTACATATGCATATTATATATCGAGAACAATAAGGGAACCACATTGATCCCTGTGGTATGCCACTGGACGTTGGCCTCCAGTCACACAAACAGCCTTCTACCATTACGCTTTGTCTCCTACCACTAAGCCAATTTTGGATCCAAGTTACCCTGGATCTGAAGTGCTTTTCCTTTCTTTATCGGCATCCCCCATGGGACCTTGTCAAAGGTCTTGCAGAAGTCCTCATAATCAATTGCACTACCCTCATTACGCACTTTTTCATCTCCTTCCAAATTCAGCTAGATTTGTTATCTATGACCTCCATCTGATAAAATCATTTTGACTATCCCTGACCAAACCTTGCTTTTCTAAGTGGAGAAATGCACTTGTGTTTGTAAAGTTTCTAAGATACATGCAATAGGTTTATTGTTAAATACCTAGTATTTACAGTATAGAAATGAGCTGTTCAGCCCAACCAGGCCTTGTTGCTGATTAAGCTCTGATTGAGACTCCTCCCATCCTTTCTCACCTGTATCTAACAACATAATCTGCGCCCCTGTGCTTCTCTTCTCCCTCAAATGTTGATCAAGCCTCCTCTCAATAATATCAATCCTATTCATCATAACCAGTCCCTCTACAATCTTTGTATTCTGCGAATAAAGACTTTTCTTCTGAACTCCCTATCAAATTTTTTGTTACCTATCCTATATTGATGACCTCTGGTTTTGCTTCTCCCCCACAACAGGAATCATTCTTTCTATAATCTGCTTTATCTTGACTTTTTATTATTTAAAAGACTTCAGTTAGGTCGCCGTCTCAGCCTTCATTTTTGAAGAGGAGGAAAAGAGATCCAGCCTGTCAGTTGGTTTCTGTCGGGTGTAATCTTGCAACTTTGGTGGCATGTTTGTATGTTTTTTGCACCCCTCTCTAATTCCTTCTTGGAATGGGCAGACTTTCTCTACAGGAGTACAAAATGGTTTACTTCCCAGCACTGGTGTTTTCTGGGATCAGATTTCAGTGTTTTAATTTGTGCGAAATGAACTTATCTTTTATCAGTGCATTGCCAGCTGCCCATCATTCTATTAACAAATTGAGCCTCTTTTTATTTCTTCTGTCTACACAGGTTCAGGGCGGACTCTGCGGGAGACCGTTCTCGAGAGTTCGCCCGTCCTCTCACTGCTGAATGAGAGTTTTGTCAGCAGCTGGTCCCTAGTCAAAGAACTGGAGGATCTTAAGGTAAATCATCAAAGGGCTCGAGGAGAGGAAATGCCAAGGGTTAGTTGGTGAATTAGCAGCAAGCAGCATCAAACCTAGTTTCAAGCTAGACTTGTAGATAAGGAATGAATGAACACCATGTTTATTGATGCTGGTAAATTTAAGAGTGAGTAGGCAAAACATCTGAAAAACTGTTTGTCAGAATTGAAAAATATTGAGGCCATGAAGAAAGAGCACAGACATGTTTTCAGTCGATCACTCTGATGGAGCTAGTGTGAGCAACATTGATGCAATAGGCTAAGTGTCCTCCTTCTGAAACAAAACATCGTGATTTATAACAAAAATAGAAATTGCTGGAAAAGCTCAGCAGGTCTAGCAGCATCAAGAAGGGTCCATCGACCTGAAATGTTAACTCTGATTTCTCTCCACAAATGCTGCCTGACCTGCTGAGCTTTTCCAGCAATTTCTAATCTTGTCTCTGATTTACAGCATCTGCAGTTTTTTTTTGTGTGTTTTTATCATGATTTATGAATTCATATAAATATTAAATTGTTGATCTGGAGTGATAGTACATTTTTCCTTGGTGTTTCTTCACTATATGGTCTAACTTCAATCCAGAAACCAATTAGGATTACTTTGAGACCAGAGCCCTGAGGAGCTTGTGGGACATTTTCATTTCCAAGAGAGAAACTGACAGTCCGTATTCCATTAATTTTGAGTTTTCTTCAATATATTGAAACTGTTCACAATTGCATTTGTTTGTCAGCACTGTATGCCAGTGCCCCGTGTATAATCAAATAAGAAGACTCGAATGTTTCAGTAGGGGTGTACTTGGGAGCAATAAATGTCGTTGCTGTTATCTTTCAGTCAGTGACTTCTCCGCTGTCAAGAATGCCTGAATGATGCACTTTTCAACAGGTTCAAATTAAGAAACTTCAAAGCCTGTTATGATGAAATCTGATTTTAAATTATTGTGAATTTTATTTTATGTCCTTTCTGCACTTCACATTTAGAACATCTTGATCCTGTTTAAATGTTTTTTAATGTTACAAAATTCATACTTGCTTGACTTTTAAGTCGATGTAATATATTGTTCATATTCTTTGTTCAAGGCTCCACATTTCTGAAGGAATAATATTCTAAATTTTAGAAAACTAATTAATTAGTATGGAAATCATTATTTATTTTACGCTTTTTTTCCCTTCTCCCTAAATTCTGTTCAAATCACACACCATTTCAATGATGTGGGTGACTGTTCATTAGTGTTACTTCGTAACATAGGGCTCAATAGTTTGGTTCTGTTTAACACTCCTCCCTCATCTCCATTTCTTTCCTCGTATGGAGATATCAGGCTTTTCAGCTTAATGTCACCACTTCTTCCCCAACCACACCAATGCCCCACCACCCACCATCCACCATCATCTGAACTAAGCTGCAAACTCATTTGGGAATTGACAGCAGACACAAGATCGCTTTGCTGTAAATTTCAGCATTTTGTCACAGGACCACTCAACAAGGTCTGCTCTCAGTTATGCTGTGCAACATTAATTGCATAATTTTGAATGAAATTCCAGTCTTCAGTATTTGAATGAAGGTGCTAATTACAATAGCAAAGGAGTTTTTATACAAATGTGTTAATACACAAGCTGTGATCTCAACTGAGTGCTGTGAGTGGAAAGTTCTGCTCTTTGCATCCTTAATGTTCGACTGAGCAATCAGTTCTTTTGGTAGTGGTTGGATTGATTAGCGTGTTTTAAATTGTGATGGATCTTTCCAAAGTGTAGGCAAGTGTGTTGCTGTTTGGTAACCCAACATTTTCATTCTTGACAGAGAAACCAAGACGATGAACGTCATGCTGGGTTGGCCAGCCTGCATTTAGAACACTACAACTTTCCTGTTGAGATGATGATCGCTTTACCAAATGGCACAGTGGTAGGTCTGTTATGTTTATTTAAAAGCTGAGCTGGTACCTGAATGTTTAGATCTTATAGCCATTCAAATCCGATTATCTCTGTTGGAGGGAAAGAAAATCCAGAATTCTCTTTGTTGCATTGCAATTTTGGAAAAAAAAACTTTAAATGTTCACTTTGTACCTGGACTGACAATCATATCAACCAGGGTAGAAATAAAGTTGAATCTGTTAGTGCCATGATATTTAGTCATTATGGTTTGAATAGCTTTTTGGAGTTCCTTGTGACTGTTTCATACACTGGTATCTGTATGTTGAATTGGGCAGCAAAAGACGTTCTGAGATTTAGAAGGGTTTTATCATAAATTTTTAGTGTGTACTTCAGTTTCCAACTACCTTCTTGACCCTTTCCCTGTTCAGAAGCCAACCGCACACTGGAGAAGAAATTGCCTCTTTTAAGCAACCTGTTTGGACATGTTATGACACTACTCCAGGGCAAGTGGGTTTGAATATCAGCAGGTCTGGCAGCATCTGTGAAGAGGAATCAGGAGTTAACGTTTTGGATCTGGTGACCCTTCCTCAGAACTGATGGTGGCTAGGAAAGTGTCAGTTTATGTGCAGAAGATAGGGTGGGAGAAGTGGGTGAAGAGTAAATGATAGTTGGGGATAGAGCCTAAAGAGAGAAGACAGTTGGATCGACAGGCAAAGCAGCACTTGACCTGCACTTCACACAGTCTTGTCTACTGCTTTCACTGCTCACAACATGGTCTTCTCTATATTGGGGAAACGAAGCGTAGACTGGATGACCGCTTTGCAGAACATCTGTGTTCTTCTTGTAGAAAAGACCCTGCGCTTCCTGTAGCCCACCACTTTAACACACCATCCTGTTTGCTGGCCAACATCTCTGTCTCAGGGTGACTGTTCATTAGTGTTACTTCGTAACACAGGGCTCAATAGTTTGGTCCTGTTTAACACTCCTCCCTCACCTCCATTTCTTCATATGGAGATATCCGGCTTTTCAGCTTAATGTCACCACTTCTTCCCCAACCACACCAATGCCCCACCACCCACCATCCACCATCATCTGAACTAAGCTGCAAACTCATTTGGGAATTGACAGCAGACACAAGATCGCTTTGCTGTAAATTTCAGCATTTTGTCACAGGACCACTCAACAAGGTCTGCTCTTAGTTATGCTGTGCAACATTAATTGCATAATTTTGAATGAAATTCCAGTCTTCAGTATTTGAATGAGGGTGCCAATTACAATAGCAAGGGAGTTTTCCATCAGTGTTCCAGTGAAACTCAGCACAGACTGGAAGAACAACACCTCATTTTTCACTTGGGGACCCTGTAGCCCTCCAGACTCAATACTGAGTTCAATAATTTTAGGGCCTGAACTCCCCATACCCTAGACCCCAATCCCACACACCAGGCCTTGTTGTCACATAATCTGCCGTTACACACTACCTATTGTTAGTCATTAACAGTCTCCATTAACAGCTATTCACTTTCCCAGCTAGATCGTTATCCACTTCTTGGTCTGTTAACTGTCTTCTCTCCTTTGTCTTAATATTTTCCTCTACCTGTCCTGAAAGAGTGATTTGAAACACTGCACACTCCTGCCCTGTAGTCACTTGCAATTATGTTCTTTCTTTATGTTGGAAGCCTAGATAGTATGAGTTGCGCTTCTTCCATTGGAACCGGCACAAATCAAAACAGAGCAGAAGGAATTACACTGTGCATTTGCCTGTACTGCAACGGATGTGGGGAGGCAACAACCTAGTGGTATTATTGCTGAACTGTTAATCTAGAGACCCAGGTAATGTTCTGGTGACCTGGATTTGAATCTTGTCACAGTAGGTGGTGAAATCTGGAATTAAGAGTCTAATGATGACCAGGCATCCATTGTCGATTCTCAGAAAACCCATCCAGTTTAAAAATGTCCCTTAGGAAAAGAAATTTGCTAACTGCCAATGTGATATCGATTGCCTCGATTTCTCCACACCATTCACCCACTCCAACCTCTTCCCCCTCCAAACGTGCAGCATTCCACTCTCTCTGCAACAATCCCTGTTTCACTATCAAACTCGCTGGCAAAGGTGGGGCGGTGATAGTCTGGAGGGCGAACTTCTATGTCGCAGAGGCCAAACACCAACTTTCCGACACCATGTCGTACTTCCCGCTTGACCACGACCCCACCATGGCTCATCAAGCTACTGTCTCCCACACTGTCCATGCCCTCGTCGCTTCCGGTGATCTCTCCTCCACCGCCTCCAGCCTTATTGACTCCAGCCCCGCTCTGCCCGGTTCTACCCCTTCCCCAAGATCCACAAGTCCGAATACACTGCCGACCCAGCATCTCTGCATGCTCCTGCCCCACAGAACTCATCTGTCCCTGCCAAGACTTAATTCTGTCCTCCTAGGTCCAGGCACTCACCACCTACATCCAGGACATGAGTATCACCCTCCATCTCTTCGGAGACTTCCAGTTCCTGGCCCTAGCACTTCATTTTTACTATGGACATCCACATCCCACAAGGACAGCTAACAGGCCCTTAGTTCTTTTCTCTCCAGCAGACCCACGGGCACCCGCATGGGCCCCAGCTATCCCTGCCCCTTTGTCGGTTATGTTGAACAGTCCTTCTTAAGTACGTACACCAGTACTGTTCCCTAACTGTTCTGCCGTTACATCAATGACTGCATTGGTGCTGCATCCTGCACCCAGGCTGAACTGGAGCAGTTCATCGACTTTGCTAACAACTTCCACCCCTCCCTCAAATTCATTTGGTCTATCTCCGATACCTCCCTCCCCTTTCTTGACTTCTCAGATTCCATTTCTGGAAACACTTTACGGATCAATATTTACTATAAATCCACAGACTTCTGTAGCTACCTCGATGACACCTCTTCTCACCCTGTAGTCTGCAAAAATTCCATGCCATTTCCCAATTCCTCCGTCTCCATCGCATCTTCTCTGACGAGGAGATGTTCTACTTCCAAGAATCCGGATGTCCTCCAATTTCAAACAAAGTTCTTTTCCCCCATCTGTCATCCAAACAGCCCTCCACTGCGCTGCCTCCATTCCCCACTTCACAGTTCTAAACCACCCCTGCCCGCAAAATAATAAAGATAGGGGGCCCGCTTGTCCTCACTTCCCATCCCACCAGCCTCTGCATCCAACGTATCATCCTCAAACACTTCTTGCAATTCCAATTAGACTCCACTACCTGGAACATCTTCCATTCCCCACCCTTCTCTGCCTTTTGGACGGACCATTCCCTTCACCACTCCTTAGTTCATGCTACGTTCCCCACCAACCACTTCAACCACCTCCTCACCGCCCCCCCCCCCCCCCCTCGCCCCCCCGGGCACGGGAAAAGATGCAACACCTGCCCATACACCCGCTCCCTCACCTCCTTCCAGGTGAGACAGAGCTTCACGTGCATGTCCTACAACCTACCTAGTCTACTGCTTCTTCTGCTCCTGATGTGGTCGTCTTTATATCAGTGAAACCAAATGTGGACTAGGTGACTGTTTCACCGAGCATCTTTGCCTAGCCCGTAACGGCCAGCCTAACCTCCGGGTCACCGGTCATATCAACTCCCCGCACTCCCCCTCCTCCCACTGCTCCCCCTGCCCGCACTCCCTCTCCTCCCCCGCCTGCACTCTCCCTCCTCCCCCTGCCCGCACTCTCCCTCCCTGCACTCCCCCTCCTCCCACTGCTGCCCCAGCCCACACCCCTCCCTCTCCTCGCCGCACTCCCCCGTCCTCCCCCATCCCTGCACACCACCCCGCCATCCTCCCCCATCCCTGCACTCCTCCTTTCCCCCACTTCCCCTCCTCACCCCCTCCCAGCCCCTTCCCCTCCTCCTCCTCTCCCCCTCCTTGCCCTCATACCCCCCTCACCCTCACCCTCCCCCCTCACCCTTGATCTCGTCCTCCCCTTCCGCCTTCACCTCCCACTCTTCTACACCCCTCCCACATTTTGCCCTCTCCCCCCCATCTCCCTCTACCCCCTCCCTCTCCTCTACCCCCTTCCCTTCCTCACTCTCTCCCCCTCCTTTCCCTCACCCTCTCCAACACTACTCCCCTCCACATCCCCTCTCCCCCCTCGCGCTCTCCACCCCTGCCCCCCACCTCCCCCCTCCCCCTCCTCGCCCTCACCCCCGCCCCCACCACCCCCCCCTCCCCCCCCCCCCAACTCCCCCTAATAAAGATAAGGATTGTAATTAATAAATACTATAACAAAGTCAGGAAAACAAATCTTTACCCAGAGATTGTAAGCATGTGGATCCAGCAACCACATGGAAGGATTGAGATTAGTAGTATCGATGTGTCTAAAGGGAAATTTACAGAAGTACATGAGGCAGAAAAAAATAACTGGATAGGTTGATGTAAGTTCAGGTGGTAACAGGCTGGTGGGGAGAATAAACACTACTATGGAACAGTTGGGCTGAATGACCTACTTCTGCACTGTAAAATTCTCTGCAATGTTTATTTTACCAGCACTAATATTCCTCCCTTTTTAATAAACAGAAGTTTTCTGTACCTGTAGTTTTTTAAAGAGATGTGCAAAAGGAGCAATGGATGATGTGCGAATAAAACATTTTCACTCAACAAGTAGTTGTGGTGTGGAATACACTGCCTGGAAGTGTGGTGGATGCAAGTTCAACTGAGACATTCAGGAGGACATTGCAGATTATTTTTATCCAAATAATCATTCAAAGGTTTGAAGAGTTGGTGCAGGCACAGTTGGCCAAATGGCCTCTTCCTGCGCAATAACAGTTCTGATTCTGTCCAAACCTGCAAAGTTTCAGAGGTATTTTCCAACAGTGTTCATCTTTTAAACAGTTCCTTATTTGATTGCACTTTCTGCTATTTGTTGCTAATATTGTGTCCAATTGAATTTGGCTGCGATTTGTGATTATTCTTGACAGATTCACCACATCAATGCAAACTACTTCCTGGATATCACTTCAATGAAGCCTGAAGAGGTGGACAAGAGTCTATTCACTAGTTCATCACACTTTGAAGATCTCTCAGCTACAGCTTATGTTACATTTTTGAAGGAAGGGCTTGAAATTGCCAAACGGTTTGCAGCACCTTAATTTAATGGAAATCCAGCTGAATGAAACAGGTCCTCCCTCCATTGTCAGTTTCAGCTGTTGTGTTATTTGGGTTTTTCACTTTGCACAGAGAATAAAATTGCCTCCATTCCAAAGCCTCATTGAGGAGGGTATCTACTTGTTAGTTCCTCAAGAAAACAGCTTCTGTTGACAAAGTGTTTGTGATGTGGGGGATGACTCTGTGTGTGTGTGTGTTTTGACATGTTCCTCTACTGCTCCTCATCCCTCTGAATATGATTGTGTATTGATTATTGAGAAAGAACTGTTTCCTCGGATATTGGTGGGGATGAAGGAGGAAGAAAGTGACCAGTTCTGAACCATAGCTAGTTATTTCTTGAGCATTATTGGAGTCTGATTTGGGAATATGTCACTATTAGCAAGGATGGCTTTTTTAAAGGTATTGTCTAATATGCTTGCCACTACCACATGTGGAAATCTGACACAGACATGTGACAAATTGATGCTGTTCAGCAAGTGAGAAACTGTCACAGTGTGTAAAAAGCATTACTTAGCCCCATTCACCTTTTACAGTTGTTTTGCAGTTTTATTTTAAAGTCACTTCCTTCTTGAAAGATATTACTAATTTTGTTTCTGAAGATTACAGAATCCCTGATAAGATGTCACCATCAGAAAATATTTCTCCTTGTCTCTCCCTCATTCATTTGAAAATAATCTTAAATTTGTGCCCTGAAATAAAGATAGGGAAAATGTTGCTTCCTATTTTATTCATTTTAATTTATCATTTATCTCTTCACTATGACAATTTTGAAAACCTCTATTTACACTTCTCCAAGTTTCTTTCCTGATAAGAAAATACCAAAAATCTCCATAGAATCACAGCTAAAAAACCATCAGCCCATCTTGTCTGTACTGGCTCTCCAAATGTGCCATCCACCATCCATATTCTGCCTTCTCCCCATACACTGCACCATTTTGCGTAACAGACTGATTCTCTTTTAAACATTTAATGGACCCTGCCTCTACATTACCATGGTCTCAGTGCATTCCAGACTTTAGCCACCCACTGTGTGAAAAAGACTTTTTCTTTGCTTCTTTGACAAATTACTTCAAATACGTTTCCTCTCATACTCGGACCTTTCAAGGATGGGACAGTTTCTTCCTGTTTGCTCTGTCGAGATCCCTTTATGATTTTGAAAAACTTGATTAAATCTGCTCCCAGCCTTTTTTTCTATCAGGAAAACAGGCCTGACTCCTCCAATCTGTCTTCAAAACGGAGGTTCCTCATCCCTGGAACTATTCCATAATAGATGTTTATGCATGTTTTCTTTAAGCAAGTGACTGAATGTTTAGAATTTTCTGCTGGAGGGAAGCTGAGTTTCTGAGGAGGGTCTGCTGCTTTTAAGGGTCAGGTTACCCATCCCCCACCCCAAGGCCAGAAACAACATTTCACAGCAACCTCCAGTTTCCTGTGCTAACTTTAAACTGTTAATGGGACATTCACTGGTAGGAGGAGAATCTTGTGAGTATTTAGAATCATGCAGATACAAAGTTTCAGAAGCTAGCTTCAGCTTGCTGCGTGCATAAGTTACGGCGCTTTTGTCCCGAAGGATGTTAACTTGCTGTATAAAAACTGCCACTTTCGACTTTCAAACTCTCGTGTTACTTTACAAACCCTGTAAAAGCTTTAAATATTGAAAGATAAATTATATGAAGAAAAACTGTATTCACCAGGATGGATTTTCTGCAACAAGAGGACACACTCGAGATAATTGGCCAAGGAACCAGATGAAAAATTAGATTGTTTTAATATAGGGACTTTTTAAAAAGTGATCTGAAATACTTTGTGAGGTAGAAACAGGCTTAATGATAATTCCGAAAGGAGATTAGCTATATGTTGAAAAGGATATGGTAGCAGGGTTATGGGAAAAGGTTACTGGGAGTGAGGCTAACTGAACAGCTGTTTTTACATGCACTTCTATTACATAGTCTGCCATTTCACACTATCTATTGTTTGCTGCTGACAGTCTCCATTAAACAGCCATTCACTCTTCTGGCCAGATTGTTATCCACTCCTTTATCTGTCCAACTGTTTTTTTTTTCTCTCTTTGGGCTCTATCCCCACCTATCGTTCACAGCTTACCTCCTCCTCCTCACCCGACTTCCGCATACACAGCGACATTTTCCTAGCTACCTACCATCAGTTCTGAGGAAGGGTCACCGGACCTGAAACATTAATTGTGATTTCTTTTCACAGATGCTGCCTGAGCTTTTCCAGCAACTTCTGTTTTTTGTTTCTGATTTACAGCATCCATAGTTCTTTGTTTTTTTAAGTTGATTTCACACTGCTGTCTCGAGCATGATGAACTGAATGGCCTGTACCATTATTGGTTTGCATTGCCTCAAATAGTATGATTTAATCACCCTTGCTTAAAAACATCTGAATTGCTAGATGGAAGATGATGTTGGCTCTTCAAGTTCACCTCCTACTTTACAACGGAGCTGTGGATGATCAGAGAGATTCTTGATCGGTAGGGAAATTAAGGATTACAGGCAAAGGGCAGGAAAGTGGATATGAGAAATGTCAGATCAGCCATGATCCTATTGAATGGGGGAAGCAGGCTCGACCAGCCAAATGTCCTATTGTTCTTATTTCTTTCAGTCTTATAACAATCAGTCTGTATCAATTAGCCCCAGATTTGAAGTGAGAAAAATCCAAGAGGTTTTGAAACCCAAGTCCAATTTTTGTGTTTCTCCTGAACCTGCTGCATCTGTATGTCATGTCTCATTATTATATACAGTGTCCCACAATGCTGTTTCTTCATTAACTATTTCCACCAGCTCTCTAGTGCATTCATATTGTTAAAACATGAAAATGTCAAGTATGATGATATAACATGTTTTGAGTGATTGGCTGCCAGCTGTGTTAATTTACTTTCATGATGGTTATTTACATTCATTTAGATGATAATCAGCTATTTTATCCAAAAGTATTGTCAAACATCAGCATGCATTCTGTAATGTAAGTACGTGGTTCACTTTTCCTCTGACAAGCCAAATCCCAGGACCAGCCCACCAGCTATTAATGTGGGGTTTTGAAAGCCGGAGAGCAAGAGATAGACATCACTCTTATGGGAATGGATGAATAAGCGTACAGATAAAATGCAGTTGGTCTTGATAATTTTTAAGAACAATTTTCTTAAAGCAAATGTCAGTGCATCAAGCCATTGGTGATGTCCTCTGTGATATGTGCTCCAAATAACTAGTGTATGTTCCAGGTGAAATCTGACCATTCATTTGCTGGACCTATGCAAAGTGTTGTGGTTTGTTTTTGTAATTAAAGTTCTATTTTGTCAACACTACTAAATCTGTATAGTAGTAAGAAAGCAGATCAATATAGTATGTCATTGACTTTTTATACTTATTTGTGTTTTTATATATTTACAGCCTGGATTTCCAATCAGCATTATTTTTATACTTGTGACACTGTGTTAAAATTATGGCTGTGGGAAAAATCAAGGCCTGTTTGTAACAAATAAGAGTGGGGGAGGGTGGCAAGAATGGTTTTTGTTGTCTAAAGAACTGCATTTTGTGAAGGCTGAACCCCAAAGCCTGGGAAAGGACTGGGTTCTGCCCGATGTTATGTTAGTTGTTTAGAAATGATTGCCTCATCCTACCCTCCTTGAGTCACTATTGCTTCCTGGTCTTAATTTTATTACATTGTTCATAAATCTCCCACACTGGTTTGCATTGATTGGGCAAAACAGACAACAGATAATGACGAAACAGTCATTAGAGGTCAATTATTGCATTGAAAAATATATAAGGCTTGGCAATTTAAGACTTACCTTTTGCAATTCATTCAGGGGTTTGGTTCCATTTGTACTGTCCTGTCTCAGTAGTCTGGTGCCAAATTTAGTGTATGCAGCATGTTTGAGAACATAATAACTAGCCATTTAGATGTATATTGCGATCCAGGGATCTGTGCAGTTTTTCTTCCTGCTTAAAAACTTGAAGTACTAGAAATTGCATTGTTAGCTTGCTGTGTAAAATATCTCACGTCCATGTCCACCTCCCATTGGATGGGATATAAGTTGTGTTTTATAGGTGAGTGGTGATCAGGATCTTGATAATCCATGAATTGTAAATTGTATTGAAGCCTAAAGCATCTTGCATCTTCCTACCAAGTGACAGTTTTCTTATTTTCTCTTGAGCTGTGAACTGCAGTTAGCAGTTAATAGGTGACTTCCAGCTTTATACAACTCATTTCTATTACCAAGACTTTTGGTTCTTCTAAATACAAAAGTTTTGACCCATTTTTGAAAAAAGAGTTATTTCTTATGTTGAATAGTAAGCATGACACTTGGTATTAGTAATTTTTTTTCCCTAAATAAAAACTGTTTAAGAATTGTTGTTTTTGTAGATTTGGGGGAGTGTTAGAATTCTAGTACAATAAAATTTTACTTACAGCATAGTAGCAGAGTTCAAGTATCATCATTCAGAAAGTGGTGGCATACTCAAGGTTGTTTTATATTCTTATCTTTCCTCCTCTCCCCCACCCCTCCCAGCAGCTGAGATCAGGACAGTTATTAAAATGGATTTGCCCTAGGATGTTTAAGAATGTTAATAGTTTATTTTTATTTCAGGAGCATCTGATTCATAAAAGTAAAAGCAGTGACATGTTTTGAGATGTCATGACAATTAAGACAATTAGAGCAAGATTTTTAATGAATTTTTAACATAAGCAAATAGCTTCATATGTATAGATATATACACAAACATGAACAATAAATATTTGATCCTCAAACAGCATACATTCCAGTTTTTAAGTTAGCAGCATAAAATTTAAGGCCATATAATAAACATGCATTCACACCAATATATGCGCAGGTTGATACAAAAAAAAAGTACTTGGTGCTAGATTGGTCTGGAACATGGCTGATATAATTCACTTGTATTGTGAGTGGGTAAATTTGTTTGCCCCCATACTTGGATTGTCAGAACTGCACAAGTAGATTTAAATGGATATGCTGGAATAGTTTAGCAGCAAGATAGTAATTAATGAATACTATTCATGACTACACTTCACTTACATTAGACACTCGTGCATTGCCAAAGTGGCTCTGAAAAAAAATACAATTTAAAGGGAGCCTTGGGCTACAAAGCTTCACTGCTCTCAGATTAGCAACTGTTGTTACAGCTCATGCAAGCTTCCTTAAACTCAGGCCATGTCAGACATGATGCTGCACTTGTCTTGCTACAACTTTACAAACTGTCTCAGTACATGCATCAGTACTTAATGTTGTTTAGATCATGACTAGACAGTTATCAGAATGTCCACACTTCAAGATCCTGCACCTTGAAATCTTCATTTTTGGATAGTACAACGTTGTTGAATGTTTCACAAGGATTGCTTCTTCCATGATTGAGATCTTCATCCAACCATAGACCAAAGTGTCCACTTAATACAAAAGGAAGAAAAAAAATTTTTCACAGGCATCCAACATTCTTTAAACAAAAAGTTCTTCAGTGAACCAAGTTATCTGGCTGCATAGAAGTCTTGCCGATTTTGGGCACTGACTCTGCGAGTGTTTGTAATTCAGCAAGTGACAAGATAATTGTGCCAGTGTGATTTGATTTATTATTGTCACATACCAGGGTACAGTGAAAAAGAAAGAAAGTGTTGTCTTATATGTGCTTTACAGGCAGATCATACTATACAAGTGCATCAGGGTAACAAGCGTGCAGGAATAGAATAGATTTAGTATTGTGCTGTTTATAACAATTAACTATCCAAAGCCTCAAAAGATACCTAGTTATGGTTAGTGTTTAAATGTTCTTGAAATATATATAAATCATTGAAAGAAAAGGCTAAAGCAAGAATTTATAGAAAGCAAAAAAATCTCGATGTTGTATAAATATTTACAGTATAGAGGAAATAAAATGTGCAAAGGATCACAAAATACAATTTACTCATTCTGGAATTAGTTTTAAAATATATGGACTTCGTTTGACTCCAAATGTTAAAATCTTCCCCCCTCCCAATCAGCTGTAGGCATTTATTATAACTGAAAATTATGTGTTCACAAAAAAATTGGAGGAGATTCTTATCTTTCATGAAAATGGAAAAAATACCTTCCTCCTCCTATTGCAAGTGAGTCTGAACTTCCTTTTGTGAAGAAAGAATTATTTCCAGTCCATTGGAAGATCTGGGTGGTGGAAAGAGATGAATCAGAAACTTACTTGGGATGGAACCAGAGTCAGTCAGTCTGGCTTAAATACCTGCTGAATCCCAGGTTTATATTGGGATACTCAGAATGCAAAGAGGTAATCCTAAACCTAGCTCATCATTAGTTAGTTTGAAACAACAGTACTTCTACTGCCTTTTAATGTAGATAGGCCATCAAATTCATGGACAAGTTGTACAAGAGAAATGCTACTAAAGCCTCTTCTTTTGAAGTGAGGCCTGAGTAGAAGAACAGGAATACTAAGAAGGTGTATTAATTATGACAGCATTTCAGCATTTTGACAAAATAAATAAGCCTTGTTAACAGGGCATGACATGAAATAAAAATGAAGAGCTGGAAGTATGCAGGTTGCTCACCAGAAAAATCTCTCATGTAAACAGTGGTCAATACTTTGTCTCGTAAACAGAAGACAAAAATACCATTTCACTTAAGACATACCACAGCCTTACAGTAGAAGATTACAGTTAAAAGATGGAGCTCAGCAACACAAATATTCAGCAACTTGGCCTTGCCTGCTACAGTAACAAATAAAATTCGTCCTCCCTTGCCTCTTTCTTTCCCTCCACTTGATTCTGTTTGAAGAAAGAAGAACACGGATCCAAAATTTCCTTACTGTCCACATGGAACAAAACAGAGTACAACAACAAAGTTTAAAAAAAATTGAAATTTAAGCTCATCCCAAATTCTGCTGCTTCTTGTTTGCACCACATCCTATTCACTTATCATTCATGATCAACAATCTACTTTGGTACCTACTCCACCAATACTTCAAATTTGGCCTCATTATCCCACTTTTTCTCCACGCTCAGAGCCTCATGCATCTTCTCACCTTTTGTAGTAATCATTTCAACTGACCAGATTCCAAGTTCTGGAATTCCCTTCCTAAACCTCTAATCAAACTTTTGATCACCTGTCTTCATATCTACTTCTTTAGATTGGTAGCAAATTTTTGACACTTCTCTTCTAAACCATCTAGGGAATTTTTTCTTTCCTATAGTAAAACAGATACTACATAAAAAAGGAAAAAAAATTGGAGTAAGGCCCTTTTTTACTATCACCAGTCTTGTATTGCTATTAAAAGCAACTCCTCTATTTGAAGAGAAACTTTAAAGTCATGCTTTTTAAATTTTAGGACAGCTTCACAGATTCCAATCCCAATTTGAAGACATACACCATTTAGAGTCATAGAGATATACAGCATGGAAACAGACCATTTGGTCCCACTTGTCCATGCCAACCAGATATCCTAAATTAATTGAGTTCCATTTGCCAGCATGTGGCCCATATCCCTCTAAACCCTTCCTCTTCATATATGCATCCAGGTGCCTTCAAAATGTAGTAATCGTACCAGCCTCCTCCACTTCATCTGGCAGTTCATTCCATACACACACCACCTTCTGCGTGAAAAAGTTGCCCCTTAGGTGACTTTTAAATCTCTATCCTCTCACCTTTAGCCTATGCCCTCTGGTTTTGGACTCCCCACCCTAGGGAAAAGAAAGTAATAAAAGTCCTTTGCATCTGGGTGGTTTCGAACCACCAACTATCTGGTTAGCAGCCAAATGCACTAACATATTGCACCACAGATTTCATAAGGAATCATTCGTAACACTATCAGAAAATATACATTCATTGCGATTTTTCATGGTATATTTATGTTCAGAGCAGTGGTACATAGAAAAAGCTTGGAGGTTGTCTAAGTACTTACTCTCCATTTACACCCATGCGTGGTGACCAGAGAGCAGTGTGCTGTCTTAGTTCTCACCTAATAGCTGGAGCTGAAAACAGTGGGCTCAGTTGTAATATATTCTACAACACAACAGCCTAATGTGAACTAAAACTGACATAATTGCCATTAGGGAGTAGTGTCAGATGGCTGTCAGTGGCCTTTGGACCACACCCAGCAAAGAGTGAAAATATTGAAGGAGGATAAATAGACAGATTTATGTTTCCACTACGGTACACAATTAATTCATAAAGATTTGGTTACTAGATCGCTCGAAACATACCTTAAAATCAGGATTAAAGGTGTATAGAAAGGTTTCTCCTGTCCCACTGAAACGGTCACTTGGCCTTGGTGGATGAGAAGTTAAAGCACCAAATACCTGCAAAATTGACAGAAGATGGATAAGGGGTTGCTGCTAAGCCTTTCAGAAGTTTACATAAAATAATCCAACACCAATGACTCCTCCCTACCTGACCATACGTGTCCTTTAAAACCAGTAGTACTGGTGAGTCAGCATTGGCCACTTTGCGGTATAGGGTTTTCAGACTAAAGCCATGCAGGGATGTGCTGTATGCCAGTAGCCATGGATGCCCCACTGTTCTAGGTGGTAAGTATTTTGAAATCTAAAGAATCAATACAGGAGAACGATTTAAATATGGTCAATCCAACCAGGAAGTTAGCATAATGATCTTAGCTGTCATTAGTACAAAAAGTAATCCTTAAACTTTTTCCGCCACCCCCGCCAAATCAGAGCCAATTATATATTTGTCAATATTCAGCTAGATCAGGAGTAAGTTTGTAGATTTTTCTATTGGGGAAGAGTTATCAATTTTGTCTCCAACATACTTATTGCTTCTAAAAAGAGAGTTCTTGGGAACCAAGCTAAAATGTATGTTTAGCTTGATCATCAGCTCTAGAGAATCTGAGAAGTTTAATCTTTAGTTTTGTCTCAAGTTATGCAGGATCCAAGTATCAAGAACAAGTATCAAGAACAAGTAGCACCAGCATGTGAAATCTGCCAGGGACTCCAGTTTGATACCTTTCCAAGATGTGGGACGAGCAAAATCAGGACCAGCATGCATCCTTTCACTACAGCACAATTGATGGTTACAATTGGCTAGAAGGAATGTGGTTCAGGAGACATTGCCAGTAAATTGTTGCCAGTTAAGTTTAAGGAAAGATTATAGCAAGAGCAATGAAGTCCAGAAAGAGATAGGAAAGGACTTGCATAAATAGGAGAGAAAGGGGAATTACCTCACCTTGTCAATATGAAAAGGTTCCAGTAAGTTGCTTTTCCCCTGAAGGATAGGTGCCATATTCCCAAATTCTGAATCAAAGATTTCTTTGCAGTGTTTCATTGGGTCATCCTCCACAGATATAATCTGGAAATTATATTATGGGTGAAGAAAGTCAGTTCTAGAACACAGAATTGAACTGTTACCACTTCGCTGATCAACCCGCATTTGATAACTTTGTTTTAAAAGAAAACAAAAACCTTAAATCCAAACAACATGAGATTCCCAGGCAACTGCTAGTTACCCAATTAGAACTGGAGTAGGCCAAAACATTTGGAACAATGCAGAGATTTGTCCTGAGTGACCAGCCAGCCAGGGCATCACTACTTGTATCACAACAAAGATTTAACATTCCCTGGAATTACCTTACAACAGTATTGTGTGGTATATTTCCATTGTACATTATTGAATTAAAAAACTCACTTGTGAATCTGTCAGGCTGTGGTGTACATCTGGTTTTGATAAAGAGCTTGTCTCAATTTTTTTTTGGGAGGGAGGGATGCAGAGAAGAAAGAGACGTATAGGCAGAAGGAAGAGGCACAGTGGTGTGGTGATAAAGTCACTGGACTAGTAATCAAAAGCCTAACAGTAGGGGCATGGGTTCAAATCCAACTACAACAACTGGTGGAAAATGAATTAAAATTTAAAATGCTACTACTCAGAACTAACTCGTTAGTTCATTAACAGTGATCACAAAGTTATCATGATTGTAAACAATCATCTGGTCCCTGTTAAAGAAAATATGCCAGCTCTACCAGGTTTGGCCTATATGGCTACTTCACACTCTCATCCATGTGACTGACTCTTAAGTGGCCCCTAAAATTGAGTAGCAATTAATCAATCAATCATCCAGTTCAGGGGGAATTAGGGATAGGCAGCAAATGCTGGCCTTGACATTGTTGCCCATATCTCATGATGGAATATTCCAGGTGTAGATCTTAAAGAGAATTGATGAATGATATGTCCAAAATATTAATTGGTCTGTTTTTAAATGCTTATCCACTGTAGAGCTGAAGTTTATTTACCTTGAAAGAACTAAAGACTCCACAATTAAACTAGGGAATTCAACAAAGGTATGTCTTTTTAAAAATTAGTTCGCTTGATCTTTAGCACAAAAATTCTTAGTACCACAACAACTACATAAGGAATCCATTATAAACATCTAAATCACTGGTTCAGATTTATTCTAGAAATCACCCATTTTTCTCTTCAAATGAACGAGGTAGCTGTGATACTTCATCCAATATGATGTTGCATTTCCCTATGCACCAGAATCCAATCATATTAAACAATTCTAGACTGAAAGAAAGCCAGCTGTCCATAGTGTTCTAGAAATAGGCAATCAACATAAAACAGCACTGAATAGGCAACAAGTTGCATAAAAACAAAAACAAAAACAAAAACAATCAGCATTTTTTTAACCTTTTAAAAAGAAAATTCTGGCCACCATTTGTCTGTCAAGGAGAGAAGCTGCAAATCTAGTTTTAAAAGATGGTTTAACAATATTTGTGTCTCAGTCTTTTCTTCCCCACCCCTGCCAACAGACTTGGTGGATGTGCTATATGGGGGTCAGGAGTGGAAAATAAGCAGGGGGTTATGGTCATCAGTTCTCTATACTTCAAACTGTCTACTAATCATATACTCAGACGTGAAATATTGTCAGCTATTCATCCTCAAACATGATTAGATCCATCTCTAAACTTGTCACTCAATGTTTCCAAGGCATCCTTACCTGGTCTGGCCTACAAGATTCCAGAAACAGCACAATATGATTCATTTTTAATAGTCCTCAAACAACCTCGCAAGCCTCAAAAAATTCAGGACACACAATTAAAAACTTGCCTTATGGGAGATGGCTGTCACTGGCAAAAAGAAAACGTTGACTGTTTACAGTGGACTTATTTCTGGCAGTGCACAATGGAACATATGAAAATGAGCAAACCAGAATGGATCCGAATTAACTCAATATTCATAACTGAAGACCTGAACCAAGGCTAAATTTGTCAATACAGTGGGTTAGTAAGTCAAAGAGCAGCTTCTCAAGTTAAAAGTTTAACTTACCTCCCATTCATCAAAAAGTCCATCAAAAAACTTCTCATTCAAGGGGAATGCACACTTCCCATCAAGGAGAACAAAGTCACTGAATTGCACGTCACCCATTGCTTCAGGCAAATAAATATCAGGTCGCCAATGTTTCAGGTATTCATGTAATTCAGCCACTCTGCAATGATAGAACAGTAAATGAAAGTACATATCTGCATTTACATTGTACTTTTCATAACCTCAGGATAGCCTAAAGTGCTTCACAGCCAAAGTAATACATTTTGAACAGTACTCTTGCAAAGTAAGGAAATTTGGTAGATAATGAGATAAATTCCCACAATCGGTTTTTAAGCGTTGGGTAAGATATAAAATGTTAGCCGTGCGCAGGGAGAACTCATTTTTTTTGAAAGAGCAGCAGGGGATTGTTTATGTCCACGAGGAAGGGAAAATCTTGTTAATATCTCATCCAAAAGATGACACCTCCAACCTCATGCTGAAGTGCTCAGATCTCTGGAGCAGGACGAGAAGCCAGTGAAGTGTTAAGAATTCAATGAAACAAATCACACTTTCAAAAGACCGTGCCCATTACAATCAGAAACCCCTTCTCCTTACCCTGCCAGGATAGTTTACCTTAGATCTAAAAGCCCTGACAATTGTAAACTAAAATTGTGAGGATTCTCATCATTTGCACAATTACAGCCTATTAACAGCTTTATCTATAGAAAGTTAGGTACTTATAGACTTTGGCGCTTGAAAGTGAATGAAGTAAAATGCACGTGCAATATAAAGAATGTGTTGGGAGCTTACTGCACCATCTTGGTTTTTAAGAATAAAATCAGTCCTTTGGCAAAGAACTTCATGTATTCAAAAACAAAAAAAACCAAAACAAACAAACAAAAAAAAAAAATCACTGATAACAAGCATGGGGCTGGATGAACACAGCAGGTCA
>JAHRHZ010000026.1:6166026-6231213 GCA_024137785.1 Ginglymostoma cirratum | reverse complement strand
CCTTGTTATCTCGGATTCTCCAGCATCTGCAGTACCTTTTATCCCCAAAAAAAAAATCACTGAAGGCTTAACTTCTTAATATGGTCCTTAACTTTAGCAGACAATAATTTCAAATGCTGGAGAAGCCATACTTCCTACTTTATGACAGTAGGAAATATCAGTAATTTGCTTATAAATAAAAGGTTTTTTTTCAAAATATGATCAAAAACAATTAAATAGTCTTCAATTTTGTTACTTTTGGAGAAGAAAAATATCCAGTTGAATACGTATTCAACATGAGGATGATGGTGTATTCTGCATCAGCATGTAATACTGTACCAGGTCTAGTAGAATGCAAATCAGACATAAGCCATTCATCTACACTGTTCTAAATGGTGTCAAATTACTTCATGGAAGATTCCTATCTCCCATATTAACTCTTTCTTGTTAGGAAGACTAGCAAATAATAAGTTATTAATGTGTTGGGTTCCAGTTCACTAGAATAGAGAACATTTCTCCAACTGCCTATACAAGAGAGAAAACTTTGATTCAAGGTGGCATCAACAAGATTTTAGAAAGCAGAAATAAAAAGACAACAACATGCCAAGTCATGATTGTACTTCAAGTTAGATAAATTTAACAATTAACACAACTGATAATTCACCAATACTGAGCTGCTCTGCAAATTAATTGTCATTAACTGGCTAAATAATCAAATTTCAGAGACTAAATTTGGAAAAGACCATAACCCTGCAAGAAAATCAAAGTCAGTAACACTGGTTCCACAACCATTACATCACAACTGCCCTTAATAATCCACTCGGTATATAATCACCCTCAATTCAAATATGCCCATGAAACCTAAAAGAGCCTTATCAAAAGCCTCACCCATCCACAGTAGAAAGATTCATACTGATTGGATTCTCCCTTCATGTGCTAGCCTCTCCAGTCAGAAGACTGAACCAATCTGCACGACAGACTCAGCTTTTAAAGTGGGCTGTAAACACAGTTATAAAGCTTGTCTTGACTAATTAGGAGCCAGCCCGGGTTAACATTGTGATAATGTAGATAATAATTTGCAGTCTCCATTCTCAGGTTCCCATTTAGATACAGCAGTGTTCAACCAGTTCAAGAAGAAGAGTGGTCATGTTAATTGTAAAAAAAAAAGTTACATCTAATATTTTAAGCAACTTAGGAATGTTTTATGGTGATAACTATATGTCGTTCCTCTCTGTCAATGGCATAATCTGTTGGCTCCCTTCCAGCATCATAAAACTGCTTCAATGACACTGTCAACAATAAAAACCTAGAACTTTGGCTAGCAAAAAGGATGTAAATTTAGGTTTGTGTAGCTTGAAATGATGGTTAGAACAAATGCTATGAGAGATGCTTAAAACATTAATTTATTTTTCATTTGCTGAAAGAATTGTAAATACTTATCCTGTTTCTGCTACAATAAACTGCCAAAAGAAGATAAATCAGGCAGACCTCATGTGTTGGTCCCTTGATATGGTGGGCTGGAAATAGCTGCCCAAATAAACCAGCAGCAATCTTATCCTTCACGTACAGCCAATTCAAACCCTTAAAACTGACTTTAAAAACTCAGTCTGTCCCAGATTGATTTAGTCTTCTGATTGGCTAACTAGAATAATAGGTCTCTTTGGCAATGCTTTTGTTAATTTTGCTTGAGGATTAAGCACGTCTTTGAACTGAGCATGATTTGTGATTGACGGTTCCTCAAAATTGAGGATGTTTCTCAGGCTAGATGATGGAGAAGCCTAATGTTAGATCCACAAGATTTTCTTGTGTTGGGAGATGTCACTGCATGAAGAAGTGGAACTCGTGGCCCTGGGTTGGTTTCTTCCTCCTTTCTCTGCCACCGCTGCTACACCTCATGGTTGCGTTTTGATGAATCAGGAAGTGCCACTGCTGAGTGGTCAGCAACTTTCTCCTCCCAGTGACTGGCTCTTGCGCTTTAGCTTGACCTTGAGCATATATTTCTACCTTTCCCTTAGGCTGCTCTTTGAATGCTGACCAATGCAGAGCTAGGACAGAGAACCTGCTGAGCGAGGCAGTTTTCGGGCATCCAAATGCAACGACACATCCGCTGGAGTTGGTTCTTCAGGGGTAGGCCTTCCATGATGGTAGACACAGCCTCATGGGGAATGCTTACATTGGTGCAGTGGTCCTCCTATTCGATCCCCAAGATTCTACGTAGGCATTGCTGGCAGAAGCTCTCAAGCATGTTAATGTGACAGTGGTAGACAGTCCAGATTTTGTTGCACTAGAGGGGGATGGTCAACACAACAGTCAATAGACCAGGAGAATCATTGACTTCCAGAGGTCCCTGTTGTCAAAGACACTTTGTTGCAGCTTGAGGAAGGCAACACTTGCACAGTTGATTCAGCGCTGGCCTTCTTAATTTCTGATAGTCCCTTGGGAGAGGTGGCTGTGAGATCTGGGAAGTACGCACATATTCCAGAGCCACCCCTTCGACTTAGTGTAGGGGATTCCCACTGGGTCAGGAAGGGTTGCTGCAGGACCTTTGTTTTGGTGACACTTAAAGACAGGCTGAGCATCATAAATGACGTATTGAAGAGGGTGAATTTTGTACGTCCTGTGCAGAATCCATCTTGCAGCAATCATCTGAAAACTAAAGGATGTGGATGTCGATGGTGGTGAGTTTTTTTTCACTCAGAAGCGAGCAAGGTTGAAGAGCTTCCTGACTCGGATATGAGACGCTGATACCAGGTGGCAGATCATCTTAGATTTGGTGAATGATGACCCTCAGATAGATGAAGAAGAAGGAGGAACAATAACACAACCCGATTAGACTCTGGTCTGGATGTAAACGCTGTCAGTTTCAGATCCGCCTCATGATAGTAGCAGTCATAGAATCATAGAAATGCATAGCACAGAAACAAACTCTTCGGACCCACACATCCGTACTGACTAGACATTCTAAATTACTCTAGTCCCATTTGCCAGCATTTGGCCCATATCCCTCCAAACTCTTCCTATTCATATGCCCACCCAGATGCCTTTCAAATGTTCTAATTGTACCAATCTCCATCACCTCCTCTGGCAGTTCATTCCATACCACCCTCTGCGTGAAAAAGGTGCCCCTTAGGTACCTTTTAAATCATTCCTCTATCACATTAAACCTATGCTCTCTAGTTTTGGAACTCCCCTACCCAGGGAAAAAGACCTTGACTATTCACCTTATCCATGCCCCTCATGATTTCACAAACTTCTATAAGGTCACCCCTCAGCCTCTGACACTCCAGGGAAAATAGCCCCAGCCTTTTTGGCCTCTCCCTATAGCCAAACCCTCCAATTCCGGCAACATCCTTGTAAATCTTTTCTGAAAGCTCTTGAGTTTCACAATATCTTTCCTATAGCAGCATGACCAGAAATGAATGCAGTATGCGAAAAGTGGCCTAATCAATGTCCTGTATAGCTGCAACATAACCTCCCAATTCCTGTACTTAGTGCACTGACTAATAAAGGCAAGTATACTAAATGCCTTCTTCACCCGTTCTGAGAAGGGTCACCGGATCTGAAACATTAACTCTGTTTTTCCCTTCACAGATTCTGCCTGACCTGCTGAGCTTTTCCAGCAACTTTGTTTTTCTTCACTATCCTGTCTACCTGTGACTCCAATTTCAAGGAACTATGAACCTGTGTTCCAAGGTTTCTTTGTTTGGCAACACTCCCCAGCACCAGACCATTAAATCCTGCCGATTTGCCTTACAAAAATACAGCTGGATTTTTAGGATGGTGACAACCTTCAATAGGCAATCAAAGCTCTGGAGGATGATCCTGTGATTATCCATTGTTGAGGGTGGTTATAGATACTTGCTAATCTACCTGTTCACAGATGTTATGACAAACCTCTGGAACAGGTGGGACGTGGACCCAGGCCTCCTTCCCCAGGGGTAAGGAAATTACTATGAGGCCACAAGAGCCTTGTGTGCATTGGCTATATACAAAGTGGGTCACTGAGTGTTGTTGAGTTGCATGGATTGTAGAAATTATGTTACTGACTTTTACAAGATTGCAAGTTGGCTTCTCCGAGCTAAATCAGTTGTTTTTGCTCTTCCTAGTCACCTCCCATTTCCCTTCCTTTTTGCTGTCAATGTCAGCTGCCGACTTAAGTTTATTCAGGTCTGCTCATGGCTTAAATTAGAAGAAATAAAGCAGGCATTGCAGTGGGTTTATCTGGCAGAATAAACAGGACGTCTTTCTAAATGGCATCACCCTCAGCACAAATTCTCCAGGAGATTGTAATGTATTGACACACTCTTCCCGCCAGCATAAAGTAATCAAAACGAACGGTGGCTTCAAATATTTCTATATAATCTTGAATAAGCAAACTTGAATAAACCTCCTGTTCTGGTTCAATTACCCAGATTTCACTCACTGCAAATAAGGTAATGTTATATCACCTAGCCAACAATGATTGCAATCTGGAATGAAAAACAGGCTCAATGTCATCTCCAGCCAAAGAAGCAGTGTTTTCAATAGAATAGGACAGCAGATTCCATTCAGGACAACAACATACACACACATCCCTGACAGATACCACAATGACATTACTATCTGTGCAGTCAGTTCTCTAAAAACAAATTTCTACAAGCACGGACTTAACATGACTAACATTGCTGGGTTGTCCTGTTTGCAACAAAACAAGATTTTGAGTTTGTTCACATCACATCTTTCAAAATAATTCCAAATTATTTCAGTGATTCTTTTATAATATGGGAAATCAAATATTTGGTGTATAGGGTGTTGATAACAACTGCAAATCACATGGGTATGTGGAAACTTTGACCTCTGTTGCAATCAAAAAACACAAACGTGGTGTGAAAATGAAATGACATATATTTTGTTGGGAATAAAATGAAGAAACACTGAAGTATAATTATATATTTTCAAACTCGCTTTTGATTCTGACCTTCTTGTAAGATATGTCTTTTATGATTTAGCCAAAAATGTATAATTCTAGCTACTATATTTAAACTCTTAACAAATCTATGGCGATGTACATCCACTGCTGTATAAAGCTGCCTTCAGACAACCTGGGCATAATGAAAAACCTGAGTACTTTCAAAGATCAGTAACTAGAAAAAGATTTCTCATTATTGTAGGAAAGCCCACAATTGCAGTTAGCTAATCTCTCCTCTGTATATCAGTGATAAAGGAATCTTTAAGATTTTACCCAGGATGATGTTAAAATGAGGCATTAAAATGAAAACAATACCTCCACTAAACTGTTCATGCAACTGGGTGAGAATCATGCTGAAACAATTTGGTTAAAATAAACTAATTGCCATATAATTTGACATTATGATTCACAGAAATGAGTGTAGCGGTGAGCAATAGTTTGATCACTATTATTCCAACAAGATATTAAGAAATTACTATAGTAGATCATTCCCACATTAATAGAGTGCAAGAATTTTGCAATTTGCAAATTTGAAAGAAATGAACAGCTGATTAAATGTACTGAAAATTTTGGAAACGAAACAGAAATAAGAAGTGCAGCTGCTTCTTGTTCCCTTTTGTCTCTGTTAAATTTCCATAAATAATGTTCAAATTGACAAGACAAAGGTGGATTAGTGACTGGGTACGAGTGGGATCATGAGCCAGAATCTCGGGATTGTGACCTCCAAGCCTGCAGTGGCTACCATGGAGCTACCAAACACCAACATGTGTAAGGCTCCTCTAAATCCTCACTTGTTTCATGCTGCATGTAGTCTAACTGGCCAATCTTTGAAGCCTTGTTCTGAAAAAAGAAAAAAAAGTGTGTTTTTTTGTAAAACTTCAGAAACCTTCTATTCTACACAAAAACAAAATACTGCAGATGCTGAAGATCTGAAATAAAAACAGGGAGTGCTGGAGAAACTCAGCAGGTCTGGCAGCATTCATGGTGAGAGAAACAGAGTTAACATTTCGAGTCCAATGACTTTTCTTTGCAACCGTCTATGCAGCCTGCAGACTAAACTCCCAGCTCTCGACACTCTGGAGTCACGGCAACTTTTACACCTGGGGTCACAATGGGAAATAGTTTGAGAAGCTCTGCTCCAGCAGGAGCATTGCCGGGTCCTAATTTATAAGTTGGCTAAAGCTTGTAATTTATAAATATTGAATACTTTTGTCTCAAATCCCTCCCTGCAATGTTTTTGTGAAAACATTGACTTCTTGTCTACAGGTGAGGTAAAAATTGCCCTAATCCCAGAGAACTGCTTTTTCACTAGAGAGAGGTGACTAGTGGTCGTTTAACCTGAAGGTTGCCACAGCTCAGGCCAGGGGCAAGGCTGAGAATGTGCGACCTTTGTGGCAAACTCACCTGGTGTGGGATTTGAACCCACGCTGTTGGTATCATTCTGCATTGTAAACCAGTTGTCCAACCAATACAACCAAGGTCAATTAGTTTGTTAGGGGTTGGTTAGTTCAGTTGGCTGCATGGCTGGTTTGCCATGCAGGGCGATGCCAACAGCACAGGTTTCAGTTCCCTCTTCAGCTGAGATTACTAATGAAGGTCCTGCCTTCTCAGCCACACCCCTCGTCTGAGGCATGGTGACTCTCAGCGCTCTCTCTCTCTCCTTCTCTCTAATGAGAGAGCAGCCCTGTGGGCCTCTGGGACTATGGTGACTTTATGATACAGATGAATCTTTCTGCTGAAACAGGGAAGTTGTCTCACATGAACTTATTTAAGTGTTACAACATTATCTATTTATGGAGAGGACACAGGAGAAAATCAGAAGGGCATGGTTTGCAAGAAGGAATAAGAACTTAGACTAGCAGTGTATAAATGTGGCCCACCTCAGCCTTTTTGCCCCTCCACCTCTTTAAAAAAAGCTTTAAAACACTTCTCTTTTATCAAACCTTTGGTCAGTCTATCTAAACATTTCATTCCTCATTTTGCATGTTTTCCTTTCTGCAAAGTGAATTTTTTCTAAATATTAAAAGGTGCAGCATAACTGCAAGTTGTTGTTTCCCTGCGATATCCAAATCCTGCACTATGCGAACTAGCTTCACAAGATGCAGCTTAAAATCTTAGATGGAACAAGTTTGGGTTGGTCACTGTGTGGGAGTTAATGTACACATTTAAACTTCAATGCATCACTGATGTAACCTGAGTTAATGATTCAACCTTTACTGATGTTAAGTCACAGAATTTACACTTGATTTATCTCAGTTACTCTTCCAAAGCAGTTCTAATGATGTCACCTGCAATCGTTACTTAAAGAAAAATGCACAGATTGAAACGAAAGAGATAAAATGATGTTAATCTTCACTCTCAAAAGTCTGACTTATAATAGAGGTATATATCATTTACAGCACAGGTATTTGCTGCTCACCAGGCTGCTATTTCCTCCCTCCCATTTCTAGTGCATATCAACTAAAAAATGAGTTTTCCTGATTTTGTTGTCAGGCGGAGACTCAATGTTTACTCCCCATTTATTTCCCCTGTCTTCTTGTGTTCACTCTTGCAGTATTCCTGCTGAGACAATAATCTATGGGACTGAAGATCCCACTGTATACCTCACCCAAGTGAATATTCTTCGTTCATGAGCTAAGTCAGTCAGTACTCTCAAGGCTACTCAACCCTTGCTGCACCACAATCAGGTCCAAGACTGAGTTCATCTGATAATTGAATATATGCTTTTCTAGCAAAGGGTCATTGATAATGATTAGATTCATGAATATGAGACCATAAGAAACAGGAGCAGGAGTTGGCTACCCAGTCTTGTGACCCTGCTTCAGGTGTCGATAAGATTAGGAGTTGACATCTATCTTGAGGCCACTGACCCACACCATTTGAATTTTCCTAGACTTTCTTAGGTAAAAATCTATCAACTTCTGTATTGTGCATGTTCAATGGGTGAACTTCCACATATCTATGGATAATTAATTCCAAAATTTCACAACTCTCTGATTTTAAAAATATTCCTCACCTCAGTCCTAAAGAGCCAACCTTTTATTCTGAGACTGTGACCCGCCTTGTTCTAACTCACAGCCATGGACAACATACATCTAGCATCCACCCTGTCAAGGACCTTAAGCCCTCTAAGCTGGTCCCCCCTCTACAAGGTACAAATTAGATTCCCTGTAAACCATGTAGTTGCGTACATGCTTGGAGGTTCCATGTACACCTATCAGCATGCTAACCGTTACGCGCTGATTTCTGGTTTCAGAAACTGCTGCCATTCATGGACCTCGGAGGTCTGCACAGTGTTCGGAAAAGTGAGACAGAATATAGGTCAGGAGTCTGATGCAATAGTGGAATAATTTCCACTTGACTGGATTTTGTGTAGCTCCATCAACATGCAAGAAGTTGAACCAGGACAAAGCAGTCTGCTTGAGCAGCACTCTGTCCATCACGTTCAACATTCACTCATTTCATCATCATGCACAACGGCAGCATTGTATACATTGCAGCAACTCGTCAAAGCTCCTTGAAAAACACGTTCCAAACCTGTGTCCTCTACTATAATGTGGGCAAACAAGTACCACCACCACCTACTGGTTCCCCTCCAAGACACACATTGTCCTGACTTGAAAATGTATTACTAGTCCACCACTTGTTAGATCAAAATTCTGAAACTCCATCACAAACAGCACTGTTTAGTTAAGTGCACCACAAAGGCTGCACTGGTTTTAGAGCAGTGCACACTGCCACCTTCTCAAGGCCAAAATAGGGATGGGAAGCAAATGTTGGCCTTGCCAGTGACACCCACAACCCTGAAATAATTTAAAGATATGGATACAATTACAACATTTAAAAGCCATCTAGATGGATCCATGAATAGGAAGGGTTTAGAGGAATATGGGCCAAATACTGGCAAATGGAACCAGATCAGTTTAGGATATCTGGTCGACATGGACAAGATGGATTGAAGGATGTGTTCTATGCTGTATAATTCTATGACTCTGACTCTGCAACATTATATTCTACATTCTGTCCTTTTATCCTGATGTACTTACGTAAGGTATGATTTGTCTGGATTGCACGCAAAACAATACTTTATACTATATCTCAGTAATGTGACAATAATTAATCAAATCAAAGTTTGAATTTGCAGTGCGAAATATCAGATTTTGTTTGGATGACACGGGATGTCCCAATTTTGATCCTGAGATCAAATTGTGGTGGGGTGCTGTTGCATTTCTAAATTGGGCATGAGGGAGCAAAGAGGAAACGGTTTGAATTTTATTTGCATAGTAATTAATTTTATACATATATATGGCTTGGGGGTTGCTCAGCTCAGTTGGGTGAACGGCTCATTTGTAACATAGATTAATGCCGACAGTGTGGGTTCAATCTCTGCGCCAGCTGAGGTTACCACGAAGTACTGTACTTCTGAACCTCTCCCCTTGCCTAAGGCATGATGACCCTCAGGTTAACCCAGCACCAGTCATCTCTCTCTCATGAAAGAGCAGCTCTGTCGTCTGGTGGGACTGTGGCAGCTTTACCATAAATAATTATTTCCATATTTAAGCATTTATTAATGTTATATTAAGTCCATAATTCAAGTGGACAGTACCTTGAAGAGGCTGAATACTCGAAGTACTATGTTCAGGTTTGGTGTTCTTACTGAAGGAGAGATATGTTTATTTTGGAAGAAATATAATGAAGCTCACCAGATTGAATCCCGAGGGCAGTGATTGTTCTCTGAGGAGAGATTGAGAAGGCTAGGCCTATATTCCTTAGAATTAGAAGAAAGAGAGGTGATCTCAAAGAATGTATTTTGTGGAATCTCGCCAGAGCTTGAATGATGTGGGTTTTGGCAGGGAAATTTGGGCTAATTATGTGAGAAGTTGTACAAGGCTGTTCTTCATGTCAGGAGCAACCAGTTGCCTTTACCAACAGAGCTTTGGGTTCTTGCTACACGATTCTTGCTAGGGAGCGGTGACACATCTATTAATGGGTATATTGTTCGTTATTATTCTCACTAACACTGAATGACACCACATTAATATGCAGTTTCCTATCATGCCACAGAACATATAGAAACTACATGCCAAGAATTACCATGGATGCTGTCTCAGCCGCTGTGATCTCCAGCACTTGTTTTCAGTCACGACACAAAAGAGTAGTTACTGGGTGACTCCAGCTTAAGGCATGATTTGCTGGACTACCATGTTATACACCATGCCTCATCCATTTTCTGTAGCAGAGAATTCCACAGGATCTCCATTCTCAACGTGAAAAAATTTCTCCTCATCTCAGTCATAAATAGTCTAAGCCATATCTTTGAATTGTGACCCCTGGTCCTGGACTCCCGTGTCGTCATAGGTTTCAGTAAGACTCCTGTGAGACGTGGTAGAATCCAGGTAACATTGGACAAGAGGGGGAGCATTGGGGCAGGTTGGTAGTTAATGAAGTAAGTTTGGGGTGACAGCATGAGAAAACCCATGAGGCCTCACGGACGGAAACCCTCCATGAAATTCAATGAAAATGACAATTTGCCAAAATATGGTAAGATTCAGCCCGACGTTTTTAAATTATTTCAGGGTTGTGGGTGTCACTGGCAAGGCCAACATTTGCTTCCCATCCACATTTTGGCCTTGAGAAGGTGGCAGTGTGCACTGCTCTAAAACCAGTGCAGCCTTTGTGGTGCACTTAACTAAACAGTGCTGTTTGTGATGGAGTTTCAGAATTTTGATCTAACAAGTGGTGGAATAGTAATACATTTTCAAGTCAGGACAATGTGTGTCTTGGAGGGGAACCAGTAGGTGGTGGTGGTACTGGTTTGCCCACATTATAGTAGAGGACACAGGTTTGGAACGTGTTTTTCAAGGAGCTTTGACGAGTTGCTGCAATGTATACAATGCTGCCGTTGTGCATGATGATGAAATGAGTGAATGTTGAACGTGATGGACAGAGTGCTGCTCAAGCAGACTGCTTTGTCCTGGTTCAACTTCTTGCATGTTGATGGAGCTACACAAAATCCAGTCAAGTGGAAATTATTCCACTATTGCATCAGACTCCTGGCCTATATTCCGTCTCACTTTTCCGAACACTGTGCAGACCTCCGAGGTCCATGAATGGCAGCAGTTTCTGAAACCAGAAATCAGCGCGTAACGGTTAGCATGCTGATAGGTGTACATGGAACCTCCAAGCATGTACGCAACTACATGGTTTACAGGGAATCTAATTTGTACCTTGTAGAGGGGGGAACCAGCTTAGAGGGCTTAAGGTCCTTGACAGGGTGGATGCTAGATGTATGTTGTCCATGGCTGTGAGTTAGAACAAGGCGGGTCACAGTCTCAGAATAAAAGGTTGACCGTTTAGGACTGAGGTCAAAAATCAGAGAGTTGTGAAATTTTGGAATTAATTATCCATAGATATGTGGAAGTTCACCCATTGAACATGCACAATATAGAAGTTGATAGATTTTTACCTAAGAAAGTCTAGGAAAATTCAAATAGTGTCTCGAGATAGATGTCAACCCCTAACCTTATCGACCCCTGAAGCAAGGTCACAAGACTGGGTAGCCAAATCCTGCTCCTGTTTCTTATGGTCTCATATCCATGAATCTAATCATTATCAATGACCCTCTGCTAGATATCTATTCAATTAGCAGATGAATCCAGTATTGGACCTGATTGTGGTGCAGCAAGGGTTGAGTAGCCTTGAGAGTTCTGACTGACTTAGCTCATGGGTGAAGAATATTCACTTGGGTGAGGTATACAGTGCGATCTTCAGTCCCATGCATATTGTCTCAGCAGGAATACTGCAAGAGTGAACACAAGAAGACAGGGGAAATAAATGGGGAGTAAACATTGAATCTCTACTGGATAACAAAATTAGGAAAACTCACTCTTTAGTTGATATGTGCTAGTAATGGGAGGGAGGAAATAGCAGCCTGGTGAGCAGCAAATACCTGTGCTGTAAATGATATATACCTCTATTATAAGTCAGACTTTTGAGAGTGAAGATTAACATCACTTTATCTCTTTTGTTTCAATCTGTGTATTTTTCCTTGAGTAACGATTGCAGGTGACATCATTAGAACTGCTTTGGAAGAGTAACTGAGATAAAGCAAGTGGAAATTCTGTGACTTAACATCAATAAAGGATGAATCATTAACTCAGGTTACATCAGTGATGCATTGAAGTTTAAATGTGTACATTAACTCCCACACAGTGACCAACCCAAACTTGTTCCATCTAAGATTTTAAGCTGCATCTTGTGAAGCTAGTCCGCACAGTGCAGGATTTGGATATCGCAGACAAACAACAACTTGCAGTTATGCTGCACCTTTTAATATTTAGAAAAAATTCACTCTGTAGATAGCAATATGCAAAACATGCAAAATGAGGAATGAAATGTTTAGGCAGGCCGACTAAAGGTTTGATAAAAGAGAAGTGTTTTAAAGCTTTTTTTAAAGAGGTGGAGGGGCAAAAAGGCTGAGGTGGGCCCCATTTACACTCAAGTCTAAGTTCTGTTCCTTCTTGCAAACCTTGCCATTCTGATTTCCTCCTGTCTTCTCTGTATGAATGTACCTATGTAAAAATAATTTTCTAACGCTTAAATATGTTTACGTGAGACAGTTTCCATATTTCAGCAGAAAGATTCATCTATGTCATAAAGTCACCATAGTCCCAGAGGACCATAGGGTTGGTGTAGGAGGTTGAGGGGTGACCTGGAAGAGGAGTGGCATTTTTTGGTTAAGTATAACATTACATCTGTACTTGGAGAGGATATTCCTGGAAGAACATCCAGTGGAGTTATATGCATGGAACTGAGAAATCAGAAAGGGATGATCACTTTATTGGGATTGTACTATAGCTCCCTCTCAATAGTCAGCAGGAAATTGAGAAACAAATATGAAAGGTGAACCCACATATCTGTCAGAATAATAGGGTTATAATGGCAGGGGATTTTAACTTTCCAAACATTGACTGAAACTACCACAGTGTTAAGGGCTTGAATGGAAAGTAATTTGTTAAGTGTGTACAAGAAAATTTTCTTCTTCAGTACATGCATGTACCTGCTGACCAGTCTAACATGCAGAACCTTGTTGAATGCCTTGCTGAAGTCCACAGAAACAACATCTACCCCTCCTCTCTTTCGTTCTTCTGGCTTCTCTACCCTGGAACATTAAGCTGCCAGTATTGCCTCTCCCTGAGTTATGTTTCTGTAATAGCTATGATATCCCAGTCCCATGTTCCCAACCATGCCCTGAGTTTAGTTTAATTTATTAGTGTTACCTTGTTCTCTGCCTTGCTCTTTTCTAACTTGACTATTTAACATGCTCCTCTTTCTACTGTATCAATCTCAGACTCATTTCTTTTATCACTATCTCTTTGGGTCCGTCAACCCCCAAGAAAAAAAACATACCCTTACTTCTGCACTGCCCAGCTCAGATTTATTGCCTGGCAGGGAACTGAACCCTGGTCTCCTGAATGAGGAGTAGGGATACTAACCCACTATACTGATGAGGAGCTGCTACAACTACTAAGAAGGCACAGAGAAAGAACAACTCTAGCTTATTCAGCCTTGTCTCCAGGGACCGGAGTCAGAGGGAAGAGCACAGAGAGGTGAGCGCACAGAGGAATTGAAGCCAAACTGAAAAGGTGATGTCACAAGGGAGCTGTGACCTGATTGGCTGGTAGGAAATCTGTCCTAAATTTGAAAAGAAAACTGCAAAACCAGTTAATAAATTAATGAACTAACTTGGGATTAACTAACTAATAAATAAATTAACCAAGGAGAGATGGCTGGACAGGTGATGTGCAATGGGAGCTGGCAGATCCCATTGCGAGCTGCAGTGACCACATCTGCAGCAAGTGTTGGTTGCTGGAGGAACCGCAGCTCAGAATTGATGAGCTAGAGTCCAAGCATCAGGAGAGGACAGTTATCTGGACGCTTAGTTTCAGGAGGCAGTCACACTTGGTAAATTAATTATCTCAAATTCTGTCAGTGGTCAGGGACAGCAGGGAATGACTGCAAGTGAGGCAGGTAGAGGGATCCTGTATTCAGGAACAGAGAAGCCTCAGCTCTTGACCTTGTCCAACAGGTACGAGGTATTTACTCACAGTGTGGATGAGGAACAGAGCTGTATGGAGGATGAACCAGCTGACCACTGCACTGTGGTATAGGAGGTCCTTCAAGTTGGGGGAGGGAGCAAAAAGACAAGCGGTTGTACAGGGTTCTATAATTAGGGGAATAGATAACATCCTTTGTAAGCAGGATTGAGAGTTTTGCATGGTATATTGCCTTCCCTGTGCCAGGGTGAGGGACATCTCTGACTGGCTTGAAAGGATATTCGAGAGGGAGGAGGAGGATCCAGTCATTGTGATCCACATCTGAACAAACAACGTAGGCAAGATGAGAAAGAGGACCTGTTTGGGGATTATCTAATCTTTAAGGAACTAGGAACTAAATTAAAGAACAGATCCTCAAGGGTTATAATCTCTGGATTACTACCTGAGCCATGTGCAAATTGGCATCGGAACGCGAGAACAAGGGAAATAAACATATGGCTAAAGGAGTGATGTGGGAAAGAGGGGTTCCTATTCATGGGGTGCTGGCATCAGTATTGGAACAGGAGGGATCTGTACCGCTGGGACTGTGTCCATCTGAACTGAGCTGAGATGAATGTTCTAGCGAAAAGAGTAAATAGGGTGGTCAATAGGACTTTAAACTAGAATGTGGAGTTGGGGGGAGAGAAGGGAAACAAAGCAGCAGGTTAGCATGTAGAGGGGGAATTCAACTGCATGGAAAAATATGAAAAAGATGAAAAGAAAGGAGAACTCAGGAGAACTGAGAGGTTATTAAAGTCTCCAAAACACAAAATAGGACAAGACTGTTTGAAAAGGATCAGGAATCTAACTTCAAGCACATCAAATAAGGAGATGACAATGAGAAGAGGGATGGTAAATACAGGACTGAAGGTATTGTACCTGAATGCATGCAGTATACAAAATAATGTAAATGAACTTGTGGTGCAGATTGAAATTGGCAGTATGATGTGGTGGGTATCACAGAGACATGGCTGCAAGGGGATCAGGACTGGGGGCTAAATATCCGAGGATATACATCCTATCGAAAGGACAGGCAGGTAGGCAGAGGGGATTGGGTTGCCTTATTAGTAAGAAATGGAATTAAATCGATAGCAAGAAACGATGTAGGGTCAGATGATGTAGAATTTGTGTGGGCAGAATTGAGGAATGGCAAAGGTAAAAAAGGAACCATAATGGGAGTTATGTACAGGCCTTCAAACAGTAGTCAGAATGTGGGGCACAAGATACACATGGAGGTAGAAAAGGCATGTCAGAAAGGCAAGGTTGCAGTGATCACGGAGTATTTCAATATGCAGGTGGAAGAAATTTGTCAGATGTCTACAAGATGGCTTTTTGGAGCAGTTTGTGATAGAGCCCATTAGGGAACAGGGAATTCTGGATTTAGTGATATGTAGTGAGGCAGACTTGATAAGGGAGCTTAAGGTGAAGGAACCCTTAGGAGGCAGTGACCATAATATGATAAAATTTTGTTTGAGAGGGACAAGCTGGAATCAGATGTAATGGTATTACAGTTGAATGAAGGTAACTACAGAGGCATGAGGGAAGAGCTGACCAGAACTGACTCCGAGAGGAGCTTAGCAGTAAAGACAGTGGAACAGCAATGGCAGGAGTTTCTGGGATTAATTCAGGAGACAAAGCAAAAATCCATCCGTAGGAAAAGGAAGCATACTAAAGGGAGGATGAGGCAACCGTGGCTGACAAGGGAAGTCAGGGATAGGATGAAAGCAAAAGAGAAAGCAATATAATGCAGCGAAGGGCAGTGGGCAGCCAGGGGATTGGGAAGTCCACAAAAACCAACAGAGGGCAACTAAAAAAAATGGAAGGAGAAGATTGAATATGAGGTAAATTAGCCAGTAACACAAAAGAAGATTGCAAGAGTTTCTTTAGAATATATAATGGGTAAAACAGAGGCAAAAGTGGGCATTGGGCTGCTGGAAAATGAGACAGGAGAAGCAGTAATGCGGAACAAAGAAATGATGGAGGAACTGAACAAGTACTTTGTGTCAGTCTTCACGGTGGAAGACATGAGTAATATCCCAAAAATTCAGGAGAGTTAGGGGGAGAGGTGAGGATGGTGGCTATCACCAAGGAGAAGGTGCTAGAAAAACTGAAGGGTCTGTAGGTGGATAAATCACCTGGACCAGATGGACTACATCGCAGAGTTCTGAAGGAGATAACTGAAGATATAGTGGAGGAGTTAGTGGTGATCTTTCAGGAATCACTGGAGTCAGGGAGGATCCAAGAGGGCTGGAAAATTGCTAATGTAACCTGTCTTTTTAGAAGGGAGTGAGGCAAAAGACGCAAAATTACAGGCTAATTAGCCTGACCTCAGTCTAAGATTTTGCAGTCCATTGTGAAAGATGAGATTTCTGAATACTTGGAAGTGCATGGTAAAATAGGGCAAAGTCAGCATTGTTTCGTCAAGAGGCCTGACAAATCTGTTAGAATTCTTTGAGAAGGTAACGAGCAGGTTGGACAAAGGAGAGCCAATGGATGTTATCTACTTGGACTTCCAGAAGGCCTTTGACAAGGTGCCGCAGAAGCTAAAGGCCCACGGTGTTAGAGACAAGGTACTAGCATGGATAGAAGATTGGCTCTCTGGCAAAAAGCAGAGAGTGGGGCTAAAAGGGTCCTTTTCAGGATAGCAGCCAGTGACTAGTGGAGTTCTGCAAGGGTCAATGTTGGGACCACAACTTTTCACTTTATACATTAGTGATCCAGTGAAGGAACTGAAGGCATTCTAGCTAAGTTTGCAGATGACACAAAGATAGGTAGAGAGATAGGTAGTATTGAGGAGGCAATAGGATGCAGAAGGATTTGGACAGGTTAGGAGACTGGGCAAAGAAGTGGCAGATGGAATACAGTATGGTAAAGTGTGAGGACTTTGGAAGGAAAAATAGAGGCATAGACTATTTTCTAAATGGGGAGAAAATTCAGAAATCTGAAGTGCAAAGGGGCATGGGAGTCCTCGTCCTGGATTCTCTTAAAGATAAATTGCAGGTTGAGTCAGTAGTTAGGAAGACAAATGCAATGTTGGCACTTATTTTGAGAGGGCTAGAATATAAATGCAAGGATGTATTTCTGAGACTTTTATAAGGCTCTGGTCAGACCACATTTTGAATATTGTGATCAATTTTGGGCTCCATATTCTCAGGAAGGATGTACTAACCCTGGAGCAGGTCCATAGCAGGTTCACAAGAATGATCCATATCAGGCTTGTTTGAGGACTCTGGGTCAAAAGTCAATGGAGTTTAGAAGGATGAAGGGGGAATCTAACTGAAACTTACAGAATACTGAATGGCCTGGATAGAGTGGACGTTGAGAAGGTGTTTCCATTAGCAGGAGAGACCAGGATCTAAGGGCACAGCCTTAGAGTAAAGGGAAGATCCTTTAGAACGGAGATGAGGAGAAACTTCTTCAGCCAGAGAGTGGTGAATCTATGGAAATTCATTGCCACAGATAGCTGCGGAGGCCAGGTCATTGAGTATACTTAAGACAGAGAAACACAGATTCTTGATTGTTAAGGGGATCAACTGTTATGGGGAGAAGGCGGGACAATGAGGTGGAGAAACCTCTCAGCCATGATTGAATAGCGGAGCAGACTCGATGGGCTGACTGGCCTAATTTCTGTTCCTGTGTCTTATAGTCTCATATGAAATGTCCATTCATAAGTCAGATAACAGCAGGGAAGATGCTGTTCTTGAAGCTGTTGGAATGTGTTTTCAAACATTTTTACCTTCTGCCTGATAGAAGAGGGTGGAAAACAGTATGACTAGGCTGGGAGGAGTGTTTGATCATGTTCGCTGTTCTCTCGAGGCAGTGAGAAGTATGGATGGAGTCAATAGAAGGAAGGCTGGTATTCATGATGGACTGGGCTATGTTCACAAGTGTCGTAAGTTCTTGCGGTCTTGGGCACAACAGTTGCCATAACAAGCTGTGATGCATCTGGATAGAATGCTTTCCATGGTGTATCTATAAAAATTGGTGATACTTATTGTGGGCATGCCAAATTTCCTTAGCCTTCTGAGGAAGTAGAGTTGTTGATATGCTTTCTTGACTGTGGCACTGATGTGGATGGACAAGAACAGATTGTTGGTGACATTTACTCCTAGGAACTTGCAGCTCTCGACCATCTTCACCTCAGCACCACTGATATAGAAAGGGGCATGCCCTCCACTCCACTTCCTGAAGTTAATGACCAGCTCCTTCATTTTGCTGACACTGAGGCAGAGATTGTTGTCTTTACATCATGACACTGAGGCGTTTTCAAAAGGAAATAGTGCAGGCAATTGAAATGTGATGCTGTTAATTATTTTGTGCAAATTTAGTGCAGTTTGCACCAGCTGGTAAAGTGCAAACAAAAAGTCTTTCCTCAACCAGAATTGCTCATCACAATATCAAATTACCACATCTGTTTAAACAGTTAACATGATTATCTGCCCCTATTTTTAAAAGTATTAGTTAAACTGGATCACCATTTTTATTATCATGATTTCTTTTGTTTCATTCTGCCTCTTATTTTCTTTAAATATTGACTTTTGTTGAATAGCGACATTGGCAAATGCTATCAACTGGTAAGGACATATTACATTCATGAATGAGTAAGGACTGCATTCTGTGAACTAGCCTTGCCTTATTTGTTTCACAGGGATGGTCTGAAATACATAGATGTTGTTGGAGACAAGTGAACAATCTGGAACTGTGTTTCTGAAGGCACAAAAATCCTCTTTTGGGGTGTGGGGGGTGTTCCTATTGGAACTTTGCCTTCTTGCTTAAGACATGGGAACTGCAATTAGTGACAATTTTGAGGTAAATATTTTTAGGCATGGAGTAAATGGAAGCATTATCACGGGCTGCAATTCTTATCAAATAAATTGGAAGTTTTTAAAATTGTCATCCGTTGGCTTCAAACTCCTTCTAAACAAGAACTGTCCTTTATCCCTCATATATTTACCCAGCTTTCCCAAAATGCATCTATGTTAGTGACATCAAATACTCTGCCTGATGATGAGCTACACATTTAATTGCCTGGATAAAGAATTTTCCAATTAAGCCACAACAGGACTTATTACAGACCATTTTACATTTAGGGCTCCTTTATTTTGTCTTCTCTACAAACAGTATTAGTTAAATTTCTCAGGCTTTTATGTACAGTTTTTCCTCTTCCCTTTTTATTTTGTTCTGTCCTATTAAAGGCACATATGCATTGTCTGCTGATGGACTGTGGTTTAATGAGCCTTAGTTGCAGCCACACAGAAAAGCACAAAATCTGTTGCAAATGCTAGGGGTCAGGGTCATCACCATTCTTCAGGCAGCCAGTCAGTTTGCATAAGAAAGGGTCCATCAGCAACATCTGCCTTCCTGCTTTAAATATCAGATTGCTGTCCTGCCATTCCATTGTTGATGCTGTAGATACTTATGAGATGGAGTACATTAAGTTGGGAAGATTTTCTTTTTTGGATCGAAGTAGGCCTTTAATGGTAGTAGCATCTGTCATCTGCCCAAGGGCAGGTTCTCTGCCCATTTCTTCATATCTGATGGTCCTACAATTTCCACTTCTTATTAAAGCCTACTGTGTTCAACTTCAATAAGCAATGCAACTAGGGAAAATAATACGTGAGGTAGTTTCTCATTGCCTTTCTCATATGCATTTAAAGGAAGCACAAGTCCTCTTCCTGAAGGATCTTCCACCCGTAAACAACTATAGTTCCTCAAAGTTCTGGCTCTTCCATCATCACCAATGAAAATGTCGTGGTTTCTACATCGACTGTGGCTCATAGACCTGGGTATGGGACACGTAGCTGAGCCTAGGGTAGCTCACAAAAGGACACAGACAATCATCACTAAGGTCTCAAATTTTAATTTTTTTTATTCACTCAAGCCACGTGGGCATTGCTGGCTGACCACACCTCTGAGGATAATAATCAATACCATTTGCTTTTACTTTTACCGGGCCTTAATTGAATCTTCAGCAGCTCCAAACAGGAATGGGTTCCCTTGGGTCTATCAACTGGTGTGGTGGGTGAAATTTCTTAGGGAAGTCAGAGAACTCCCTCAGATGCTGTTCTGTGATATACTATGTGTGGGGGAAAAGATCCATCTGTCTCAATAGAATTTTCAGGCTTCTCCATGAGGTGAAATCCCAGTGAAACTGGGTTAAATTCCATTTACTGGGTCCCTATTGGCAATTACACTAGAAATGTGCCAGACATGCTCCTGGAACATAAGGAACAGGAGTATACAGTTCAGCTCATTGTTTTTAATTAGATCATAGCCGATCTGAGCCTCTATTCCATTTCACCACTTTTGCTCCATATCTACAGATGTCTTTAACCAACAAAAATCCAACAATTTCAGTCTTGAAATCTTCAATTTTCCTGGCATGCAAAGCTGTTAGGGAGAGTTCCAGATTCCTACTACCCTGTCCGTGGAACAAGTACTTTCTGACTTAACAGGAGATGTGCCCAAGCCAGATGTGAATTTCGGCCCACTCTATTCTCAGAATTTTTTGTTTTTTAAACATTCTGTCTAGAGGTTTACATTGTAGTTGTATCGATTACAGGATCGTTTTGGATAGGCAGCATAGAGATGTAATTGCCCTACCTTTTTATATATATCAAGAGTTCCACTAAGGTCTATATCCACGCAAACAATGAACTCAAATTAAGAACTTCATCAAACATGTTCTGAAACTTCATGAAACATGCATTAATGTTACCGTATTCATCTAACAACTTAGTTATTGCATCAACCAGGTCCTGGGATCACCATAGAGCCATACAGCACACTATAACGTGAAGTGAGTAAAGACTTTATCCAGAATCGGAATTAAAGCATTATAATATTAGATAATATACAGAACAATTAGAAATTCCTCACAGTGCAACTATTTAAAAATGTGTCAATGGATTAGGAGTGTCGCTGGAAAGGCCGGCATTTATCGCCCATCCCTAATTGCCCTTAGAAGGTAGTGGTGAGCTGTCTTCTTGAACTGTTGCAGTTGTAGGTATACGCACAGTCCTGTTAAGATTGCAGTTCCAGCGACAGTGAAGGAACTGTGACATTATTGCGAGCCATTGTGGTCTATGATTTGGAGAAGTGTTAGTGGTGCTGCTCCCTGCAGCCCTTCTAAGTGGTAGAGATCAAAAGCGCTGTTGAAGAAACCTTGGTGAGTTGCCATAAGGTAAGTGGAGCCAACAGGATGCAAAGGGATTTATTTTTGGCCATTATAGTCTTTTTTTCAGGATACTTACGTATCCCACGGCTGAGATGCTCTTTAATTAGAAAATCACAAACTTGGATTTTTGCAGCCGTGTATAATTGTACATAGTTGCTGGACTCTGTGTGATAAACCTGCAAATATGATTTTAACATACAGCGTAGGATGGATATTGTCAGGATGGGGAAAATACAGAAAAACCCAAGAACCGTGGAGGCTTAGTTTTCCCAGCAATTTCTGCTTTCTTTTCTGGAAAAATAAAGCTTTGAGGCAAGATTGGAAACACTGGAATTGAGCTGCTTGGAACAGGCTGAGGGGAGATTTGATTGAAAGATAAAATTGTGAGGGACCTGGATAAAGTGGATGGGTAGGGCCTATTTACCTCAGCAGAGAGGTCAATGACTATGGGACATAGATTTAAAATGAAAGGTGAAGGATTTTGAAGGCAGATAAGGAAATTCTTTTTCATCCAAAGGGGCTCACACATGAAGAAAGGCCTCAGATAAAGGACGAGTTTAGTGTCTTCATGAGGGGAGAAAATTGTCTTTTTTTAGGTTTATCTTTTCATTGTGCAACTGACCACGTTTACTGCTTAGAAAATAAGGTCTGCAGCAAGATAACAAAGGTAAACTTTGATCTACAGAGTAGCAAAGTGGAGGAAAGTCAGATAACAAACTTATCCATTGAGCTTCTCTGATACACATATCCTTGGTCACCACTGAACGGAGATAAAGATTCATTGTGTGAGTTTAGATTGTTATAATAATTAATACTTGTTTTGTAATATCAAAATGACTATATCAAGCTTAAGCAGTATTTTGTCACATAAGCTCAAGTTTTATTTGTTTGTGCAGTGTGGGGGTTGCTGGTTACACTAACAATTATTGCTGATCCATAACTGCCCTTGAGAAGGTGGTAATCAGCCTCTTTCTTGAACTGCTGTGGTCCTTGGGGTTTAAGTACACCCACAATAGCGTTAGGAAGGGAGTTCACCCAGGATGAGTGAAAGAATGGTGTGTCTTTTGAGTGGGAACTTGCAGGTGATGATAATTATGTGTGTTTGCTGTCTTTGTTCTTCTAAGTAATAGTGGTCGTGAGGTTTGAAAAATGCTGTTCAAGGGATCTTGGTATGTTACTGCAATGAATCTTGTAGATGGTACACCCTATTGCCACTGACTCTAGATGGTAAAGGGAGAGAAAGAGGTGGATGGGGTGCCAATCAAATAGGTTTGCTTTATAAAAATGACAAAATGCTTTATTTCTTAATCATCTTTCCCTGGAAAAGAAAGATAGATGGAAGTTGGTAATCCAACTGACTCGATTGCTAAGCAAATTGTCTAATTTTCATTCCCTTGAAATAACTGCAGTGTAATTTGGGCAGGGCTGGGATCTGAGTGAGACTTCTAATTGGTCATCATTGTGTTTTGCACAATGGACTCACACTTAATAGGAACTGTATTATCTAGACGGTAGCAGGTATCCACCCAATAATTCATGACAAACCTGAATATAGGCCCCAAGGAAGAAATCAGTGCTTTCGCCCAAAGTACCTGTGCTATTTTCAATCATAAAAACATATGTCAGAAATAACATGACACCAGGTTACAGTCCAACAGGTTTATTTGAAAGCACAAGCTTTTGGAGCGCAGCCCCTTTGTCAGGCAAAGTGAGAGAGAAGCGCACAGAAGACAGAATTTATGGGCAGACAGAGATCAAGGGCAGAGAGATCAAAAGACCATACAAATGGTGTGAGTAGAGTGCCAAACAATAACCCAAACCGTTTGTATGTTCTTTTGATCTCTCTGCCCTTGATCATGCTCTTCCCATAAATTCTGTGTTCTGTGTGCTTCTCTCTCATTTCAACTGACAAAGGGGCTACTCTCCAAAAGCTTGTGATTTCAAATAACCCTGTTGGACCATAACCTGGTATCGTATGACTCCTGACTTTGTCCACTCCAGTCCAACACTGACGCCTCCACATCAGGGCTACCAAAAACCTATGTGACAGCACTCATCACTCAAGAACATATAGTAACTATTACATTTTACATACATGCCAGATTCTCCAATGGCTCAACATATCAAACAAACAGTGAGTAAGAGAGCCACAAAGCCTAGGAAGGGCCCATGGTTGACTCCTGGTCCACTGTTGTGACAGGACAGAAAGAACTGAGAAGCTCTGCAGTTGAAGGTTCTGTGTTGCCAGTATACACACATGGATGGCAGATGGCATGATGACTGGGCTCTACTGCAATGACTTCCACATTGTTAAACAGTTGCCAAAACTTAGAGCCACACATACAAGATGCTTAATTATTGTGATAGTGAAATGCTCAATATGTATCAATATGCAACAATAGTTTCAGAGGAGAAGAATATATTGGCATGAGAACAAATATCACTTAAAAATGTAACAACCAATTTATTGCAAATCTGGAATGAAATAGCAGCTATGGAACAAGAAATAGGTGCAAAAGTAGCCATTTGACCCATTAAGCCTGCTCTGCCATTTGGTAAGATCCTGGCTGATCTGACTGTGGACTCAACTCCATTTCACTGTCTGTTGTTCTATCGGATACACCCAATGACTTCAACAGAAATAACCTGCCTTTAAAGATCAGTAAGTTTTTCTTTTTCCTTTTGCATTTGAAATCTGCCTTAAACAATAACATATTACTTTTTATTAAAACGATTTGCATAAATAGCATCCAACTGCTGGTTAGGATTTACCATAAAAGATAATCTATATTATATATAAGAGAAAGCAACTGGCTAATACTTAACATTTGATCATTATGTGTGGAAGAGCATAAAGAACAGATTTTGTTAGTTCTGTTGAGGAAAATGTATTGTATTCCCAGTTATGAACTCACTTTTCCCGGGTCATTGCAAACCAGTATTCTTCGGGTTCATTCTGGCTCATATCCTGAGGTGTGGTTGTTCCAAATTTAAGCAGATTTCTCCCTTTCTTGGGAAGTCTGACTTTCAGACATAAAAACATCAATTGAAATTTGTCTTCTTCATCTTCTGAGTGATGCAGATCTGCAATGAAAGATGATTTTATAATAATTATTCATTAACTTATATATTTTAGTATTGATTAATTCAACATGGAAGGATATGAACACACAATTATACTTTAGTGAGTAGACCATGGATGCACTGTGCTTTTGCAAACATATTTTGAACACTTGATCATTAAACTTGCAATTCTAATTAATTATTTATCAATTACATTGAAAGCACAAAACCAGCTCACAGGGAAAGCAGAAGCGGCAATTACAGTGACAGCTTTAACAACAACCACATCACATTGACAACAATCAAAAAATTACCCATTATAAATTAGGCTTTTCACTTAATGGTCGAATAATCATTTTTGCAGAGAGTATCTACCCTTGATGATCTGCCATCAGTGTTTTTTGTCTTCTGCCTTCCTCATCCAATAAAAGCTCTTGCCTAAAAATTGCAGTAACTGGGATATGGAAATTCAAATGTAATTTCTACAACTTAATCAGGTTACTGAAGGCAGAAAGAAGCACAGGCCAAACCAGATTCATGTTGATTCCCAAATGTGGGGGCTGCTCTAAGTTTATGTGTGGGGTTGGACAGGCTGAAAACATGACTAACAAAGAAAGATTAGTTTAGCCTGTAGTAACTAGAGCAACTGCAAAACGGGATGATCTCTGTACAGCATAGAGGTAGGGGAATATTTCAGTCTCCTCTTCTTCCTGTATTATATTAATCAATAGAGGTGTTTCTGGTGTCAGTAGTCAGTTACTACATATCAGAACCAGCTCTGCTCAGTCTGAAGTGGATTTCAATGGGGATTCAAACATCTTGTGCTGAAGTCACTTCATCATGTGAGGTTGCATGAGTCCTCATGAAAGACATCTGTGGCATTTCCTGATTGTTGAACGTAAGAAGGAATTCTTGAAGATGTTGGTTATTTGAAATTCTGTACATCACCCTTAGGAGACTAAAGGCAGAATAAATGCTTTAAACAGTTGTCAGTTTCTACCCAGAATTTACAACGAATGTCTCTTGGCTATTGAAAGTGAAATGAAGGCAGTTGTAAAAGAATTCCGACTTGCTATTTAGTATCACTTACAGAAGATGCACACGTTTGTGAGTATTACCAACTTACTGCCTAGGGTCACAAAGGAAGAAAGGCTGTTGGGCAAAGCACAGTGGACAGCCAATACCTACCTAGCAACAGTGACTGCCTTCAGGGAAGGAAACCAGGAAGTTGACAAGGAAGTATTAGGCATTAACAACGGGTTCACAGGATAAACATAAATATAGTTTTAAAATATGAAACACTGCAACAATTGATCTTTTATCTGGTCCACATGGAACAGAATGTAATAATGCACATACTGCTAATATAAAAATCCATAGTATTGCTTCAAAGTAAAATGAGACAGTAGGATGCAAGAACAAAGGTTCAAACAATTATAATATATCAGGCACTACTTCCCACTGAGTGATCAATGTGTGCTATAGGGATCACCAAGTAAGGCTGTGGAGACAAAAAATCTTAAAGTATTTAAGAAACAATTAGACACTGCAATTGATATAGAAATGATGGGCTGAATGGAATTCATGAATACATTGTGCTCTTATGCATAAGTAAAAACATAACATTTATTCAACACCTTTCATGATTTTACAGCATTCAAAGGCATATTTGGCCCAAAGGATACTTTTAAAGCATAGTCCCTGCTATAATATTGTAGATAAAGTTTATATAACATAGAGGCAATTCCCCAAGGAAAAGTATAATTTAATTGCATTCTGATCTTGGTGAAGCCCTGGGAAACTAAATGGAAGCAATAGTAGTTTGTTTTAAATTGTATGGTCATAATTGCAATTGAAGTCATAGTAAAAGTTTCCAGCTACATTGTCTGAAACTAACAGAACAGGTGACTAATTCCATTTCAAAGCAGAATGCCTATCAGTCGTTGGAGGGGGAGCAGGCTAGATCTTTCTTCTCCTACCTTCACAAGCACTGTTTGTAACAGCCAGTTTGCCAGTCTTTTAGTCATCAGTACATGGCAGGAAAGGACTTTTAAAAACATTTTTAAACTCACTTTGGTAGTTGTGATACTTTGAAAATTGCTATCATGCAATGACAGCAAGTGTAGAATCCTAGTAAATTAAAGGGTTTAACTTACATCTGCCATGTAATGGCCAAATGACTCAAAAATTTACAGGAAGCAGCCATGAGAATTGTTGGCAAGCACACGGCAGGGACTGTGGCTCCTCACTAAATCTAGCCCATTAGTTGATAAGCATCACTCTTCTTGATGTGCAGAGCACCTCACAGATACCTTCAATGCAGCCATTTGTCAACATGTGCTCCAAAGTGCAGGCGCAGAAACGATGGGCCAAACGGCCTCATTCTGTGCTACAATACTTCTGCAATTAGCGGTGAATGTTTCAGCTCCACCCTTTCCAAAAAGCCTTCCTGACAACTTTCTGGGTTCAGAACTGAGCTTTGCCTCATGTCATGGATGTGTCAAAATTCAGTGGGTCAGAACACTGCTAAATCTCCCACACTACAACACCAACTAGACTTCAAAAGCATTTCATTAGTTGAAAGTTACTTGAGGTGTCCGGAGAAAGTGGAAGGCACTATATAACTTAAAATTCTTTATTTTAATTAATTGCAACCTGGCACTATTTAACTACTTTTTATCTTGTAAGTGTTTTCGCTCTGATTTGTAGGGACTGGTATCTATCACCTAAATCTGAGTGTTCTTCAACTCAAACCCATTTCCTTATCATCACATCAGACATGTAGGTGAAAGTTTCTCATTGATTCATATTCAGTTTAAGGGAGTTCGATTTATTAGTATTAAAAGTGAGAGCAGCTCACAAACTGCAGTCTACTGGAAACAAAATTAAATCAACATCAATATAAAAGCAATTTATAACTGGAGAGTTGGCTAGAACCTGGTGCAGAGACAAAACCAGTCAAGGATGATAACCACAAGGTTCATCAACTTAAACTTGCCCTTTAACCATCTTTGGATTAATACATGCGCAACTCTGGTCACTGCTTGATCAGCACTGAATATTGTAGCTTTCCTATTCACATCATATTGTGCAGAAAGGATTGGTGAAAATAGGCTTTGCTTGTCTGGAATTGCATCATCAGTTGGATATAACCATGCTTTGCTGATATCATGCAGCGATAATTAAAAAAACTAGAAAGGTAGAATATGAGAGGTCAAAATTGTATTATAATATGTTGGTCTTGTTGATAATTAACTACTCTTCAATGAAATTAGCAATTGATGTGGAAATAAATAAGACTATGATGTTCATTTTTGATTATCAAAAACACATTATGGTAAATTTATAAATTCCACAGATAATTCCATTTGAAAGAAGCTTGGGCAAAGATAAGGCTTCAACACTATAGTGCTGACTGCATGACTGGTGCTCCTTTATCAGTTATATCCCCTCACTATTAACATAAGGCTGCTGAAATTGCTGTGGGGTTTTCTCCATAGTCTTCTAGATTGAGGTACCAATTGTCCATTGCTAAACTATGCAAACAGTATACGTGGAGCTATCAATTCAATTCCTGGGCTATGTCAGTGTTGATTGTTCCCTTCACTTGTATCTTGAATGCCAGGCAATTTGCAAAGAACTTTGATTTCCTGTGTCTGGACAACATGATACAGTATACCACTGCTGTTCAGTCGCCACGTTCTAAAAAAAAGCTAAATGTTAAATGGTCTTTGCAGTATCACTGGTCAATTTAAAAAAAACCTTGAGTACTTGTGCACGGCTTCTCCACCTTGGTTGATTAAAATGTAATTTCTCCGGCTCATTCAACCTCTGCTTCAACCTTCAGTTCAAAGGGCCGTTTGCTAATAATGAATATACCACCATAATTTATATTGATGACAAAAAATGTATTATTTAGCAAAATGTAAGATAAAACCAAGAAGAAAATATTTGTTTACACACTACTTTCTTTGGACAACATTCAGGCTATGGCTGACAAGTGGCAAGCAACGTTTATTCCACACAAGCACCAGGCAATCACCATCTCCAACAAAAGAAAATTTAGCCATCATCCCACAACACTCAACTCACCTTTATATTGGCTGAATGGCTTACTTTGACATATATGCATTGGGTATGGGGAGTGTGATGATGTTATCATTGGCTAGAAACTGAACTGGACCTGCCATACAAACACGACGGTTCAGCATATCAGAGGCTGGGAATTATGCGACAAATAACTCACCTCTTGACTCTCTGAAGCCTATCCACGATATACAAGGCAGAAATCAGGAGTGTGACGGAATACTAGAAGAAGTAAATTACTGCAGATGCTGGAATCTGTACTGAAAACTGTAGTGATTGGAATCTTGTTGACTACGAGGCCGTTGTTGGGGTTGTTAACCTGGGCCAATCAGGACAGCCCTGGCTGACCATGATAACCAGGAGAGGTGGGCACCACAGGGTGTGGAGTGCTTTATTTCCCCCTCGAACTCTATTTTGATTTGATTCCTACCCACCCCCCCCACCTCACTTTTCCATTCAAATAGGCATTGCCCCTAGGGGCTCTGCTTGATACTGATTCTTTGGTCACACGGATGTTCTTCCTGGTGGTGGTATGTTAATAAAGTTATTTGCACACGTGGTGTTTTTATTGTGTCCCGCACCTACACAGGCACACATAAGAAAAAATATAACTAGGAGATTAGAATCTCCTCAGAGAGAACAAAAAGAGATAAAACCTCCCCATTCAGGCGACTGACTCCGAGCTGGCTGGCCACAGCCAGTGTATTGTGTACAATAAAGGGTGACATGGGAACAGGATATAGGCCTCCGTGCAGTTATTTCAGTGGCAATGAGAGAAAATAAGCCGTGCCTGAAGAACATTTGCTTGCCACAGTCATCTTAAGAGTTAGGGTTAGCACTTTTGGCATCGTGCCTTTATTTGGGAAGCTTGACTCATTTGATCCTGCTGTCAAAGTCTGAGAACATACACGTTGCAGTTTAAGAATACAACTTCGGTTCTGGTCTCCAATGAGAAGCAGTTGGTGCATTACCACCGATGGTAATAAAAAGTTCTGGCCCAAGCCTATTGGGGTGGAATTGGTTAAGAAAGATTCACTTGGATTGGCTCAACATTTTTTGATTAGAAAATGGCTGACTCAGTGAAGTCCTAGTGAAATATCCAAGAGTATTTCAGGAAAGGCTTGGGACTATCAAAAGGGCAAAAGGGCACAGGAAGCAATTCGGAGATTTTGCAAGACCCACTCAGTGCCAGTTGCCTTGCAGGAAATCAGGAGGCTGGAGAGCAAAGGAATCATCATACCAGTGCAGTTTGCAGAATGGGCAGCACCGGTCGTACCAATTGTGAAACCTGATGGCTCAGTTCACTTCTGTGGGGATTTTAAGCAAATGGTAAACCACTTCTCGCAGTTGGATAAATACCCAATCCCTTGTATAGAGGACTTGTACGCAAAGTTGGCGGGCGGGCTGGCTGTCTGTCTGTTACAAAGCTGGACATGAGCCATGCCTGCTTGCAATTGTGACTGGATAAGTAGTCCCAGAAGTATGCTACAATTAATACCCATAAGGGTTTATACCAATATACAAGCTTGGCATTTGGGTTATCATCAGCCTGCGCACTTTCCCAGCAGACCATGCAGAACATTTTACATGGCCTACCCCAGGTTGTCATTTATCTAGATGATGTACTAATAACAGGGAAGACCAATAAAGAGAACTTGGACATAGTGCTTAAATGTTTATCCCAGGCAGGTTTATGTCTCAGATGGGAAAAATGTGTGTTTCAGGCATCCCGAATGACCCACTTGGATTACAGAGCCGACAAAACCAGGTTACACCCATTGGAAGATAACGTGAGGGCGATCAAAGGAGCCTTCAGGGAAGTAAAAAAGCAGCTATCGTCATCTAAGGTGTTGGCCCACTATGATCCAAAGCGAGAGGTAGTGCTCACATGCGATGCCTACCCATACGGTATCAGGGTATTGTTAACTTACCAGTGGCCCAATGGACAGGAACACCTGATAGCGTATGCTTCCCAGACTTCGGCTGATGCCGAATGCAAATATGCCCAGATAGAGAAAGGAGGTTTGGCGGTTTGGTATGAGAAAGTTCCCCTAGTACCTTTACGGTTGGGAATTTGTCATCGTAACAGATCACAAACCCCTGCTAGGGCTGCTGAAGGAAGGCAAGGCGGTGCCGCCCATAGCTTCTGGCAGAATTCAGCATTGGGCCCTTATTCTCAGAGCATACAAGTACAAGTTAGAACACCATTCAGGACACCAAGTGGCTAATGGAGAGCCTGGAGCTGCCTGCCACTGGCAGATACTGCATCGCTGGTGCCTCCCCAGTTACAGTCTGTTTTGGTTTTGAACTTACTGCACACTCTTCCAGACACCCATGACAATATCCGATTGTGGACACAAAAGATCCAGTCCTAGCAAAACTAAAACAGCTGATTGTAATGGGGGAACCAGAAGGGTCATCACAACCCAGACTGAAACCCTTTCGGTCCCGGCGAGACCACTTCACCATATTACTATGGTGAGCAAGGGTGCCCAATAAAAATCGCATCAGATACTGACTGAACTCCACCAAGGTCATCCAAGGGCTTCCAAGATGAAGATGCTAGCAAGAAGCTATGTCTGGTGGCTGGGGTCGGATGCCAAATAGCTGCATTGGTGGGGCAGTGCCCCGAGTGCCAACAAGGACAAAAAGTAGTACCAGCAACAGCCCCACATTTGTGGGAATGGCTGGGAAAATCCTGGAGTTGGTTGCATGTTGACTATGCTGGTCCTTTCATGGGCTCAATGTTCCTGGTCACCGTGGGTGCACATTCAAAGTGGCTGGACGTGCATAAAGTTTGTTCAGCAAACTCAGGGATGACAATTGAGAAGTTGTGAGCTACATGGACTCCCAGAAGTACTGGTTATGGACAATGGGATGTCACTTACAAGCAAAGAATTTGAATATTTCCTAAAGTCAAATGGCATTCAGCACATAAGAACAGCTTTCATACCATTCATTGTCCAATGGTCTAGCAGAAAGAGTGGTTCAAACATTGAACTCAAACATTTAAAGAAGTAGCCAACAGCATCAATTGATACCAAACTATCCCTGATCCTGTTCGATTATAGGACCACCCCTCATGCAACAACAGGGATAGCTCCAGCAGAGTTGCTGATGGGGAGAGGATTCCACACCAGGTTAAACCTGATATTCCCAGACCTGGAGGGGGAGGGGAGGGTGAAACAGCAGCAGGAACGCCAATACTGGCCACATACTGCTTCTAAGTGAGGGAGACAGTTTAATTCAGGGGACAAAGTTTGGTGCTGGAACGTGGAAATGGCCCTGTATGGGTAAGAGGCGAGGTTGACATGAGGTCAGGTCCTGTTACTCCCAAACACATGGATCACCTGAAAACTGTTAACTCACAAACAGGGCAGGAGCAAAGCATACCTGGCACCCCAGAACAGCCGGAAGGCCTGCCAGAAACCATAGGTTCTTCCCCTCAATTTAGTGTCCAGCAAACCTCAGAGACCGAGATGGATGCAGCCTTGATATTGTTACCGTGGAAGAAACTCTCCCATGACACTCTGAACGCAAGAGCAGACTACTGTCCTGTAGCGTGTGTCAGAGTCCAAATCAGAAGAACCGGACTTCAGGTAAAAATGTCACAGGAGAACCTACAAAGTAAAGACCAGGCCTACATCCCTGGACTTAACAGGGAATGGATGTAGTGATTGGAACCAGGTTCACTTCGTTGTCTATGAGGTCATTGATTGGGGTTGTTGACCTGGGTCAATCAGAAAAGCCCTGGCTGATCAATATAACCAGGAGATTAGATCTCCTCAGTTTAGGGGAGTGACTCTGAGCTGGCTGGTCACAGCCAGTGTATTGTGCACAAATAAATAAAGGGTGACTTGAGGACAGGATACCAGCCTCTGTGCAGTTATTTCAAAAACAAAGTGTGCTAGAGATCACATTGGGTCAGGCAGCATCCATGGAGAAAAGCAAGTTAACATTCTGAGTCTAGATGATTCTTCATCAGAGCTCTTCATCAGACAAGGCAGATGCAGAAAGGTTGTTTCCTCTTGTAGAAGAGTCCACAACCAGAGGGCATAATCTCAGAATAAGGGGTCACACATTTAAGACACGAGGAGGAATTTCTTCTCTCAGAGAAAAAAAATTGCTCATAGGTACAACACAAAGGGACTTGCGGGTACTTGTGCACAAAACACAGAGAGCTAGGACACAGGTGCAGCAGGCAATCAGGAAGGCTAATGGAATTTTGGCCCCTATTTCAAGGGGGCTGGGGTATAAGAACAGGGAACTCTTACTACGACTGTATAAGGAGCTGGTGAGACCACATCTGGAATACTGTGAGCATATATTATGCTCTGATGAAGATCAGAGCAACATCCTGATTTGGAACTAAATCTTTGTTCTTTCACTGTCAATGGGTACAGATCCTGCAACACCATTCCCAACAGTATTTACACAACATGGACTGCAGTAGTTAGAGAGGGCAGCTCACTGTAACCTTCATAAGAACAATTAAGGATAGGCAATAAATGCTGGCCTGCCAGCGATTCTCACACCCTTTGACAGAATGAAGTACCTTCATGCTTATTAAGTATAAGGTTGTGTAGTTGGCCATAAACTAGGCATCGCTATAAAATCCCACAGTAACTGTATTATCAAATGTACCAAAATACTGTGAGATCATTTAACAAATAATGCTTATGTTGTTTCTCTCATTACCTAGAGTAGCTATGCTTTTCAATGTTAGATAAAGTTGGTTTTATTGTTAAAGGTAGTGTATAACTAAGTCATGCCATACAGGAAGCATCTAATTTGATGTTGGGTAAACAATGTTAAGCAGGCAGCTTGCTGTCAAAAGATTTCAGCATTTCTGAGTTACAGATAGCAGCAACATTTTTCTCAGGTTTTTGCATCTGCTTGCTACCTTGTGATAGCTGCTGGAAGTAAATGTGTGTGGGACAGACAATTTCAGAGGAAGACAAGACTAAATGATTTTGCTAAAACTACACAAGGCATCAATCAGACCACAGCTAGAGTACTGCAAACAGTTTTGACTCCCTTATCTGAAGAAATATTTACTAGAATTGGAGGCAGACCAGAGAAGGTTCACTTGGCTGATACAGGTATGAGGGCCTGCCTTATGAAGAAAGATTGCGTAGATTGGAGCTGCACTGATTGGAATTTAGAAGAATAAGAAGCAACCTTATTGAAATGTAAAAGGTTCTTAGGGGGGGCCTGACAAGGCAGATGCAGAAAGGTTGTTTCCTCTTGTAGAAGAGTCCACAACCAGAGGGCATAATCTCAGGATAACAGGTCACACATCTATGACACGAGAAGGAATTTCTTCTCTCAGAGAAAACAAAACTGCTCATAGGTGCAACGCAAAGGGACTTGGGAGGTACTTGAGCACAAAACACAGACAGCTAGGACACAGGTGCAGAAGGTAATCAGGAAAGCTAATGGAATTTTGGCCCCTATTTCAAGGGGATTGGGGGTATAAGAGCAGGGAACTCTTACTACAACTGTAAAAGGAGCTGGTGAGACCACATCTGGAATACTGTGAGCACATATTGTCCCTCTATTTAAGGAAAGTTAATATTTCATTGGACACAGTTTAGTGAAGGTTCACAAGGATGATTCCTGGATTGGAGGGATTGTTTTATGAGCAAAGGCTAAACAGGTTGGGACCCTACTCACTGGAGTTTAGAAGAATGAGAGATGACCTAATTAAAACATATAGCATTCTTAAGGGGCTGAACAGAGTAATGGCTGAGAAGATATTTCCCCTCATGGGACAGTCTAGTACTAGATAGCATAGTCTCAGAATTAAGGGGTGCCAATTTAAAAATGAGATGTGGGGGAATTTCTTCTCTCAGAGGGTGGTGAGTCTCTGGAACTCCTTTCCATAGAGTTGTGGGGGCAGAATCCTTGTGTATATTTACGGCTGAAATAGATTCTTGATCAGCCAGGGAATCAAGAGTTACAGGAAAGGCGGGAAAGTGCACGTGAGGAATATTGGATCAGCCGTGATCCTACTAAATAGGCTCAAGGGACCAAACAACCTACTCCTGTTCCTGTTCCTATTTTTTATAGTCTTATGAGAGTTGGCATTATTGGGAGGGAAAGGAAAAAGGAAGGTGACAAATTAGAAGAAAGAAATATTCTTAACTTTAGCAAGGTGAATACAAAATTGATTGCATCTTTCAATTGATGTCTTTGTTTTAGAGAATCATAGAACTCCTACAGTGCAGAACGAGGCCATTCATTCTATTGAGTCAGCACTGACCTTCTGAAAAGCATCCCAACTACATTCAGTCACCTACCATAATCCCACAACATCACATTTATCATGACTAATCCAACAGGTCTACACATCCCTGGACAATTTAGCATGGCCAAACCACCTAACCTGCACATCTTTGGACTGTGGGAGGAAACCGGAGCACCTGGAGGAAACCCACACAGACACGGGGAGAACATGCAAACTCAACACAGTCACCCAAAGCTGGAATTGAACCCAGGTCCCCAGCATTGTGAGGTAGCAATGCTAACCACTCAGCCACCATGCCACCCATAACAGAGTTTTATTAAATTTTCCTTTTCAAATAATAGCCAGAAACTTTTTCCTAGGGTGGAGGTAGCTATTACGAGGTGGCATAGTTTTAAAGTGAGTGGAGATAGATACAGGGGAGACGTCAGAGGTAGGTTCTTTACTCAGAGAGTGGTAGGGGCGGGTAATGCATTGCCAGAGAGGGTAGCGGAGTCTGCCTCATTAGGGGCATTTAAGCAGCTATTAGGATAGGCATATGAATGACAGTATAAGGTAGGGGTGGAGGTTAGATAGACCTTAGGTTTAGGGTAAAAGTTCGGCACAACATTGTGGGCCGAAGGGCCTGTACTGTGCTGTACTGTTCTATGGTCTATGGTCTATGTTCTAAAAATCCAGATCATCTCATCCTAAATACCACATACAAGCTGGAAGATCAATATAAACGTTTTCTGGAGGGGTCATTTCCCCAGTTTTCTTTAGATGGGGTGAATGGAGATTGTATTTCACCATGAGTGTTACAAATTGTTGATTGGTTAGCATGGAACTTGACTATTGTTGACACACATTATCAGTCTTTCATCTTCGCCCTGATAAGCGCAAGTGAGACACTACGACAAAATGTGTCTTTTTTCAGGAATACCATGTTATATTTGGAAATACATTTTCCAAGTTCATAAGCAGTTTCTTGCAGTGAAGCATTCATATTGAAGTTTAGTTTCTACTGCAACAGTGAAATAATAATCAAGAACTGATGAAAACACATTAGAAAATGTTTCATTAGTGTAGTTAATTTGGTACTTCAACAGCTTTAATACTGGTTCATTAATGAGGCTATCATCGTCATGGTTTGTGAGCTGGAAGCTTATGTTGCCAAATTTTATCCATCAGCAGTTCAAGGTTAATCATAATTTTCACACATTTAATTTTTCCATTTAAAGATTCACTTTTAGAAGTGGTTAATCTTTGTACTGCCTTCAAAATGGCAAGTCTCTTTTATAAACTCTGTTCTACAATTTTCAATCTAATTCCTTTAGTAACAGTGTTATTCTCATGAACTTCTAAAATCACAATCAATACAATAATGTGAAAAGGAAAGGAGATTATATCTTTTGGGATTACAGTTTGCTGACATGTTTGGTAACTTAAGTTTTTCTTAATGTTACGAAGCTGCAGCTGACAACAAATTCGTGATTACAGAGATAGTAGGAACTGCAGATGCTGGAGAATCTGAGATAACAAGGTGTAGAGCTGGATGAACATAGCAGGCCAAGCAGCATCAGAGGAGCAGGAAGGCTTAAGTTTCGGGCCTAGACCCTTCTTCAGAAATGGGGGAGGAGAGGGGGTTCAGAAATAAATAGGGAGAGAGGGGGAGGCAGATAGAAGATGGATAGAGGAGAAGATAGGTGGAGAGGAGACAGACAGGTCAAAGAGGCGGGGATGGAGCCAGTAAAGGTGAGTGTAGGTGGGGAGGTAGGGAGGAGATAGGTCAGTCCAGGGAGGACGGACAGGTCAAGGGGGCGGGATGAGATTAGTAGGTAGGAGATGGGGGTGTGGCTTGAGGTGGGAGGAGGGGATAGGTGGGAGGAAGGACAGGTTAGGGAGGCGGGGACGAGCTGGGCTGGTTTTGGGATGTGGTAGGGGGAGGGGAGATTTTGAAGCTTGTGGAATCCACATTGATACCATTGGGCTGCAGGGTTCCCAAGCAGAATATGAGTTGCTGTTCCTGCAACCTTCGGGTAGCATCGTTGTGGCACTGCAGGAGGCCCAGGATGGACATGTTGTCTGCGGAATGGGAGGGTGAGTTGACATGGTTCGCGACTGGGAGGTGCAGTTGTTTATTGCGAACCGAGCGTAGGTGTTCTGCAAAGCGGTCCCCAAGCCTCTGCTTGGTTTCCCCGATGTAGAGGAGGCTACAACGGGAACAGCGGATGCAGTATACCACATTAGCAGATGTGCAGGTGAACATCTGCTTGATCTGGAAAGTCTTCTTGGGGCCTGGGATGGGGGTGAGGGAGGAGGTGTAGGGGCAGGTGTAGCACTTCCTGCAGTTGCAGGGAAAAGTGCCAGGTGAGGTGGGGCTGGAGGGGAGTGTGGAGCGGACAAGAGAGTCACGGAGAGAGTGGTCCCTCCGGAAAGCAGATAAGGGTGGGGAGGGAAAAATGTCTGGTGGTGGGGTCGGATTGCAGATGGCGGAAGTGTCGGAGGATGATGCATTGGATCCAGAGGTTGGTGGGGTGGTATGTGAGGACGAGGTGGGATTCTGTTTTGGTCTCCTCCCCACCTATCTTCTCCTCTATCCATCTTCTATCCGCCTCCCCTCTCTCCCTATTTATTTCAGAACCCATTCCCCTCCCCCATTTCTGAAGAAGGGTCTAGGCCCGAAACGTCAGCCTTCCTGCTCCTCTGATGCTGCTTGGCCTGCTGTGTTCATCCAGCTCTTCACTTTGTTATCTCAAATTCATGATTACCTTGTTTTCTTATAAATAATTTTTAATTAATCAGTTCAGACATGTTATAACCCACCTCCAAGGTGGATGGATTGAACTTTGACCTGTTAGGCACAGGCAGGGACACTGTCACTGCACCACAAGATCCACTAATATGTTGTAATAAAATCTCATATGTTACAGCCAAAAGCAGCAATGTTTCTTCTCAGTATTAATGAAGATGTAAAGCAGAGGATGGTTTAGTTGCAGTTAAACCTGTTCAATTGACACTTTTCATCACTCCTGCAAGCTACAACTATTTCACTCTTGCTGACAACTGATAGAAGTGAAAAGAGGTAGAAATGTAAATGGCTATGAGTAGGACATGGGGCCTTCTCACCTTCTCTAGTGTGTTTCATCTTTTAAAAACAGATGTTTTAAAAACTGAAAAGAAAAAACTACAGGAAATTATTGGGCGGATGAGTGGTTCTGCGGTTAGCACTGCTGCCTCACAGCGACAGTGACCCGGATTCAATTCCACCCTTGGGTGACTGTCTGTGTGGAGTTTGCACGTTCTCCCTGTGACTGTTTGGGTTTCTTCCGGGTGCTCCAGTTTCCTCCCACAGTCCAAAGATGTGCATGTTAGGTGGATCGGCCATGCTAAATTGCCCCATTGTGTCCAGAGATATGCAGGTTAGGTGGGTTAGCCAAGGGAAATGCAGGGATACAGGGATAGGATAGGGTAGGGGGTGTGGGTCTGGATGGGATGCTCTTCGGAGGGTGGGTATGGACTCGATGGGCTGAATGGCCTGTTTCCACACTGTGGGGATTCTATACAGGTATTTGTATTGAATATAATGAACATATATAAACTATAACTAGCAAAGTACATAATTTCCCTGGAGTAACATTAAAGAAAAATTGGCATACTGGTATCTTGTGTTTTCTTGGTGCTTGGAACAAAGAACGCCTAAGTAAATAAGTCACGGCAAACCTTCCTGCTTCAGTAGCTAAGCTTGGAGGATTCATTGAGCACTTAGTGACTACAAGCACCGTACCAGACTCATGACTTCTACCAGCTTAAAGGACAAAGGTCTGAGGACACACATCACTTACAAGTTCCCCTTATACAAGAGATGATAATGCTTATTCTATTTTTGACTACTTGTTCAAAAAAAAGGTGCCACTTTGAACTTTTTTGAAATTCTACATTGATGGGAGTCTTTTAATCAACATTGGAGTTTTTATGTAAATAATTGTGTAAACCATAAGATCTTCATTCTTCACTTTGGTAGTGTCCCTTTGTTAACACATAATTCTCACTCATTGGCAATAATTCTCTATGTTGCAAGATAAATTTGGAGCAGGCACATTGGGTAATGCTCAACTTGCTGCCCCACCAGCCAGAACGTTCACCAGATCATGAACCAATCAGTTTATAAGCTGACTGGTGACTTTCTCAGTCAATGGTAAGCCTTGACAATGCGGTCCTGCCTCAGTAGATGCTATTGGTCAATGCACAGTCTTCAGGGAATCCAGTGGCAAGAAGGTAAGTTTTTTTTTGCTTCTTGTGGGTTGGGGTTTGCTAAAAGATGGAGGGTGGTCGGAGTGGTTGAAGGAATGGGCTAGGGTGGTTTTCAAAAGTTACCCTCTTGCATTCATCTGTGACTCCCATTGCCCTGGTGCCTGAGTCCTGATGAAGGGTCTCGAACCGAAACGTTGACTTTCCTACTCCTCTGATGCTGCCTGACCTGCTGTGTTCCTCCAGCTCCACACTGTATTGACTCCACTCCAGCATCTCTGATAACTGCTGTGGCTGCAACAGCAGATCCAGGCTGCTAGCTTTTCTGAGGCGTCCTGACTCCTTAAAGCTCCTCCACTGTGTGCAAGACAAAACTTAATAATATGATGGAATTCATTCCAGTTGCCTGGATGGCCAGAACTCCAACAACACTCAAGAGCCACAGCATCATACATGACAAAGCAGCCCGCTTGATGAGTACCATATCGAACATCTTAAATATTTACTTCTTTTGTCACCATTACATACAGGCCGCTGTTTGCGCTCACTACAAGATGCATGCACCATGCCGCCTTTTACAGCACCTTCCAAATCAGTGACCTTTACCACCTAGAAGGACAAAGGCAGCAGACACATGGGAACACCACAATCTTCACATTGCCCTCCAAGTCACACACTGTTCTGACTAGAAACTATAGCATCATTCCTTGACTGTTGCTGGGCCAAAACCCCAGAACTCCCTTCCTAATGGCATTGTGTCTGTACCTACATCAGATGGCTGCAACAATTAAAGAAGGTGGCTGACCACTATCTTCTCAAAACAATTATGAAATGCTAAGTTCTATAAAAGGATCAAAACAGTGATTGTCACAAACCCCTTCAAATGCTTATACATGATATATGTAAACATTTTTGAACAATTCATGACTTAAGTTAATAACACCAAGAATGTTCTTGCAAGGAAATACAGAGCTGAAAGGTCAGGTGCTTTCTTCCAAGAAGGGAAGTCATAAGTTCAGCCACTGTGGGCGACTGTCTTGTAGCTGCCAAGAGTCTGATTAGTGAGCAACACACCAAGGAGAGGAGTCCTGGGAGCTGGGCTCCAGGTTATTCTTTCAAATGGGAAAGAGGTCTGGGTGAGATAGTCTATGGCAGAATAGAAACAGAGAAAAGATAAAGGAAACGAAGGGAAAAGCTGGAATACTTTAATTCACATAAATATGCTGTCCCAACAGGCTAGGGCAAAAAGCAAAATCGAGCCTCAAATACCCCTTACCTTGTTTCAACCCATGCTTCTGTGCCAGTTTGGGTAATCTATCCTTTGTGTGGATCTTCTGTTTATCATACTCACTAAACAGATCATCTTTGGTTTTGTTGATTGCACAGCAGACCTCTTCTTTCTTCAGTCTAGATAGTTCACTGCAAAGCAGTTTCCCTTCTGTGTTTTCTCCCCTGTGACACCATGGATATTCAGGATATCCATGATCTGACAGGTTTATCTCACAAAAAGCTGCAGTTTTATCATCTGTATCATAGTTGGAATTACAGAGTTTCTCTAGTTTGATTTCTTTATGTAACATCTCCTCTGTCGGTGTGTGAGTTAAATGTTGGTTGCCATGATAATCTACATTTGGTCCAAATTTTCTTTCTCTTATGCTTTGTTCATCACAATAATTCTCATTTTCTGCTATTAAATTATCTCCTCCCCATTTTGCTCTGTTTGGAATAGTAAATGTTTCTTTATATTCAGTTTCACCATGTTCTTCCAGGTCCAGGCATGTTACGCTGTGCTGCAATTCTGCAGTATCATTGGCCGATTTCTCATCAATGTGACTGAGAGAATCTGGACACGAGTGGCATATGCTGCTAAATTTTGTTGAAGCTTCAGTTCCTTGATCAACAGGAACTGAATCTGTTCTTTTGATCTTCGTACATTGGGTATTGTGTTTGGTCGGAGCTACTAAACTAATTGGACGAGATTTCCTACAGTTGATGTTAGCAGTATTTCTTCCAGTTTGAGACTGAACAGAAGTCTTCCTTCTGAAGGAGAAAAAGAGAGTGTTTACTTCCTTGAGACAAAGTAAAGTTGCAAAATTTAACAGCGAAGCAATGAAATTTTCCAGCACAAGCAAGACCATTTAGAGTCACTGTGTGGAACTTGTAACTATGCCTTCTCGGAATAGGTGGGGCTATGGATTGCTAAATTCTGTAAAATGGGAAAGCTAAATTCAACTCATTGCAAACTGCTGACATCTAGTTTCACGGGGGCTTTTTAGGTTGGGACAAATAGTTTGTTCTGCAAATATGAGTTGGTATTCACATCATTTGTGAGGGTGCATGCCTCAGATTTTACATTTAGTTTGGCTTTAATGGCTGCACACCAGCTTTCCCAGAGCTTAAGACATGTAGCAGTAAAAGGAAAGCAGAAACTTGTTCACTACATGCTTTTCCTGCATTTTTAGCCAGGAACAGCAGGAGATATGGACTCAGCTTGCATTGGCACCTAATTTTTTTCCAACTGTCCTGTTGTATTGTTGCAGAAAAGTTCCCTCCTATCTGTCAGTCCACCTTCAATCTGCCCAACTGTCAGGCAGTTTCACATGGTTTATGGTTACCTGATCATTGTCAGCCTACCCTGTCCTCTCCTCATACATGTCAAGGACTTTGTGTCTGCGAGGCTCTTCATTGGTACAATCCAAAACCTATCATGTAGTCCTTTTCTCTTCTCATAGCTTTTTATCTTCATCAACTTCAAATATTCATTCAATAATTTCATAATTGAAAGGAATATTACAAAATCACTCCAAATTTCAGTCAGGTACGTGAGACAAAAGTCCTGTGAGCTCTTATAAATAGTTCTGTTCTCTCTGTGTATCTCCCAACACGTTTTTGACCTACTTAGCTTAGTCAGATTTGCCTTTGCATTCTTAGTTAGTAACTTCGCCTATGTCTCTTTTTTGACCCTGTCTGAAGGTCTTTGATGTCCTTCCAGATTCCCTTTGGTTATGCCTCCAACTTGCTGTTCTGCTTCCAACACTGTCAGACTTGCTGGTTTCAGTGTTTCTCCTACCCTTTCTCTGATCATGTCCCAAGTATTATGACTCTTCTCATCCCAGTGTTCATTTGGTCTAAAATCTACCGGTCTCTCAATTTGATTCCCATTAACTTAATTCACTTCTTTCAGTTCTGATCTGTAGTTGCTCTACAAAGTTAGTAAAGCAGAGAATAGTTGATTTTAATTAATGAGGGTTTAAGCTGCTAAGAGAACATTCTGATGGTTGATTTAACTTACATATTTATAGCATTTTGTTAAGGTAAAGTCACTGTAGTTCCATCACAGAGAGACAATTGATTGTGGTTTAACCTAAGGGCCACCAATGTCAGTCAACCGCAAAGTTGAGAAGGTGGGACTTTTATGGTAACCCCAGCTAGTACAGGAATTGAATCCAAGCTGTTGATTGTATTCTGCATTTCAAGTCAGTTGTCCAGCTAACTGAGCTAACCGACCACCCAGTAAACATGAATATTTACTGTAACACTCCCAGGATTCAACAAACTAAAACTGTCATGAATAAAATTAATCAACCATTATTTTGAGGTATTTTATATCAACCTGATCGGACATTTTCTAACACATCTCTGGTGCAGGTGGGACTTGAACCTATAGCAGTGGGGTCATTAACACAATACTACAAGAACCCCAAACACGATTTTGAAATCAGGTTAACTAATTAGTCTGGATATGGGAGGCTTTGATACAACAGCAATGAGTCCCCTCGAAAGTGACACAAAGTCCTCAATAAGCCAGTGCCATGTTTTAACAACAGGAGACTAAGGCTGAAGAAAAAGGAATAACTAATTAGTTAGACTTTAATTTAGTGACTGCTATAAAAGTATATCTTCCCTCCCCTCCCTTTTCATATTGATTCAGGAGAAACACTCGCCTTTCAGTATTTCACTCGGGAGTCATTACAGCAGAGGGTATTACCATTGATTCTGACCCTCATTTCCTGATACATACACACGCCGACATACCTGACAAAGCTAATTTACTGTGCATCAACTACCATAAAATTCTCTTCTTAGCATCTGTAAATTTTGAAAGGGGGGAGGGCCTCACACATTCCAGTACAAAGTTATGCCAGGATTCTCTCCCTTTCTCATACACTTTGTACAATTTCTGCAATAATTTTGGATATTATAGGAAAGCACTTGGCCCATTTCAAGGATGTAAACCATTGCTGTGTAACTTGTGCATTTTTATTTTCAATGTTCAGTTATTTAATATATAGATCTATAATGGACAGGTCAACATCAATGCAGTGTAAATCTCTAAACAGTTACAAAAGTAATCTCGTCTTTAACATCCACGAAGTGCACTGTATAGAAGAAATCATCAGCTGAATAAGCCCAAATTGCGATTTATATTGCTTTTCAAATGAACTGAATTCAAGAGAATCTGTAATAAACATTCTGATTTGAATATTCTGATCTGATTTTAAGTCACTTACAAGGGAGAAGAGATGCAAAGTTTCATTTGAGAAACATCTTTATGAGACACTGCTGAAATGAGTGACTCCATGTCGCAAGAAAATAAATAGTCTTCACAGCCATTTTCAACAACAAGAGGATGGGATTTGTATGGATCAAAAAAGATCTTTTTAGGAGTGAGGAGTAGGATTCCCATTATAACACCCTACAATGAAATCAGAAACTATAAATAGTAAGACATGACGATTGCAAAGCAACTGTTTATTTGATTAAAATCAAACCATTAAGATCTGACACAATCATCTACTTTTGATAGCTGAACAGTAGAAATGCTAAGAAATCCCTGTGCAAGTTTTCATTCAATTTTAAGATTAATATTAGTTGGTTCCATTTATCAAACAAAAAATCTGTAATTAATATATAGGAAAACCATTTATGTATAAACATATCAGAGATAGTAAGAACTGCCAATGCTGGAGTCAGAGATAACACAGTGTGGAGCTGGAGGAACGCAGCAGACCAGGCAGCATCAGAGGAGCAGGAAAGTTGATGTTTCGTGTCGGGACCCTTCTTCTGAATTTCTGAAGAAGGGTCCCGACCCGAAACGTCAACTTTCCTGTTCCTCTGATGCTGCCTGGCCTGCTGCGCTCCTCCAGCTCCACACTGTGTTCTCTACGTATAAACACATATTTTGTTTAAGTCATGCTGTCACATTGCTGAATTTCATAATGAACAACACTTGTATGTTATTTGAGCCCATTCATCTCAGGGGTCTCAATTTAGTGGAATGATCAATGTTCCATTTTTTGAGCCCACTTTCTGCATCAAGGACTTCCAACAAAGAAGTATGAGTAGATGCAGAGTAAAGGTCCTTCTGCCCTGCTTTGTAATGTGCCTATAGTTACATGTGATCTCAATATGGTTAAAGTCACAATTATGCAGGTACATGCATAGTGAAAATAAATCAGTTGTCTAACACATTAACAGGAGTTCTTGTATATACTCATCTGCTCAATTACTTCAATGCAATTACCCGGTTATATAGCCAGACAAGGTTCGGTCTGTACAAGGAACCCTGTACAAGTATTCTGGCTCTTAGTTAGTAAGAAGAAGTACAAGCAGCTTTGAGAATGTTACAGAGTTTGAGGCATTTAACTTGAAATCCGCTATTACAAATAAAGTATTTTACCTTTCCGTCTGTAAAATATCTGCAACAGATTTTCAGGAATCTTTCAGAAAAGGGTACTTCGTCCCACATGGGAGACAAGCAGCTGGGTATGGAGTGTTGGGAACTGTACCACTGTAGACTGGACATTTCTGAAACAGCATCCTGGAAATTACAGAATGATTGTTATGAACACAGTATACTAGTTACTTTATTATTATGCAAAATATAATTTTGGAAATCATTCTTTTATACCAACAATTTATTTTCTTATTATTTGATACATCATGATCTTAAATATTTATGTAAAGCTATTGTTGAGAAGGAAACAAAACGCACATGCTCTGGCCTCTATTTGTTTTTATGTCACAATCTGGAGTGAAATTCTCAGCCAAACATTGTGTGGTTGGAGATAAATCACTTTTGAGGCGCAGGTGACAACCACTTTAGGCTATGAACATGTACATTTAAACAAATAGCAGTCATGAAATAGCTACTGCACAGAAGGATCTCTGAGGTCACTTAGCCTCTTGTCTCCATTCCCTGTAAAAGGACCTTAGTTAGTCTCACTCCTCTGGCCTTTCCTCTCAACTGTGCAGTTGTCCGTCTTCAGGTACTAATCCCAGTTCCCTTCTGTAAGTCTCAATTATATCTGCCTCCATCATATTCTCAAGAGGTTAACCTAGGTCCTAAACCTCACTGTGAAAGAACATTTTCCTCATGTCACCTTATTTCTTCATTGTGTCTTTACATAAGTAATTTGAAGGCAAATTATCCCACCTGTGAATTTAAGACTAAACAGCAAATGATCTGAGAAACTACTCCTTCTATCTATTCACCCTTCTTTCAGATTAGAAATTAACCTTGACCTCAAATGTCCTGTGGATGCTGGATCTCAATGGCATCTATTCTTAAAAAGGCAGGAGAGTTCTCACTGGTTTATTGACCAACTACATCTGATGAAGGAGCAATGCTCCAAAAGTTAGTGTTTTCAAATAAACCTGTTGGACTATAACCTGGTGTCATGTGATTTTGACATTACCTTACAAACAACATTCTCTAAAAACATTACCTGGTCATTGTCATGTTGCTGTTTATAGGAGCTTGCTTGTTAAGCATTTTTGGACATGACAAGCTAAAAAAGACTATTAAAAAAGGCAAATCTTTATTTTCCTTGATACAATGTACAAACGCCCACCATAATGGCACATGGGTGTATAGGTCTTGCTTTCATTCTATTTACAGACTGGTTTGCTACAACATTACGTTTATTAAAAGAACTAGTGGAAGGGCTAAGGCCAAAACACAACCAAGGCAATAAATAGTGGATTGTGCACAGGTCTACTTATTGCCAGGCCATCGTTTATCTTATTTCTCACATTTTATTTCTTGTTTCCTTTCTGTATTTCTGTAATTTCCAGAAATAGTTTCTCCAAGTAGGAGTGAAAGATTTATGCCAAATAGTCTGTGTCTGTGCTGGAACAATTACCAATTTCTGTTGGATTGATGCAATTCCACCAGTTTTTCCTCATCCCCAAGAGTGGAATAACCTACTTCAATAAGGGTAAAATTTTATCCAAGTTAATATTAAGTAGCCCTCATTTAGCTATTGCTTCACAGAAATCCCAGGCTATCAGAATCTAAATTTAGAAGCATCTCTGATGTAGCATCATTGTATTCATGCACTTGTCACAGCCTTTTAACCAGTCCTTTTTTAGCTAATATATTAATATTTTGGGTAGAACACAGAACATTACAGCGCAGTACAGGCCCTTCGGCCCTCGATGTTGCGGCGAACTGTGAAACCAATCTGAAGCCCATTTAACCTATACTATTCCATTATCATCCATATGTTTATCCAACGACCATTTAAATGCCCTTAAAGTTGGCGAGTCTACAACTGCTGCAGGCAAGGCATTCCATGCTCTTACTACTCTCGGAGTAAAGAATTTACCTCTGACATCTGTCCTATATCTATCACCCCTCAATTCAAAGCTATGTCCCCTCGTGCTAGCCGTCACCATCCGAGGAAAAAGGCTCTCACAGTCCACCCTATCCAATCCTCTGATCATCTTGTATGTCTCTATTAAGTCACCTCTTAACCTTGTTCTCTCTAACGAAAACAGCCTCAAGTCCCTCAGCCTTTCCTCATAAGACCTTCCCTCCATACCAGGCAGCATCCTGGTAAATCTCCCCTGCACCCTTTCCAATGCTTCTACATCCTTCTCATAATGCGGTGACCAGAACTGTACGCAATGCTCCAAGTGCGGCCGCACCAGAGTTTTGTATAGCTGCAACATGACCTCACGGCTCCGAAACTCAGTCCCTCTACCAATAAAACCTAACACACCGTACGCCTTCTTAACAACCCTATCAACCTGGGTGCCAACTTTCAGGGATCTATGCACATGGACACCGAGATCTCTCTGCTCGTCCACACTACCAAGAATCTTACCATTAGCCCAGTACTCTGTATTCCTGTTACTCCTTCCAAAGTGAATCACCTCACACTTTTCCACATTAAACTCCATTTGCCACCTCTCAGCCCAGCTCTGCAGCTTATCTATGTCACTCTGTAACCTGCAACATCCTTCGGCTCTATCCAGAACTCCACCGACTTTAGTGTCATCCCCAAATTTACTAACCCATCCTTCTACGCCCTCATCCAGGTCATTTATAAAAATGACAAACAGCAATGGCCCCAAAACAGATCCTTGCGGTACACCACTAGTAACTGAACTCCAGGATGAACATTTCCCATCAACCACACCCTCTGTCTTCTTCCAGCTAGCCAATTTCTGATCCAAACTGCTAAATCACCCTCGATCCCATGCCTCCGAATTTTCTGCAATAGCCTACCGTGGGGAACCTTATCAAACGCTTTACTGAAATCCATTTACACCACATCAACTGCTTTACCCTCATCCACCTGTTTAGTCACCTTCTCAAAGAACTCAATAAGGTTTGTGAGGCACGACCTACCCTTCACAAAACCGTGTTGACTATCCCTAATCAAATTATTCCTTTCTAGATGATTATAAATCCTCTCTCTTATAATCCTTTCCAACACTTTACCCACAACCGAAGTAAGGCTCACTGGTCTATAATTACCAGAGTTGTCTCTACTCCCCTTCTTGAACAAGGGGACAACATTTGCTATCCTCCAGTCTTCTGGCACTATTCCTGTAGACAATGACATAAAGATCAAAGCCAAAGGCTTTGCAATCTCCTCCCTAGCTTCCCAGAGAATCCTAAGATAGATCCCATCCGGCCCAGGGGACTTATCTATTTTCACACTTTCCAGAATTGCTAACACCTCCTCCTCATGAACCTCAATCCCGTCTAGTCTAATATCCTGTATCTCAGTATTCAAGGAATTCAAGGTAGGAAGTTATTAGTTCCTTTCAAACCTCCCAACAGTTTCTTTATCATGATTCTCCAACTAATGGCTTCCTATGTACATTTTACAGATAGAAATTTATCCAGTCCTTTCTAAACAGTTACCAGGTTCATGTTTTCACCATTTCAGCTCTTCCCCACAAAGATTCTTAAAGTTATACTGCTTTTTCTCCTGCTCTTTTTGAGATTTTACAAGCTGCTTTTCCAATTTGACAAAAATATTCCTGAGAAGCACAAAGCTACTTTTAATAAAGGGATTGGCTAAAGCCTAACTATGAGAGGAATTTAACTGGATATTGCAATGGTGTATTTTTCTATTTGCTGGGTAAAACTTACCAAAGGTTTGTCATACTCTACATGTGATGAAGAAAGAGTCTGTGACTGCCTGGGACTTGAGGATATGGGGCTATCTTCATTCAGTTCTGGATCAGGAACATACAGCTGCTGCAGGAAAAATTCTCATTTCAGATTACATTCATTGTTAGAGTTTTGTGCATAAAATTATTTTCTGAGGGAGCTGGAAATGATGTAGGTGGACACTACACTGTTTGAGAATTACTACTTCAAGTTATTGGGAAGTACACTCAGGGGTCAAGTCTGGATCGTGGCCTTGGTGAGGAACCAAGTGACTCTGATGGAAACTGAATTGAGTTCTAGTGAACAGCTTCTTGGTGAGTGGTTCTCATACATCACTCCTCCTAACATCCTAAGTGATTGGGAAGAAATCGACAAGGTTAGATTTTATTTCTGAGCAATCCTCCACATATTTTAGGCAGGGATCAGTATCATAGCCCTAAATGACAACAGCTCAAGTAAGCTCACAGCTAGCTGCAGTGGGCAAGACTTGTGTTCTCTAAGCTGGAAGACCATTCAGAGGCTTCATCCAGAGCACCTGACTTAATAAAAAATAAGTGAGAGGTTGATTCAACAAGGAAGTGTCTTTTCAGTTCCTTTTTAAAAACTTCAATTAAAAATGTACAAAACATCAGCCAGGCTTTTAGCTGTGTCTCCCCAAGGCAAGTAAGGAAATCCTGTAAGCATACCTAGAGCAGAGGCACCCTACTTTGCTGTTGGGTGCACACCTCTGGTTAACTATGTTGACACATTGTGTTGAGAAAACGGAGGTGACTAGAAAATCCCACATCCTTAATCCCTGGTTAACAAGGCTCTTAATCAGGCTAATTGCTTGCCCACTTTGTGAGAGCAGCTGACCTTGCCAGCCTCAAATCCAGGTGACATTTGGAATGGGTGGAGAAACCTTATAAATGCTCAGTATTATAGTTTTCAGGACCCATTCCCTTTGAAAATTCAGCCCCTGATCTCTGGTTCAGTTGTTAAATCCACTACTGTATTCAATGACCTCTGTAGGTAACCATGGCTACAATTAATAACAGTGGGGGTGTATGGGTGAGATTGTATGCACCTTAATACATCAGAATTTGGATTTTAAACTGTTAAAATTCAAACTTAAATTCAACACCATTTGTTCATCACATTTTTGGGGTTAGGATTGGAAAAATGTGCCTGAACAGTAAGAGGTTAAGTAGGCATGAAAAATATCAGAGAAATGGTTTCTCCCCTGTTACACACTCACGTTAGAGTACTGTAAACAGATTCCTTAATGTTCAACTGGAAACAAACTTTTTTTTCTGTTAGACATTGTTTAAGTGGTTTTGTGGCACCATGGCTAGCTCACTGCCTCTGAAACAAAAGCTTCTACTCCAGGATTGATGGTCAAGGAAAGTGTGTTTGCAATGTGGCCACCAAGTATCAGATTACTAATCCTTCCAACATGTTAACAGGATGCAGTATGAGCAAGAAAGCCATGCAATGGAAAGAAACTGGAAACTCTATCTTTGCTAACCACAGATGCAAGCTACAACATGCACAAAAAATGTATGTTGCCAGCAACTCAGACTCCTAGGGGAGTTAGTTTGCTCAGTTGGCAGGATGGCTGATCTGAATCAGATTAATGCCATTAGCGTGAAGTTCAATTACCCCATTCTGGCTGAGGTAGATTTGGTATCTGCCTTCTGCGCATAATCCAAGGTTAAGGTCATGGTAATGAGAGTCAGACCTACCTTTAGGCAGCGAATTCAAGAAAAAGACAACAACACTCTAAATCACTGTGTGCTGAAAAGTTCCTGATCTTTTTTGGGATTTCCTAGATATGCGGTTCTTCTTGTCAGTAATTATTCACATACCTGCCCTGGAACAATACTTTGTGAATACAACTTGTTTAATTTAACCAGTTGATTTGGTGTACTGTTGAACTTCAGGGCTATGCTACACAGTGTGTCCTCCACTCCTGCCTGTAAAAAGAACCATATACAGTATCTCCATCTGTAATATTCGTGATAAAGACAGGTAAAATAAGTATTAGAATTGGAGACTACCTACTCTGTATTCCACTGTGCCCACTGGTTTCTCTTGGAATAATTTACGAACATTCTTCTCTTCTGTTTGATTTTCTGAAGGACCTTGAAAGAAAATACAGTTACAAATGAACAACCAGACGAGGCTTGTCATGTTGGGCAAAGAGTCAAATCATGCGATCTTCTGTCCAAACATGGCTTTGAATATAGATGTTTGAGGGATGACCTATGCAAGGTGTTTAAAATGTTAAAATGATTTAGTAGGGTAAATATAGAGAAACTATTTTTTTCTGACAAACAAATGAAGAAAGAAGAGGTATATTTTTAAAGTTAAATCACTTAGTAGGGAAACTGAAAGGTTTTTGTTCACACAAGGTGGAGCAGAAATTTAGAGTTCTCTCCTCAACAAAGCTATAGATGTCAGGATGACTGGACCTCCCTCAAAACTGATACTGAGGATTATTTGTCATGTAAAGAATATAGAGCCAGTCAATTAGAGCGGAGGCAAAAATCAGTCATGATCTAATTGGATGGCAGGCCTTGTTGTTGTGGCCTAGTGAAGGAGATGGATTTAAAATCTATAATAGCTGTGTAGCTGAGTGGTCCAAGGAACTGGATTCAGATTTCAGTCTCAATCGGTGTGTTTCATTCTTTCGGTTTTAGTGCTCTTGTGGTGCCTCTGGGCCAGAAGGTCCAGTTCAAGTCCCACCTGCTTCACAGTGTGCTATAACATGTCTGAACAGGTTGAATAAAATATCTCTAGTTGAAAGGCAGAGCAGGCTCCATATTTGAATGGTCTACTCCTGCTCCCAAGTCCATTAATGATGGAATGGAGTAGATCTTCATCTGTATTGTCCTGGCTTAAGGTAAATACTGTGTAAAGAGACAAGAGAAATAAGGACATGCAGGATGAAGCATGCTTTCTTTTAAGAATGCCATCTTTCTTGACAAGTCTTTCTCTCTGCTCATGCTATATTTACCCCCAGGCAACTTTGAGGAAAGCCTACCCACTATGTTTACAGGCTCTATTAACAGTATTTTATTATTTTTCTGCCAAACAATATGAAACTGACAATCATCTATTTGTGGAAGCCACAGTTCATAGAATTGTTAGAATTCAGGGCACAGCGGTCCTTTCAAACTATTATGTTTGTACTGATCCACTTCTAATGCATGGCCTGTGGCCTTGCAGGTTATGGTCCTTCCAGAGCACACCCAAATTTCAAATTCCAGTGTGGGTTTCTGTCTTCACTAGCATCTCAGTGAGTTCCAAACTGCTATCACCCTCTCTGTGAATAAAAAAAACTCATTTCCCCTCTAATCACCTTATGGGAAGATGGTGGCAGAGTGGTGTTATCACAAGACTAGCATCCAGAGGTTCAAGCTAATGCTCTGAAGACGTGATTAAATCCTACTACGGTAGTAGGTGGATTTTTTTAAATTAAAAACATCTGGAATGCAAAGCTAGTATCACTAATGGTGACAGTGAAATTATCATTGTTTATCATAAAACTGCATTTGGTTCATAATGTCCTTTAGGGAAGGAAATCTGCTGTTCTTGCCTGGTCTGATCTACATGTGACTCTAGACCCACAATAATCCAGCTGACTCCTAAAATGACCTGTAATATGGCCTTGTAAAATAATCGGCTCAAGGAAAATTGGGATCGGCAAAAATTCAGGCCTTGCCAAGATGTCATATCTCCTGAAAAAGTACATTTTTAAAAAAAATTAATTCTGATTTCTTGGTTGGTTACTTATCTGCAAAGGGAAATAAGTCCTTTCTATCCTTCATTTGGTTCCTCATAATTTTAGACACACAATCAATTCTCCCCTCAGCCACCTTTGTTTCAAAGGAAAAATCTTAGCCCATCCAAGTTGTCCTCAAAGTTAAAGCAATCACCCTCATAAATCTCCTCTGTACTCTGATTTGTTCATCCTCCCTTGCAGTAAAGGACGAAAACTGTCACTGTGGCCTAAATAGTGTATTATTCAGTTCTAGCATAATCTCCCTGCTCTTGTATGCCATGCTTCAGCTAGTGAAGAAAAGGATGCATTCTTAACCATCCTATCAGCCTGTCATGTTGCCTTCAGGAATGTGTGGACATGGACTCCCGAGCTCCTTCTGATCTCTATCTTACCATTTATTCTTTATTCCCTTTCCATTTTTTCCCCTCCCAAAGGCATTACCTCACACTTTTTTGGATTGTATTCTATTTGTCACATTTCTGCCCACATGAGCAGCTGACTGGCTGTTTTCTGAACTCTACAGCTTTCTTATTAATCAATAATTTTCTGATAATTCTCATTCTCAACCACATAGTGAATTTTTGTATCACCTGCAAACTCTTCAAATAACTAGATTGGCAAAGACCCAGCATTAATTCTAATAGAATGCAAAATTGTGAATCAAATTTATTTTCATAGATGAAACTAATTAGTCACAGGGCCAAGTCCAAACTTGTATATATGCTGGGAACTGAACATCCACGGTAATGTAATTTGACGTATTGGGAGTGAATGAAAAAGGGCTTCTCAACCCTTTTCAGAGCAATTGAACAAAAAAGACGGGAAAGGAAACACAAGATGGTCCTTGATTCCACAGGCAAATGGTGAACAGCCTTGTATTTGGCTACTCATGTGTTGGCTATCAAGGGGAAGTGTTGCTTGTTATCTTCAATATGGTCTGAAAATGGGTCTTGTGTTAATGTCCTTATCTGTAGACCAGAGGGTTGGTTCAAGTTCCACCAGCCCATGTGTTTGATATGACTGATTAAAATAACTAATTTGTTCTGAAGGAATGCCTGACACCAAATGGAATGATGGAACAGGTGATAGATTTAGTAATTAGAGTTCATTGGGCTCAAATTGGTGATATGAATATGGGGAGCTAGTAATTAGTGGCGTAATAGTTATTGTTGCCCTGTGGTAGTGTCCCTACCTCTGAGCTAGGACACCAAGGTTTAAGTCCCACCAGCTCAAAAGTGTGTAATAACATCTCCCACGAGATTGGTAAGAAAATATTAAAAGAAAGTTCTCAGTAAGGTGTAGCTAAATGAAATAAAGTTCTCAGAAGTGTAGACTTGAATTCTGTTAAAATACAATTATCTTTTGGATTATAACAGTGTTATGTTAAAAGTTTCTATAGGCATTGGACCTAGTTACCTGGACGATGCCTATAGAGGACAAACTGCACATCTAACTGCCACTTCCCTTCTTTCAACTTTTATAAAAGCTTTCTGTTGTTCTGGACAAAATCCATCACCATCACGTCCGTACCATAACACTGTGTGAAATGGGCATGAATCGCTGAGAATGATTGTCCAACTTCACAGTCAATAGATGTGAAGTTGGAAAAGCACAGCAGGTCAGACAGCATCCGAGAAGCAGGAAAGTCGACATTTCGGGCCAAAACCATTCATCAGGTCTGGGGAGCGGTCAGGGAGCCTAGAAGTAAATAGAAGGGTAGGTGGGATGGAGATAGGTGGATGCAGGTCGGGGTTATTGTGATTGGTCAGTGGAAAGGGTGGAGTGAATAGCTGAGAAGGAAGATGGACAGGTTAGGTCAGGTCAGGAGGCAAGGAGGAGGGGGAGGGCTGGATATGTGATAAGGCTGGTGGCGGAAGGATATTGAAGCTGGTGAAGTCAATATTGAGGCCATTGGGCTCTAAGCTCCCAAGGCAAAATATCAGGTGTTGTTCCTCCAGTTCACGTTTGGCCTCACTCTGACACAGGAGGAGGCTAAGGATGGGCATGCCGCCAGGGGATTGGGAGGAGGAATTAAAATGGATGGCAACCAGAAGGTCAGGTTGGTTGATGCGTGCAGAGCGCAGATGGTCCGCAAACCCCCAGTCTCTGAGTCTGTGTTAGTTCTCCCCTATATAGAAGAGTCCACATCGGGAGCAACGGATACAACAGATCAGGTTGGATGAAGCACAGATGAGTCTCTGCTGGATCTGGAAGGATTGTTTGGGGCCTTGGACAAAGGTGAGAGGGAAGGTGTAGGGGCAGGTGTTACGCCTCTTGTGGTTACTGGGAAAGGTACTGGGCGTGGTGGAGAAGTTGGCAGGGAGTGTAGAGCTGACGAGGGAGTCCTGGAATGAACAGTCCCTGTGGACAACGGAGGGGGTAGGGAAGGAAATACCTTTTTGGTGGTGGGGTCTGATTGTAGGCAGCGGAAATGTTGGAGGATGATGCATTGGATTTGGAGTTTGGTGGGGTGGCACGTGAAGACTAAGGGGGCTCTATCCTTACTGTTTTGGGGGGGTGGTTTGAGGGCAGAAGTGCAGGAAATGGAGGAGATGCAATCGAGGGCATCCATAATTTCAGAGGAGTGGAAACTAGGGTCCCTAAAGTAGGAGGTTATCTGGGATGTTCTGGAGTAGAATGCATCATCCTGGGAACAGATGCAGTGGAGGTGGAGGAATTGTGAGTATGGGTTAGCGTTTTTGCAGGAGGGTGGGTGAGAAGGGTGTAGTTGAGGTAGCTGTGAGAGTCAGTTGGTTTGAAATGGATGTCAGTGGTGAGTTGATTTCTGGAGATGGAGTATGAGATGTCCAGGAAGGGAACGGAGGTATCAGAAATGGTCCAGGTGAAATTGAGGGCAGAGTGGAAGGCGTTGACGAAGTTGATGAACTGCTTGAACTCTTCACTGGAGCACAAGACAACACTGATGCAGTCATCAATATAGCGGAGAAAGAGGTGAGGGATGGTTCCCATGTAGTTGTGGAAGGGAAACTGTTCCACAAATCCTACAAAGAGCAGGCAGAGGTCTGGGTCCCCTTCCCTTACCCAGTCCTGACAAAGAGTTTCAGCCCAAAACATTGAATTGCCTGCTTCTCGGATGCTGTCTGACCTGCTACGATTTTCCAGCTTCACATCTTTGATTCTGGCTTCCAGCTTCTGCAGTCCTTACTGTGTCCAACTTCACAACCTGTTACACCCCATTTCCTCTGTACGTAAAGATTTTAAAAAATGGATTTGGAATTTTGTTCCATATATTGCAGCAAAATCTTTTTCAATGTGATTAAAACACGATTTGGTTTGATTTATAGGAAAATATTTCACATTGGTGAATAAAAACAAGTAAATGTACCAGAACGCCTTCAAATATAATCTCACTATCTTCTGGTGTTGGTCAGAAGTGGGCCTCATGTAATATAAATATTGAAGCGGTTTTCTTGCTCAGCTGCAATCAGTCTACATGCTCTTCCTCTTCAGTGCATGTCATTTTGATGAAATCAACCTCATTGAAATAATTCCTAGCATTAACCCATTGTTTTCCAGATCTGTGAAACTCCTCATCAGTTTTCTCTTCTTCTTGCAATCTTTAGGTTTTTAAAATCTAAAATCAGGGTTACCTACAACAAAAACAACAACAAGTTATATTTACGTAATACCTTTAATATAATGACATGTCCCAAGGTTACCATATAAACACTGTGACTACAAGAGCAGATCAGAGGCTTGGAATACTTTGGCAAGTAACTCACCTCCTGACTCTCTAAAGTCTGTTCACCATCTACAAGGCACAAGTCAGAGCTACGATGGAATAGACCCACTTGCCTGGATGGGTACAACTCCAACAAGAAGCTTGGCATCATCTAGGTCAGAGCAGCCTGCTTGGTTGGCACCACATCCACAAACATCCAACCCCTCTACCATCGATGCTCAGTAGCAGCAGTGTGCACTATCTACAAGATGCACTGCAGAAATTCATCAAAGATCCTCAGACAGCACCTTCCACACCCACGACTACTTCCCTCTAGAAGGACAAGGGCAGCAGAAATATAGGAATATGGGAACACTACCACCTTCAAGTTCCCCTCCAAGCCACTCACCATCCTGACTTGGAAATATATTGCTGTTCCTTCATTGTTGCTGGGTCAAAATCTAAAATTCCCTCCCTAATGGCATTGTAGGTCAACCCACAGCAGGTGGACTGGAGCGGTTCAAGAAGGCAGCTCGCCACCACTTTCTCAAGGGCAATTAGGGAGGGGCAATAAATGCTGGCCAGCCAGCGACACCCACATCCCACAAATGAATTTTAAAAAACTATTACAGGCGTTTTCAGTTTAAACTAATTTTAGAATTTTGTTTTAAAAGGAGCACTAAGTATAGCTGTTTCTCTTTGGGTAAGTGCACTAGGTATCAGGCCATACAGATCAGGAAGGCCTAGATGCAATCCCTGAGTTGAGTAATGTTAATGGCAATGTCAGCAAGACAGTTTGGTTCAATTCATATGTGTTATGAAGATGAAAAATCAGCCATGTTCCCTACTTAGGCAGCTAACCGGTGAACCCTGCATCTGTGTGAAAACAAGACTCGATATGGCTTTGGTACTTCCATGATAGCTTGCCAATGACCACTACCTATGGATCTGTACTTCAAATCAAGATACTATCTTAAGTGAGGAGCAATGAGAGGGAAAATAAAAGTGTCTCTGAGGAAGGTATGCGCCCCTTCTAAACTACTTATGCCGAGACTGGCTTTCTATTTTTAATTCCCTCCATATGAAGGAATTCATATGTTTAACTGTTACCAGCTATTTAGGCTTTGAATTGTTTACAGGTGAATAGGATTTGTTTTTGTACAAACTGCAGTGATGCTTGAGTTGGGTAAATTCAGTGCAAGATAGTTGTGTGGTCTCAGGAGTAATTTGACCAGACAGACTTAGCAGATAATTGCACGCGATGCTCTCACTAAGAAAACACTTGTGTGACTTCTGTTATTGTCTAACAGACCTATCTATAGAGACGATAAATTTAATTAGTATTTTATTTAGTAGCATTAGATTGTGTTGGTTTTCGCTTCTATTGGCAACCCCCCAAAAGTACCTGAAGACAGTACTAATGAAACTATGCATAGTCTGTGAAGCAAACTGCTTTTTTCCAAGAACATACCCACCCCTGACCACTCCATCTCCCATTTCTAACATGGATTATTTTATCATCTTTGAAAGAATGATTGGTGAGTGAATCCTGCAGACATCCAAACCCAGGACCCAGTTGCCTGTAGTGCAAGACTTTGTTCAATTGGGCTATCCAGTACTTAGACATTCAAAACATAACAATGAGAACAGGTACGTTGAGTGGACCGTAAATCCTGCTGTCACTGCCATCCAAACATCGATAAAAACTAAAGAAATATTAAAACAATCGTAGTACAATAACCTACAGATTAAATGCAAATACACATATACTGACTGCATGGTTTGTTTTGTTCTTAGATTCTCTTAAACATTATTTTGCGCTGATTATCCTACTTGCTCATTCTTCTGAGAAGACCAAATCCTTTCTATAGCAACAGCTGCCTAATTGATGCGAAAAGCATGCAATAATCTTGGCTCAGTATGTTGCCACTGTCAACTCAATGTTTTCACCTGAACAGTCAGCAATCAACATCAACTCCCTGTATTGAATGAGTGCACTCAAGCTTGTGCTGGCCATGGCAAATTTTACACTCAACATGGTCAGATCAAAAAAAGTTAGTTGATTTACCCAGAGGTTATAGTTTAGCAAAGCTTTACCCTTTCATTCCTGAAGTCACTGGACTATGAATTGAATTATGTGTAAAAATGGATACATGGATGGGGAATTTGCAGACTACCTGCAGCAGATGGCACCAATGGAGGCAAAATCCGTGCTGCAAGTCAATAATAACAATCTGTGCCTGCAGCCAGTTTGGACCATTCTACTCCTTTGGCAATGGGAGGAGGCACCAGAATGGTACTTATGGGCAGGCAACATTTCTTAAAGGAAACATGATTGCAGATGTAAAATTAGGAGTCCAAGTTATGGAGGAAATGGCTGAAGGAGGGAGACAGGAGATACAATGTCCCTCTGATGTTGTGTTGGAGATTTGCTGCCATGAGAGAAGTGAAATAGGAACATTGTTCTCCCTTATCCGCATCTCCCCACCTCTCAAGCTGTCTACTGGAGGAAGGAGGAGGAGGGTAAATGAGGAAATTAATATTAAAAGAAATGCCACAGTAATATGGCTCCAGAGGGGGAAATAAAATCAATGATCTAATAAGAGTTGTAAAGATAAGAAATCTGCTAAAATACTTTCTCATCACAGCCAGGCCACCAACAGTTTCAATAAACAAAGCACTTACAACACTCCCTTTCCACATGCACAGTACTCTGCACAGTACTGCAATCGTTGCACTATACTTTATTAAACATGATTATCATGTACTCACAAACTCACAACTATCACAAACTTCATTTACCCACAAGTTCCACCTCACATGCACGTACTCAGCGGGTCAACTGAATTAGACACATGCTCTAAAACCTTAACTAACACAGTTGACTTTTTCCCACAGGAGAATTAGTACTACAACAAACAAGAAGCTGCCAGTGGAAGGAAAACAAAACAGTTCACGCATCCTCTACTTCTTGTTTAAAGCATCCTGGCTGTCATGGAAAGGGGTAGGGTGAAGGTGCTGGAGACACTGGGTATATTTTCTTTATATCACTGTCTCTTTCAACGTCTTCCTCAACCAATATACTGTGCATAACAAATTTCAGGCATCCACTTCTTTCCTTTTGTTCTCATTCATACCACGGTTAATCTTTTGTCTTTCATTTCAGCTGCTTAGAATATCGAGGCCCTTCAGTCAGAGGAGAAAGTGGACCACAGTGCTTGAGATATGCACTACAACTTGACCTTATTCTTGCAAGTAGCAGTCCAGATAATGATACTATGTAGACTCTTCTTTAATTCATTCTCAGGATGAGGGTGTCACTGGTTGGGCCAGCATTCATTGCCCACCCCAGTTTAGAGTCAACCACATTGCTGTGGATCTGGAGTCACATGTAGTCCAGACCAGGTAAGGATGCAGTTTCCTTCCCTGAAGGCCATTAATGAACCAGATGGGTTTTTCCTACAATCAACAAAAGATTCACGATCATCATTAAACTCTTAATTCGAGATTTTGAGGGTAGGATAGAGGACAGATCAACATACACTGACCACCAGATACAAGTGCACAGGAGCTGTAGCAGGAGGATAAGATGCTACAGATTCAGCAGAGGGCAAGGCCACATATTAGTTCTGCTGCAGAGAAATTTAGTCTGATCTACCTAAGAAGGTGGTTCATATGGAAATACTTGGGTCAGCCCAACAGAAAACCTGCATACAATGCATGGAGAAGTCAAGTTACCTCAAGACTTTTTACAGAATATGAAGGCTTTTCTATCCAATAAAAAAGTGGTCAGCACTCAGCACCATAGTGAAATTCTCCATGACAACTCTGACAACTTCAGCCTTGGCATCATAAGAGAGGCAGCAGTTGTCCTCTGTTTGCATGACTGCATGTCTGCTCCCCTGCCAGTGCACTTGCTCCTGTCACTCAACCAGCTGGCCCAGACTTCCTACCATTTAGACTAAGATGGTGCACTCTGTAGCTGGATCCTCGATGGATTAACCTGTTTGAGGCAAGGCCATCTGAAAAGTGCTCAATGAAAGTTCAGTAGTATTTCATCTCTCATAATTATATAATCACTTACAAGTGAAAAACTGATAATCATAAATAACTCTTGCTGATACATCAGTGTTAGACTCATGCCTCCAAAGATTCCCATTCACTGCATTTCTTCTGCTTTTAGATTCTTAAAAATCAGAATGTAGATTTTCCAGCTGAGTCTGAAGCATGGTTGAGGAATCTTTATGATTAAAAAAATCCTAAAATCACATGTTAATGTTGCTCCTTTACCGCTTCCTGTTCAATCATTTAATCAGCAATCAGGGAAGCAACTTCTTCAACCTGCTATTTACAAACTATGAAAACTTAAAATGTGAAGAGTAAAACATAAGCAATATAATAATCTTGGAAAGAAAATGTGAAATAAAGTCAGTTGCAGAATTTGGCTTTGCACAGATACCTGGAAAAGATAAAAACGGTGGGGACCACCGCTGTTGGTCTGTTCTGATCACAATATTTGGAACGGAGTTGTGCAGCCATGTTATACATGCTTCAGAACTACATAGCAATCATGATGTTAGTCAGCATCAAGTACTGATTTGGCTGTAGACCTGCCATTTTGGACCTGGCAGGCCCTGTTAAGTTCTCTCTTAAATACACGCAGCTGATCAAGTGTTCAACTGCAGAAGGAACACCCACTAGCACTGTTTAAATGCACCAGAATGGAACTTTCTGGTGAGGTGGTTCTGGCTTTCATCTGTTGTGAGAGATCTGGTGCAAGTACAGTATTGTGTGTCTGGAGGAGCTCACACAGTTTTCAGAAACAGTTCCATTTCTGTTACAGAGGCGCACACCAGCTTCAAGACCTGCAAGCTAATTTTGGCTCATGCTCACCTCAAATGATCCTGTGCCTCTTGCTGCGCATGCAGCATGGTTTATGCTGTGTTCCACGCCACAATCATGGAACTGGGCTGTCAGAATGTGTGCTGATCACATCACCTTGACTGGGCATAAATAATTGTGCATCTTGATCTCTCCTCATACAAATAGGCCATTTCCAATTTTTAGCCCATGTGCTGTTTAAAGAAACGTGAAATTGAGTTTGCTGGAGTATATTTGGACCACAGTTAACCTGGTGTGTATTGGTTTTGCCTATAGCTCCATTCAAAGCTTAAACTGCCCATTAAGTTGATGTGTAAAATTCTTCATGTATACACTTTTTGTAACTTGTAGTAAAAATTGCAAACTTGGAGCCAGCTTTAAAACCAGGCAAAAGAGAAACAGGACAAGTCTTAGGGATGAATATCAGGAATAAGCACAGACAACTGCAGTAGATTTCTTAACAGTACACTAGCTGGTAAATACATTCATTAAAAATAACAGTCCTCAAAGCAGCTTTTATATTTGATTAAATTCCAGTGATTCCTCGTGTACTTACCTTGTACAGCCAGTGGCAACTCCAAACAAACTATGGGCTTTGCAAAGACCAAAGGCAAGAGCATTTGTTTTTATCTATTGAGTCTTTCTGGTACATGACTGTAGTTTATCTCTACAATACTTTTGGTTTGACACTGCACTGTGCATTGGAAATTAGTGACAGTGGCAAATAGTTCACATAATTAAAGCAGCTTTAGTTCAAGTGCAAGCTGGTTCTCCACTTTATTACTGTTCTGACTGGAGCTAATGATGAACTTGTCTATGCGTAATCCTACACTGATTAAACAGAATAATAAGTGAATGACCCTCAGTCACTGTAGGGTGTTGATTCCTGCAAATTGCAAATACAATTTTCAGAAGGATGCTTGAAACAGGTTCTGGCACGCAGCAGAGAAAACAAGGCTCTCCTGACATCTGAGAAACAACACCCAGAAACACCATCCCCAAATATTTCCAACTCTCATTTATTAAGAAAGTAATTCATAAATTTTCTTTACCTATAAAGGAAGTGACTCCTTAGTAGAATACGGGTTCACGAGCACTCATTACTCTCTATTCCCTTATTCAAGTAGGCACCCATCACGGAGGAAGTTTAACAATGAGCATCAAGAAGCTATTCAAATGTGTAGGGCATCCAAGCATGATCCTACCCTCATCCAATATTCATGTACAGCAAGAGTTAGTAAACCATGACCAGGTGTAGGAGAAATTTCCTGCCATCACGCCCACCGCTATTTCCAGGGAATTGAAAGCAACAGCAATAGCTGGAGCAGGAATACGGTATGATCACAGACACAGATTAGTGAATGACCTTGGAGTTTTCCTGTTGTGTACAACTCAGCTGTTGATTCAATAAAATTGCTGACCTACCGGAAAAGCCTCAGTGATCTAAACGGTTAACTGAAAGTCCTTCAGCTTGATTGTGGGCAGGGTGAGTTGTGTTTCAAGTGACATGTGTTTAATGGCTACCAAAGACAGCACACAAAGGCATTTAGAGAAAGAAATGGAGGTCACATGACTACAGTAAGCCAACCAGTACACTAAGGACAATTACATTTATCCAAACATCGCCCTCTTCCATGAAATATTTTCTTGCACTATCCCTTGCACTTACAGTTACAAGTTATGTAAATAATTCTATATTCATGGATACAAAGAAAATTAATATTCATTAACAAACAGTGTTAATTCTAGTCAATTCTACATTCATCACTCTCTGCACATGCATTGTTAGCAAATCTTTAAAACTATGCAGCTCTCCTAATGGTATGCATGTGAGTTTCCATTGGCTGTTTCTCTGGTATCTGCTCATTCTTAGGATGATGTTCCTTCTCCAGGGAGTGTTGATCTTATGGTGAGTGCTATTGCTATGATAACTGTTGTTGCAGAGCGATTTCAGTTGCTGGGAAACAGTGAACCTTTGAGACTGATGATCATTCTGTACTCTGTGCAGGTGGTGAAATTACTTCTTCCTGATTTGCTACCTGGAATGGCAGAACAGCTTCTTGTACCTATATGTCTATGGTTATGACAACATTTCTGGCTATCCACATTCACTGCATATGCTTACAGTACAACAGCTTTACATACATTCCAAGTTGCCACGTGAGCTGACTTTTGTTGAGAATGTTGAACATTTTCACTCTGGCTAGCTCTCCAATGTTCAGCTCTGGCAATGTCTTGACTGTTTTATCAACGCGAAATTTGTCTTTCTGCAGTTTCACCTCGATTTTGTCATTTATGTGTCACTGCCTCTGGCTTCAATAGCTTGTGCTATTGGAAAATTTTGTTTGGATGCGTCTTTAGCTGTACTACTTTCCATGCCTTCAGCAGACGTATTTCCCCACTCTAAGACAATCTTGTGCAAATCTGTGCTGAATTTTCTTGATGTATTTATAAACTCTTTGTCAATTTTCACTGGCTTCAAGCCTTTCCACTGTTTGGGGATAGCATGGAGATGATGTACGGTCGTGAATTTCCCAACCATATAAGAACCATTAGAATTTTTCACTCATAAATTGTGGACCACTGTTGCTCATCACAATGACTGGTCTGTTTTCAGGCATTCTACAGTTGTCACTGATGTCAACTGACCTAACTTCCAGTAGTCAGTATAGTTGTTGATGGCGATAAGGTAATCAGTTCCTGTGAGAGTGAAGTGGTCTAATCAAAGTTACATCCATGTTTTGTCTGGGAATTTTATATCATAAAGCAGCTCTTTAACTTGCTGTTTGTATGCTGCATAGAGCCCTTTGCCAAGTACATCAGGAAGAATGCGAGCCTGAGAGGGGTGACTATTCCAGGAAGCAGAGGCCTGCAGTCAAAGCCCCCCTGTACATGGATGATGTCGCTGTTGTCTACTCGGATCCACAGACAGTTAACAGACTCTTCAGCATCTGTGACCAATTTGAACTGGCCTCAGGTGCCAAGGTTATTAGGGGCAAGAGCAAGGCCATGTTCTTTGGGAACTGGGCCGCCCGATCCTTCATTCCCTTCACTGTCAGGGCAGACTACCTGAAGGTGCTGGGTATTTGGTTCAGAGGGGCTGGGGCATGCACCAAAACTTGGGAGGAGCGTGTCACCAAAGTGAGGCAGAAGCAAGGCAGATGGGAGCACTGGTCCCTCTCGATTGTGGGTAAAAAACCTGGTCATCAGGTGTGACTACTCTCAGTGTTGCTGTACATGGTGCAGGTCTGGCCTATTCCCTGAGCCTGCGTCGCTGCAGTCACCTGGGTCATCTTTCACTTCCTTTGGAGGTCGAAGATGGACCGAATTCAAAGGGACATTATGTATAAAGAACTCAACAAAGGGAGAGAAAACATACCCAATGCTTTCCTCACCCTGATAGCCACCTTCGTGTGTGACTGCATCAAGCTGTCTCAATATGCAAGCACCAAGTGTCACTACATTCTGAGATTCTACCTGTCCCTGGTGTTGCGAAGGATAGGCTTGGCCTCATTGCTGTGGAACACTCCAAGTAATTGGACTGTCCCCATCACCTGTCTTTCGTGGAGAAATGTGTGAAGAAAAACACCTTTGACCACAAGTCCATCAGGCAGTGGTCAGCATGTAGTGTCCTTGAGATCCTTCAGGAAAAGGAAAGGGTGGATCATGTTGGCTGGTTCCCTGTACAGACTGCCAAAGTCATTTGGCAGAATGCCTCATCGCTAGAGCTTTCCAACAAGCACCAGGACATTGCTTGGCTGGTGGTGAGAACGGCTCTGTCTGTGAGATCCTTCACGCATGCCTGGGGTCTCTGCGCCACCACACACTGCCCTTGAAGTGGCTGCAGAGGGGACGAGACTGTTGCACACATCCTTCTGGGATGTGCCTATGCAAAGTTAGTCTGAGGAGAACTGCAGCGGTTTTTGCCGAGATTGTCACGAGCAGCTCCGTGACACGGGACTGTGTGCTATACGGTCTGTTTCCCAAGACGCACACCGAGACCAAAATCAGCTGTGCCTGGAGGACCATCAATGCGGTGAAAGATGGTCTTTGATCTGCCCGAAACTTGCTGGTCTTTGACTGAGTGTTGCAAACTGGTACATTTTAAAGTCCAGGTCTACATGCTCAGGGACGTAATAAAGCTTGGTGCAGCTGCCTCCAAGGCACAATAGGGAAAGACCACCATGTAAGGTAGTTCTGCCAAAGCATAGCAGAGAGTCCATTCAGTAACCGAATCCCGCTGATGCCTCAGCTAAATGTCAATAGGTTAATTGTAAATATAGAGAAAGACGAACGCCAATGTTTATTTCATTTTCTGTAACTAATGACAGTATAGATTGGAATGGCTACATTAACTATGTACATAACGATTTCCTTTTATAAACAATGTATATTTTTGCAATAAGTAAAAGAAAAATTTCTTATAAATAGCGAGCTGATGTGGTGCTTAACCTCACTGCTCATGTTTGATCATCACAGCATTTCTCTTGCCTTCCTTGCACAAAAACAGAAGTTGCTGGAAACGCACAGCAGGTCTGGCAGCATCTGTGAAGAAAAAATCAGAGTTAACGATTCGGGTCTGGTGACCCTTCCTCAGACCCACGGGTTCTCACCGGACCCG
>JAHRHZ010000026.1:6146462-6165626 GCA_024137785.1 Ginglymostoma cirratum | reverse complement strand
CGTTAACTCTGATTTTTTCTTCACAGGTGCTGCCAGACCTGCTGAGCATTTCCAGCAACTTCTGTTTTTGTTCCTGATTTACAGCATCTGCAGTTCTTTCGTTTTCCATCATGCCTTGTTGCATGTGTGCTTCAGCATCTCTTTTCTCATCTCCTTAGGTTAATTAGTCTATTTCCTTCCAGAAGTCACTTCATTCTACCTTGGGCTGTCAATTCATCCCTGTATGTCCAGGAAGTTCACAGTTATAGCAACCAGTGTGTTCTTATTGATTTTAGGCCCACCTTTCATCATTACTTCTTGCAATACTTACAGAGTTGCATCTTGTTGCCTGTTGTACTTGATTTGAGCCAGGCGCTTGTCTTTTAGATTCAATGTTTCTGCTGGTTTAATGACTTCCAGAGCATATTGAGCTGTTGTATCTTGTTGAATCTAGATGATTTCACACTCTATCGCAGCATTCTCAACCTTCTTCCTAAGGAGTACTGCTCTTAATAATGTTTCGTCAAAACGTACATCTATTTCCCTTGCTTGTATTTTCACATTCAGATGAAATCTCTGCAAACAAAGTAACATTCTTTGCAGATGCTTTAGAGTAGGTAGAAGTGGTTTGGTGAAGATGCTTTGAAGTGGCTTGTGGTCAGACTCCACTGTCACTGAGTCTCTCCCAAACAATGACGTGAAGGTGCCAGTATTGGACTGGGGTGGACAAGGTCAGAAATCACACAGCACCAGGTTATAGTCCAACAGGTTTATTTGAAAACACATGCTTTCGGAGTCTTGCTCCTTCTTCAGGTGTTAGTGAGAGAGGTAGTATTAGACACAGAATTTATATGTAAAAGATCAAAGAGTGACACCACTGATGAGGATGTACTAAACAAACCAAAGATGCTGATAAATCTTTAATCATTTAGATTAATCGATTAAAATATTAATCAATTAAATATTAAACAATTAAAACCTTCTAACTGATTAAAGATTTAACAGCATCTTAGGTTTGTTTAGTACATCCTCATCAGTGGTGTCACTCTTTGATCTTTTACATATAAATTCTGTGTCTAATACTACCTCTCTTACTATCACCTGAAGAAGGAGCAAGACTCCGAAAGCTTGAGTTTTCAAATAAACCTGTTGGACTATAACCTGTTATCATGTGATTTCTGACCTTCTCCCAAATGAGTGTTGATTAAAATGAGCAAAGACAATGGCCAGACACGCTGCCTCAATTTGCGCGTAGGATAGTTTAGTTTGCTTGAATATCCTGGATGCAAATGCAGCTGGTTGTCCTTGCTGCATAAGGGCTACTCCAAGTCCTGCCTTCCTGTTATTACACTGCAAAGTGACTTCATCATTAACATCATTGTACCTCTACACTGGCAATGCCATCATCAGTTGATTCTAGTGAAAGATGCTTCTTGTGTGTCCTAATATCTTAACCAATGGTAGCAACCTTGAGCAGGGGTCAGTCACACCGATGAAACATAGGCAAGAACTTTGCTAAACAGATATGAATCAACAAATCATTGCGCTGTTTTCCTGTTTGTTGGTTGCTGCATGTCTGTTACAGTCCTCATCTTGCCAGGATCTCGACAAGGTCCTTCCAGTGTCCAGTGAACACTTAGCCTGCTGTGTTCATCCAGCTCTACACCTTGGTATCTTTATCTTGTTCAGTTTCAGCTTCATCTAGTGAGCTCTCTGTAGCAGTTGTACCAGATTCTGTTGTGATCTGCATTGGCTTCTTCCATTGTGTCTCTGCATCCATAGACTAGGAGATCATCCATAAAAGCTTCTACTCTGGGAAGATCACTAACTACCTTGTGCTATCTGTACTGATGCTTTTCTGGAGCAGTGGAAATGTCAAACAGTACGTGCAATCATAAGTATCTTTCTCATGGCTTTCAGAAAATAATTAGGAAGTTCTGTTTCCATCCAGCTTCTCTTGCTAGTAACTATCCTTCACATTAGGGTAGAAAGGACATTTGGCTCAGAAAACTGTGACAAAATGTCTTCGTGGTTGGCATGGAGTGGTGAGATCTCTTCAAAGCCTTATTGAGATCCTTTCTGAAAAAAGTTTTTTCTCTGATACCGTGCTGGTAATCTAGTTCATAAGGGTTTTCCCTCCCTTGATTATTTCCTTATTCTCTAGCTCTTCCACTTTGTCTTTTAGGCAGGCAGCTTGAACTCTCCACAACAGATTCTGCGTTGGACTTACACTTTCATCTACTTCAGGATGATATTCACCAGGACATTTCGCAAGGCCTGTAAGCCATCTTTGTAAGTGTTTAGTGTCTGTTCAACAGACAATGGCTTAGTGTCCTGCAAAATACTGAAAATCTCTTCTGACATGTTTAAAGTTACTAGTGTTAGCTTTAGATTTGCTTCAGCTGAGATAAGTAGATTGTGTTTACAGGCTGGAGCTCCAGAGCTTCATTCTTTTCATTGCATTGGGCTCTCAGTTTAATTTCTCCTCTTGGCATGGTATTGTTTTGTTATTTAGCCCCAATCTTAGTTCCAAGGGCTTCACTTTTGGGTTACCATCTTGAACGAAACCACTTTGCACAGGTCTGTGAAGCTCATGATTTTGCAAGAAGCATCAGTGTCTTTCTGATACTTCACATTTGCTTGACACTCTCTTTCTGTAGTCAAAATTCTAACAGTTGGATTTTATTGGATTAAGATCTGATGATGCCAAACTGTTATATGGTGTAGAGTGCTAAATAAGAATCATTAGCTAACATCTCTCTTAAAATCTACATGTTTTCAACTGCATCATTCCTGACATCATGTTTCAAGTGATGTGTACTTAATGGCTGCCACTGACTGCATACAAGACACTTACAACAAAGATGGAAGTCACATTACTATAGCATGTCAGCCAGTAACACTAAGTAAAATTGCATTTTTCCAAATCAGTGGGATGAGTGGACGTGAACGCAGTTAAAACATAGTGAGGGACTTAACCCATTCTTTTCCCTTCCCAATCTTTCCGATGGTTGCAAGGATAGCTACCCTAAGTCAGAAAAGCCCCCTTTAAATTGCAGGCTGGCCGCCAATTACAGGCTGATGTTGGTTCTTTCTAGCCAGGCACTTGCATGCAAAGTGGTTCAGCTTTAGCAGTTTTGCAAACGTTTTTGCACCGCTTTCCCAATGCTAGACATGCTTGATTTTCTTTTGTATGAAGTCCTCATTAATACTTACATACTGTTCTCTGGTATAGATCTGTCTGCTTGTTGGCTCTTCTGAAAAAATTTCTTCCTTTTTCCCAATCCATTGTTCTTGGAATGTCTCTCAACATAATACACTTCACCTGACGAATGAGCAGCGCTCCGAAAGCTTGTGATTTCAAATAAACTTGTTGGACCACAACCTGGTGTCATGTGATCTCTGATTTTGTCCGCCCGAGTCCAATGCCAGGACCTCCACATCACAGCATAATAACAAACCCTTATATGATCTCCAATTGGTATGCTCTAGTTAATCGTTCATAATCACAGTATTTCTGTACATGTCATTAGCTTACTTTACAGTAGGTTTCTCCGCTCTCGCAGACATGCTCCCACAGCATGATCTCATACCCAAGATCATTCTATCTTTGAGATCATTATTCAGTTGTCCAAACTCTCAGAACGCAGCTAGATGTATCAATAGTCAAGCACTGCTTGATTGATAGTCTCCCTGAGCTCGGATTTTGAACACATACTGTTCATACTTAGCATTAATATGTGGTTCAGAGTGTATTTTCAAAGCATTCAAAATCTCTGTCATCTGGCTTTTCTGCCTCTCAGTGAAATCTAAGTTACAATACATCTTGTAGCATCTTTCCCCGATAATTATCTAAAGGTTGCTTCTATTATTTGTTCAGGTTTGTAAAACTTAATTCTGCAGCTATTTCAATGCTTTGCCACTGAGTGGAAAAAATTCCAACTCTTTCTCATAACTTCTTCATTTCCACAGCAGCAGGGAATAGAAAACACACAGGCATTTTGACTCATCCAGTAATTCTAAGTTGCAGACTGCTGTATTTTTGTTTCTTCATTATCATTTCTTTCATTGGGTCGCTCTTAAAATCTACATGTTTTCAACTGCATCATTCCTGACATCATGTTTCAAGTGATGTGTACTTAATGGCTGCCACTGACTGCATACAAGACACTTACAACAAAGATGGAAGTCACATTACTATAGCATGTCAGCCAGTAACACTAAGTAAAATTGCATTTTTCCAAATCAGTGGGATGAGTGGACGTGAACGCAGTTAAAACATAGTGAGGGACTTAACCCATTCTTTTCCCTTCCCAATCTTTCCGATGGTTGCAAGGATAGCTACCCTAAGTCAGAAAAGCCCCCTTTAAATTGCAGGCTGGCCGCCAATTACATGATTGGAGTCCAGGCTCCTCATTTAAGCTGAGGTTCAAATGGCAGAGCACTGGTGGTTTTACTGCCTAGACAAACCTATTGGAAACAGAAGCCAGGGCCAGCCAGGCCCAGTAAAAGGCAGGTTCTAAAGAACATGGACCAAGGGGAGCTGGAACATCTTCAAAAAAGATCTGATGCAAACTTGGCAGAGAAGAATAAAGTTCTCATTAAAGAAGATAAAAAGATGCTGTAGTATGTGCCACATACGTAAACATAATGAAATGGTAATACTTACCCATTGAATAACATTGCTGAAAATCAGTACTCCGTGTTCTTCCTGATGGATTCATTATAGAAAGACAAGGTGCAGAATTTAACCCAGCTGCATCCTTTGTGGTGGAGGCCATCTTGTTGTTTTTATATTCATTCCCTGGAGACTTCATAGAGGTGGCTCTAGTCTGTTTGAATTTCTTCTTTAACCTTATAGAAACAAAATATGCTATTACACATTTAACGTTATCATTTCTCATGACATTCAATTACTCATTCTTTCAATCCTAGCTTGTTTATGAGATAAACACATGCCATGAAGGTATTTTAGAAGTTCTGATTTCATGAAGAAAACTTCATCTAAATTCATCTATTATCATTCTAGAAGCTGCTGTTGTGTTGGCTATGTTGTTTTGAACAGTAAGGACACCATGTGGTGACACAGTATTCTTGCAGCTCAAGAGTTTAAATGTGTCTCAGATGGACTAGGTCTGAGAATGAAGGACATTGAAGAACTTTGTCTTTCCTATTATTGGAAACACAAACACTTGATTTGAACACGTCTTTCAGGTTGAAAATAATTGAATGAAAGATGTCAGCTAAAGGTCATTTTGTCTCAGGGAGAATTATTTCTGTACACCAACAAGCTTTCACAAGGCAAAACTGCACATCATAATCGCAAATATATTCTTTAGTAAAGACTTTGAGGTTTCATTATACAAAGTGGATAATTTTGTGATTGCAGTGGGAACATAGCTTGGAAAATTAAAGGTAAGTACAATATCCCAAAATGTATTCCCCTATGGGAGCACAGCATCAGTCCCAGATGCAGAAAGAAAATCTTCGATTACTTTAAATGCGAAAATAATTTTGTGACGCATCCATGAACAAAATATTACATACTAAGTGGATAATATCATATGCTTTAAACCAAAATGTATTCAGTGTCTTGAACTACTCAGGATTTTTTTTTAATGCATTCATAGGATGTGGGTGTTACTGACTGGGCCAGCATTTCTTGCCCATCCCTAGTCACCATGAAGGTGGTGGTGGTGAGCGACGTTCTTGAAACACTATAATTCATTTGCTATTGGTATAGCCAAATGCTGTTAGAGAGGGTGTTCCAGGAATTTGGCCCAGTGGTAACCAGGGAATGGAGCTACATTTCCGAGTCAGAATAGCGTGTGGCTTGGAAGGGAATTTGAACGTGGTAGTGTTCCCATTTATCTGTTGCCTTTGTCCTTCGAGATGGGGTTGGTTATGGGTTTTGGAAGGTGCTGTGTAACCAGCCTCGGTGAACTCTTGCAAGTGTATCTTACAATGGTGCACACTGCTGCTACTGTGTGTTAGTGGTAGAGGGAATGAAATGTTTCTGAATGTGGAGCCAATCAATTAAGTAGTTTTGTCATAGATGGTGTCAAATTTCTTGAGTGCTGTGGGAACTTCACTCATCTGGGCAGGTGTGGAGTATTCCATTACACTTCAGACTTGTACCCTGTAGATGATGGGGACCCAGGAGTGAGTTGTTGGGTGCAGGATTCTGACATGCGCCTGTAACCACAGCTTTAATATGGCTAGTCTAGATCTTGACTTTTTGATCAAAGATAATCCCCAGCTTGTGGGGAGTTTCAGTGATAGTAATATCATTATCTGGCACTTTTGTGGTGTGAACGTTACTTACTAATTGTCAGCCCAAGCCTGGATATAGTAGAGGTTTTGCAGCATTTAGACATGCACTATCTTGCCTCCCCTGAAAGAAATTAGTTAAGTAAGTGGTCTCAATGAAGATGGTAGAGTCATAAAGTATTACAGTATGGAAACAGGCCCTTCAGTCCAACTTGTCAATGTCAATCAAATATCCCAAACTGAACTCGTCCCATTTGCCTGGGTTTTGTCTGTATCCCTCAAATCTTTCCTATTTATATTCCTGTCCAAACGTCTCTTAAATGTCATAACTGTACCCAGCTCTACCACTTCTTCTGTGGCTCATTCCATACACATACCACCCACTGTGTGAAAAAGTTGTCTCTCAAGTATAAACTAATCAGCAAATAGTTCAAAATGCAGTTACAAAGTTCTAGAATCATTGTTAAACAAAGGCAATGATGGATTCTAGTCCATTTTTGTAACTCCCTTTTAGTATATCTATGAAATTAATATTTTGTTTTAAAAAACAGCCTTCCATAATATAAAAGTGAGATCTAAAACTGCAGTACAATGAAGCATGTTAACAAGCATCTAGCTCAAAGGTTGTGTTACACCTCACTGGGACAACACACTTGAAATCAGGCCCCACTCTTTCCAGAATTATCACAGAAGTTAAAGATTTTATAAACATATGTAGAATTCCACAATTTAGCTGTCTTTTTGACCCAGGTTGACAGAAAGTATGGATCAGGTTTCAGCACTTAACAAGAATTTCTATTTATCACAAATAAATAATTCTAGCTACAGTTAAGTGACTGTGAACCTCTGACATGTGAATCCACTAGTTAACCTCTAACCCTCTTATATACTCCCCTACACGTACATACAGACACGGGCTGGTTAAAAAGATGGGTGCTATGGTTGGATGGAAAAACTGGAAAGGCAATTCAGCATTCCTTGACCTCATGGGTCAATATGGTCCTTTTTGCTTGTCACATTGCAGCTCCATGATCTTCCTTCTCCAGGTACTTTCACTTACTTGCAGGAGGCATAGGGTGGCTGGTTCACACTTACAGCATTTCTGACTGATTTTTAAAAAAGCAAATTACAGCAACTACTGAAAGGAAATAAAATCTTTCTTCAGATTGGAGGTGGTTTTCATTGCAGAGAAAAGGGTCAGCTCTTTCCCTTTTGGAGATTTGATGGCTTCTCCACAAACATTCATATCCACAAGCTACCTGGAGCGCCAATCACGTAGATCTTCTGCCTGCCAAACAATTTTGTCATTCTATAACAGGCCACCTTACCACAGAAAAATCAGCTATTGCTGATAGCCAAAACTCCATTCATGCACATCCTTTGCTCCAGCTCATCTGTAACTAGATTTCTCCCATTGCTTTATACAAACAGCTGTGTAAATACCTCTTGCAATGAGTGTCAGGTAGCTTACTTTAAAAATGGCAGCAATCCTTTAAACGTCCTTGGTTTTTAAACAGTCCTCTTCCGACTTCAGTCCACAACCAAAAATACAGAAAAATAAAAAGATACGATCTTTACAATTGCAAGTGACTGGCTTGCTGCTGAAAAGATGATGTGCTGGAGCTGACACAAGATGACCTATACAGTAAGAAGCGTTCTTAGGGAAGGTTTCTGTAACATTTCCTGAACTCCATTAACTCCATCCAGTAAAAATCACAAAATTACTTCACTGAAATATTTCAGAAAGGGAAATAAACTGAAGATTTGAAATACTTGCAAAATGTTTCACCATGTTCATATTTAAAAACTGTATTGATTTTTTTGGAAAGTGACTTCGCCAGATTCACAACCTTGTTCAGCTAATTTAAGATGTGGAGGTGCCGGTGTTGGACTGGGGTGGACAAGTTCAGAAGTCACACGATACCAAGTTATAGTCCAACAGGTTTATCTGAAATCAATAACTTTCAGAGTGCTGCTCCTTCGTCAGGTGAAGTCTTCTAATGTGAAGACAAGGTAGGACATTAAATTTAACAAAATAAAAGTTTAGAATGCTGAGAAACTGGCAGAGGAATTTTTTCTTCAGACTTCACCTGAAAAAGCAGCAGCACTCAGAAAGCTTGTGATTTCAAATAAACCTGTTGGACTATAAGCTAGTGTTGTGTGACTTCTGGCCCAGTTAATTTAAGTCACTGAATGTAATCTTGCATTTTGATTAGGGAAAAGGGTATTGCGAAAATTTCTTTAAAATATGTGAAATGCTTTTGTAATCCCCATGCTGTTGTAGACAGAAAGCAAACTTCATGTCATGTTGCTATTTTTGCATGTATCAGCCATCACTGACATTTAGCTAAGATTTGTTTGTTAATATACTCAATTGACATTTACGAAAATGCACTTTCAACTCTCTTCATTTGGCTCTACCAATGTAATTTGTTGTTTGTAAAGATAATTCCAAGCACCGTTTCTGGTATATATACTCTTTAGCCCACTTTGTTACCTTGCTTTGCACTGTATATTCGCTGTGCATTAATTTGACCTAACCATAAACTCTAATACATGTCTTACTTAGTGATCACATCTACTTTTTACTATTAAACCAAACAGTAAATACATAAAGGTTAGTAGTGGGAAGTAATAAAGAAGTTCCAAATAATATAAACTAAATGGTTTATGTGTTTCATTTGAACTGTGAGATTAGAATATTGCATTGACTGTTTCTCCAATAGGTTCAGATATACTAGTTTTACCACCATATACTGAGAATTGTGACTTGTATAATGACACATACTGAGATGCAATCTTTTGGGTCCTCAGTAATGATGCCATTGTTTTACATACCAATCTAAGCGTTAGCAGGATTTTCAACCATGAGTCCAATCTTCTGCTTATCCAATATTAAACAACAGAGATTAGCAGACATTATCAAGACAGGCATACCAGGGTAGCTACTCCTACTCCCTTACTAGCCCAATCCCACTCAAGCTGAGATCAACTGCTTCAGAATGATATCCATCTCAGGAATTCTGAATTGATTCTTAAATGAATGTCTGTTTTGTTTTCATTCCTTGTTGCTGTAAAAATAATTACCCTTCACTTTTAGATTTTTATGTGGAAGTTACACAGTTCAGGAGTCAAGGATAAAGTTATTTAGCAAAGAGAATCAAAAACACAATCGACGTCAACACATCAATGTATATAAGTCAACCAGTGAAGCCTCCAAAAATGGGGTTGACTTGTACAGCAAGTCCAAAGTGTGAACTGCTGATATGGGTGTTCCTTTTCACATTTTGAAATGTGAAAAAAATTAACACCAATAATTCATGTCAAATTAATGTGGCACAGTTTGTTGAGTGAAGTAATTCTAGAAAATTTCTTAAAACACATAGGACTAATACAAGAGATAGTAAGAACTTCCGATGCTGGAGTCAGAGATAACAGAGTGTGGAGCGGGAGGAACACAGCAGGCCAGGCAGCATCAGAGGAGCAGAAAAGCTGATGTTTTGGGTTGGGACCCTTCTTTCTGAAGAAAGGTCCCGACCCGAAACGTCAGCTTTCCTGCTCCTCTGATGCTGCCTGGCTTGCTGTGTTCCTCCAGCTCCACTTTGTGTTATCACTAACTCAGTGCAGTTTGTTTAATACAACAAAAAAATTGGTTCTTAACAAAATAATCACAATGTCAACAGACCATGTGAGTAAACTGATTTAAGATTGCTGAAAATAAAGTTTAAAAAATTAAGTCCATGTCTAAATGCAGGAAGACCTGGAAACTATAAAGGCTTGGACTGACATTCGCGTCACACAATGTGCCAAGCAATGACCATCTCCAACAAGAGAGAATCTAATCATCAACCCTTGACATTTAATAGCATTACCATCACTGAATACCCCACAATGAGCATCCCGCAGGAGCAGAGGGTGGGCTAATCACCGACCAAAAGCTCAACAAGATTAGTCATATAAATACTGTGGCTACAAAAGCATGTCAGAGGCTAGGAATCCTGCATTGACAACTTACCTCTTCATTCCCCATAGCTGGTCCACCATCTACAAGATACAAGTCAGGACTGTGTTGGAATACTCCCAGTTTGCCTGAAAGAATACAGTTTGAACAACACTCAAGAATTACGACACCACCAGATTTGCCAATCTGATTGGCACGACATCCACAAACACTCTCTCCTTCCGCTACCAATGTTCAGTAGCAGCAATGTTTACCATTTACAACATGCACTGTAGAAATTCACCAGCCTTCTCAGACATTACCTTCTAAACCTGTGAACATAGCCATCTAGAAGGACAAGGACAGCAAATATATGGGAATACCATAGCCTGCAAGTTCCCCTCCAAGCCGTTTATGACCAGACTTAGAAAATATTGCCATTCCTTCAGTATCACCAGGTCAAAATCTTGGAAATCCCATCCTAACAGCATTGTGGATGAACCAATAGCTAATGGACTGCAACATTTCAAGGACACACCTCAACACTACTTTCTCAAGGTCAGTTAGGGATGGGCTATAAATGCTGGCCCAGACAAAAACATTCACATCCTATGAATGAATTTTTTAAAAAGCAGTAACGACTTCCTTCATTAATTGTTAAAAAAACTTTTCAAAACTTACCTATTTGTGTCCTTCAATCCAACAGACATTGTTTTTAGACCTTCCAATTGGCAATCCAAAACAAACACAATTAACATAAAATCCTAATGGTGATAAATTTACCATGATGGTGTGGTACATTTTGTGGACTTGTTTATAACAAGTTTTTTTTTAAATCTAGAGCAAACAATGCAGTTCAAACTTAAAATTCCACAATCTAGCAAGAAAGACTGCAGAGTTTTAAGCTCAAATGTTACTGAACACGACTTGAGTTTCTGCTGATATAATTTGCACTTGGTGTAGCTTCCTGTTTCTTTCCCTTGTACAGTCAGAGGTTTCTTCTTTTAGAAGAGTTATTAAACTGAAGTACTGTCTGCCTGCCTGAAAGCTTAGCTGCGGTGGCAGAGTTGTGATACTAGACTCAGACAGAGGGACAGAGACAGAGAAAGAGATGGCAATAGAGACAGAAAGAGTTGTACATGCAAATCTCACCATAGCAAGGGGTTCAGAAAATTAATTCAATAAATCCAACTAATTTGAGAGTGTAAGTCAGAACGATTAAAATTGGTGGAGCACAAAAAAATGCAAACAAGAGCAAGTGATTCACTGATGATTCAGACAAGGGAAACTAGCAGCCCTTCCTGGTTTGACCCAAATGTGACTTTAATACCAAACTTTACAGTTGATTCACAGCACGATTAGAGACAGACAATAAATACTGTCTTTCCAGCACTGCCACAAATAAAAGCAAACAAATTTGAATAACAGCAAAACTTTGTGAGACATTGTCGTGCTTAAAACAGTTGTAATATTTGCCAAAGTTACTTTTTGAAATAATTCATATTAAACACTTTGGGGTGTTATTGATAAGTATGATAATGAACCATATACATCAAGACACACTCATTTTTATAACATGTACTTTGCTATACTTAGAATTATTATTAGTTAAGGAACTGATAGGTGTTTAGTCCAGGAAACTTCAATAAGCAGAATTAGGGGACACATTTTAGAAAGACGGGTCCCCATTTAAGGCAGAGATGAGGTGAATTTTTTTTTCTCTAAGCGGTCTGTTAATCCATAGAATTTTCTATCCCAGAAAGTTGGGGAGTCAAGGCCACTTATTATTTTTAAGTATGAGATGGAGAGATTTTTGACTAATGAGGGAGTTAATGGGAATCAACGATAAGCAGGAATGTGGTTTTGAAGCCACAATCAGATCAGCCATGATATTACTAAATTGTACAGCAGTCCTGCTCCTACTTTGTTTGTTGAAATAATCAACTCCACTGAAGCATTTAAAACACAGGTTTATCAATTCCTATTTCAGTGAACAGTGAACTAAATTTGATGCTAAAATTTGTTTTAAATGATTAGTTAGCACCCCCACGATGTTGCCAAAAGTCATTCCTCTGCCAGTTTCTCAGCATTCTAAACTGTTACTTTGTTAAATTTAATATCCTACCTTGTTTTCACACCAGAAAAATATTCTTGCCTTTTCTCCTGCCTCTGTTCCTTGAGATCCATTCTTATGTTGACATTACAAGATCACGAAGTGACACTACACTGCTTCACTCCTGGCGTCTATTGAATTCATCCTTATTCATTGCACACATAACTAATTTGACCCAACTGAGGTACACATAATGGTAAGACTACAACAGAGGAAACCAATAAAAAAGTAATTGAGTAAGAAAAAAAAGAACAATTGGTCCCATTCTAACACTTTTTAAATAAGTAGGTTTTAAATAAGCTAAAAGCAGACCCTGGTTTACTATTCTGATAATGAAGTTCGAGTAAAGACAACTTATTTTTTATTTTGAGAAAGCAAGGTGTAAAGCTGGATGAACACAGCAGGCCAAGCAGTATCAGAGGAGCAGGAAAGCTGATGTTTCGGGTCTGGACCCTTTTAATTTTGTGCTATTTAAAATTATGGACTGAAAGAACTGTTTTAAAACTAGCGTTTTAAAGGATTGCTGCATGTTTTAAAAAGCAAATTATTTGACACTCATGGCAAGCATTGTATAAACAAGCAATAATTGCAGTTCATGCAGATGAATGGAGTGAACGGGTTTTGTACAGGTATAGCTGGGTGGCAACAAGATGTTGATTGGTCAATGGACTAGTGATCAGTTATTGATGATAAAAGCCTTTTGCCTGCCAACAATCATGATTGGTTCTCAGGTAACTGAACAGCTTGGGGCATGGTCAAGACAGTTAAGAAACATTTTGATCTTCACCGTCATAGAAGCTGTCTCTATTCTCTGTAGTCGAAATCTATTTTAAACCTAAACTAATCCAGTTAATCTTTCATTCAGCAGTTGTTGTAAAATGTGACTTTCTATGTCAGAGTCCTTAAACTAATAGAAGCATCTGAAGAAAGACAACTGAAAAGCAATGTTCTGACCAGCATCAGAATCATAAGGATCATCTCAGTAACCCATGAATAGAATCACTAAACTGGCTGCCCAGTTTTCCTTCGCTCATAACCTATTCGTCTGAAATGTTATATGGCAATAGTTTATCACTGTTTACCTGTATCTAGACTGTAATTACAATGGGTGGCACAGTGGCTCAATGGTTAGCACACAATGGTTAGTTACTGCTGCCTCACAGTACCAGGGATCTGGCTTCAATTCCAGTCTACGGTGACTATCTGCATGGTGTTTGCACATTCTTTCTGTGTCTATGTCGGTTTCCAAAAGGTGCGCTGGTTTCATTCCACAGTCCAAAGATGTGCAGGTTAGGTGGACTGGCCATAGTAAATTGCCAGATAGTGTGCAGGCTAGTTGCATTAGCCATGGTAAATGTGGGGCTGCAGAGATAGGGTGGGCCTGGGTGAGGTGTTCTTTAGGGGGTCCATGGATGGCTAAATAAATATTAATTCTTGTTAAGTATAGAAACTTGGTTTGTGCTTTCTATCAATCCATAGAATATTCTATCCCAGAAAGTTGGGGAGTCAAGGCCATTTATTATTTTTAAGTATGAGGTAGAGAGATTTTTGACTAATGAGGGAGTTAATGGGAATCAAAGTTAGGTAAATTGAGGAAGTTTATGTACTCATTTTAAAATCTTTAACTTTTGTGATGACCTTGGGAATAGTAGGACTTGATTACCAGTGGGCTACCCCAATGAGTCACTGACAGTTGAGAATGTATTATGGTTGAATTTCTAAATGTGAGGAGTGTCATTAACTAATGATATGGTCAATTACTTCTGGACAAATGAAATACTTTTGCTAACATTTTACTTAGTAGAATAGTTAATTATCTGTGAAATATTGGTAACCGATGATTCCATGTTATTGAAGGACAAGTGATAATATTTAGCAGGACCTCTTCAAATTGTATTGTTAAGTCCCAAATCTAATGGCCAGTGTTACAATATAATTAAAAAGCAAACTGAACACCTTGCATTAACCAGCTGAACCAGACCACAAGATTTCACTTTTTGCAAAAAACTGTAATATTTGTAACACTCAAACAATACAAGCACAATAACTTATTAATATTGTTTATAACAACATGTTACACACTCAGGTTCACTTCCCCCAAGAATTCTTTTATAAGACATGTCAATTTTACTTACTTCTGTAGGGACCACTTACACAGTCCTCTGGAGAATTCTCTCTGCTCCTGTTATTCTCAGAAGTAAACTTTCAGTTGCCACCTCTCAACTATGGATGTCTCACTCCCGTGTTTTGGTTACTTTACCATTGTTACCAAGGTAATTTTCCTGCTGCTTTCCTTTCCTGATCAGCGAGGGCCACTGCAGTTATTTATACTTTTTCTCACTTTCTTCAAGTCAAAGGTGTGGCCACGGGCACCCAGTTAACCCGTCTTTTTGGGGGTTACGTGCAACACTCTTTTTCCCGTCCTCCTTGGGTCCATCCCCATGACTCTATCTCTGATGATTCAATCAATGACATATTCAGTGCTGCTTCCCTCTCTCGCCAGAATTGAAAAAATTTTTTCAATTTTGCTTCCAATTTCCACTCAGCTCTCACCTTTACCAGGTCCACTTCGGACTCCTTTTTTCCCTTCCTCGACATCTCCATTGCTATTTCTGGGATAAGCTGGTTACTGATATCCTTTACAAATCCACCAACTCCCACATTTATTCTGACTATACATCCATCCACCCTGCTTCCTGTAAGACCTCCTGCCCCTTCTTGTAGTTTCTCCACCTTTGTTGCATCTGTTCTGATGATGACACTTTCAGCAAGGAGGCCCCAGGAATGTTCACATTTTCCCTCAACTGAAGATTCCCCACCACTGGCGTCAACAGGATACTCAGCTGCCTCTCTTCACTTCCACAACAATGGTATGGTCTCTCCGATTCTCACTTTCCACTCCACCAACCTCCATATCCAAAGGATCTTAGACTACCATTTCCACCACCTCAAGTGGGATGCCACATTAGAGACATTGTCAGCATTCTGTAGGAACCATTCCCTTCAGGACACCCTGGCTCCTCCTACACTCCCAACACCTCCCCACACCCCCATAGCACCTTCCCATGAAATCCCAGAAAGTGCAATATGGCCCATTTACCTCAACAAAGGCTCCAGACACATCTTTCAGTGAAAATGTGATTTACCTGCCCTTTATTCAATCTGTACTGTATTCACTGCTCACAATATGATCTCCTGTGCAGTGGGATGACAAAATGCAGACTGCTTTGCCAAACATCAATGCTCTTTCTGTAAAAATGACCCCAATATTCCAGGTGCCTGCCATTCCAACATGCCACTGTGTTCCAAAGCCAACATTTCTGTTTCGGGCCTGCTGCAGAGCTCCAGTGATGCTCAATGTAAGCTAGAGGAACAACAACTCACCTCAAAGGTACCTTACAGCCTTCAACACTCAGTTCAACAATTTCAGAATGCAAACAACCTCTTCTGTTTGTTACCTTCCCCATGCACACCTCTCCCCAACACTCTAGGCCCTGATTTGTATGGGTTGCTCCCAGCACAGCCAACCAATTTTTAACCCTTTCACACCCTACTCAGTATTTATCACTCCCTCAGCTTGTCATCAGCAATCTCATTATTTGCCTTTTCCCTTTCTCTCTTTCTCTTAGCACTGTCTTTATATATTATGTTCACTCCTCCCCCCACTCCATACCCTTACCAGCACAGATACTACCCTTTCCTACCATTTTCAGTTCTGACAAGGGCCATTGAACTCAATAAGCTCACTCTATTTTTCCCTCTACAAATGCTGCCAGACCTGCTGAGTTTCTCAAGCAATTTTTCTTGTTTCAGATTTCCAACATCTGCAGTTCTTCGCTTTTTAATTGAATATAGTATCTTACTATCCTGCAGCAAACCAAGAGATGCACCACCTACCGACTGAACTACTGGGGTACTATTCTCAAAGGATAGTTAAGAGATTATGTGCATTTTAGGAACACGTTACTTAGAGATCTAAGATTGAAGTTTACTCCCATTGGAGATTAGAAAATTGAAAGGTGGTCTCATTGAAACAGAAAATATCCTGAGAGGATTTAACATCTGACAAGGTGGACGATCAGTCAATGTTCCCCTTTGATGAGAGTGTCTAGAGGTAGGAAACATGATTTAAAAATTAGGGGTCTCCTGTTTAACACAGAGATGAGGAGAATTTTTATTTCTGTCAGAGACTCATGGAATTCTCTTCTCCAAAACAGCACTGGAGTCTCAGTCATTTGAATATAATTAAGGCTAAGTTATACAGATATTTGATTGATAAGGGAGTCAAGAGGTTTGGGGATAAATACAAAAGTGGAATTGGGGTAATAATCAGATTGTTTGGAATGGCAGAACAGGTTTGAGGGGCCTTCTCATGTTCCTACCTCTTCTGACGATTGACAAGAAAGAATGGGCAATTTTAATAATTTATGGAACAGTAATTTGCTAATGTTCATAAAGACTTTTTTCCTACCTGTTTGAAGTGAAAGTGATGAACTGAAAATATAATTTGTCTACATGAGCATGCACAATGACAAGTCAAATTCCGCACATATTTGGTCATGTTTAAACTTTTTCTTCAGCTTGTATATATTTAATAAGTAAATCACCTATTGTTCATTGGCAATGTCCTTTTCTGAGTTTGTGATTAAGTACCTTAACATCAAACTCGATTTCTTTCAGTATTACACACATTTTAGGACAGTATCTTCTTTTTATTGTTAATGGATGTTTGCATAATTTTTTTTGTGCTTGAGCACTGCACTTAGAAGATTCCATGCCCTTGCAAATGCAGCTGCAATTCTTGTAGAATACTTCTCAATTAATGCAAGTCTTTCCCCCTGGGAATTTTGACTCTTAAGCCAAGGGTTTTTATCACATCACATGATTGTTGTGGTCCTATTGGTTAGTAATGAAGTTTCAATATCTGTAATATATAATAGAATATAAATTATAATAACTCACTCTTAACAGTATCATGGGTGTACCTACAACAAAGTAACTGCAGCTATTCAAAAAGGCAGCTCACCACCACCCTATTGAGGGCAACCAGGGATGGGTAATAAATACTGGCCCAGCCAATGAAACAGACATCCCATGAATGAATAATTAAAACAATTCTTCTCCAGCATCCAGCTTTCCAAGAAATACTGTGAAGCAAAATACCAAATTGTGTTGTTCTGACTGATTTCACTGGAAAGAACAGTACTAGGATAATTTTTTACAAACGCACAAATAGCTGAATAGATAGGCAGTCACTGAAACATTTGGGGATGGGACAGAGTAGACCTCTAGAGCAGGTATGCTGATGATTCGATACGAAAATATGGGCTTGGATTGAACACCAGAAAGTGGTGAAAATCCAGAGGTCTTAGAAGTGTGAAAGAGATAAAGCGATATTCAAAGGTCAATCCTCTATGCAATCTACACAGGCATTCTTCAGAATGTGATACTTAGAAGAATAAGAAACTTTCCCAAGAATAATGAGCACAAATCAACTAGTCCTAGGCTAAAATACTTATTGATTTGCAGGATGGCTCATCCAGAACAGGTAATTCAAAGCAAAATGGATGCTATGTTTATGGACAGAGATTTACCAAACAGAGATTCCAAGCTATTTACACAAACTTTCCAGAGAAGCAACCTACTATTATGTTGAGTCACGAGAATGAAGTTCTTGGATAATTTAAAGCAACTGAGGCAACTTACGGTATAGTGGCTGATGGAGCTAGGAATTTGAAATAAAATTGTTAGAGGAACAGTGGGTTTGTACAGGAACATGTGGTTAGACAAAATAACTGAGAGTGGCAAGTCCACGGAACATTTTGCAACTTTCACCAGATTTTTGTCTTCGATAACATGCTTCTCTCCTTTGGTTCCGGTTGACTGTGCATTATAACTCTCTTCCTACATTATTGGAGGCTAAAATGTCTCCTTTTACTCCACACTCTGGATATTTTCTCCAAACCGATTTGTCTCATCATCTATCCTCAAGTCTCCTTAAAAATCTACATTCCTGACTCTGCTGTTGATAATTCCTATATTCTGCTTCTGTTATTATTTATGTCAGGCATCTCCTCGTGGGTGTCGTGCTGTGAAAGGTCTTGGGTTTTTTTGCTTTTCAAATTCTAGTTACTATTTATCACAAATGTATCTCTTCATTCCCTGTTTCTCCAATACATCTACAGTCATTGTGTGACAAATACTTAACTCTTGTATTGTTTTGAAATTTCAGGTGAACATTGTCACATACCAATTCTCCTATTGGATCACCCTTATGGCGAATTTAATATCCATGGTCCACGTTACTCTCATTTCTTCTAACCCATCATTATGGAGGCATGGTTACAAGAGATCGAATGCAGGAACTAAATATTTAGAGGTATATAACTTTTCAAAAGGACAGGCAGGATGGAAAAGGTGACCTACTCTAGCAAGTCCCCTAAAAATCTTCTGTGTTTCAATAAGGTCGCCCCTCATTCTTCTTTATTTCCAATGAGTACAGGGCTAACCTACTCAACCTCTCCTCATAAGATAGCCCCTCCACACTTGGTATCAGCCTATTGAACCTTCTCTGGAGTGCCTCCAAAGCCAGTGTGTCTTCCAAAGATAAGGACCTGAAATTGTTCAATAGTTTTAGCAAACTTTTATACTCCATTCCCTTTGAAATAAAGGCCAACATTCAATTTGCCTTCCCTAGTGCCTGAACTTGGATTTTTTTTGTGATTTATGGAGTAGGACTCCCAAATTCCTGTTCCCTTATTTTCTGTAGTGACTCCCAAATTCCTGTTCCCTCGCTTTCTGTAGCGACTCCCAAGTTCCTCTGTCCCCTCGCTTTCTGTAGTCACTCCCAAATTCCTCTGTC
>JAHRHZ010000026.1:6027178-6146452 GCA_024137785.1 Ginglymostoma cirratum | reverse complement strand
GCTTTCTGTAGTCACTCCCAAATTCCTCTGTCCCCTCGCTTTCTGTAATCTTTCTCCATTTAAATAACAGCTCCTCTTCCTGCCGAAGTTCATAACACCACATTAGATCCCACCTGCCAAGTTTCTGCTCAGTTGCTTAACCTCTCTACATCTCCTTCAAGACTCTTCGTGTCATTCTCACCACTTGTCTTCCCACCTTTTTTTGAATCATCCACAAACTCGGCCATGGTACATTCACTTTCCTCATCCAAGTCAACAATATATATTGTAAATATTTGTGGTCCCATCATCGGTCCCTGTGGCTCATCACTAGTTATGAGTTTCCACTCTGAAAATGCCCCTCTTGTGACATCTCTTAGTCTTTTAATACTTAGCTAATTTTCTATCCATGCTAATACATTACTTCCAATAACATGAAGCGTAAGTGTTCCTTCAAAAGCTTTTAAAATGTGGTCACTCTGTTATAATATAGGAAATGTGGTAACTGATTATTATAGAGTCCCACAAACAGTAATATGTTAATAACCACATAACCTATTTTCATGATGTTGGCAAAGGGATAACTATCAGCCTTGGATACCAAAACTCCACATTCTAGCTCTGATGACTGAACATATACCACTTGACAACCAAATATCATTTGCAAGGCATTGCACTCCTTCAGTCATATCTCTACCGTGGGACTCGAACTCAATCTTCTGATTTAGACGCAAGCGCGCTTCCCACTCATCCATAATGACACATAGAATTAGACAGCAACTCAAAACATCAAAGATTGGACTGCAACTATGCATTATTCTAATTCGGAGTTCTTCCTTCACCCTAGCTCCCCGTCTTCTTCAGTTTTTTCAACGACAGTCTTAAAAAAAATCTAAAACATCGAAACATAAATCGCACATCAAAAACCAATGATTTCCAAAGCAGAAGAGCTTTTTTTACACTTACTTGCGTCTTATCGTATATCAGTTATTAAGATTTTCAACTAATATTGCTCATCAGGAGATGATTTGGTAAAGCTGACCGCTCAGCAGATCCCGACAATTTGATGACATGTTCCCACTATTTTCTCAACAGCACAGTTTTGCAATAAGACGGAAGTGAAAATAATGTTAGTAGCCAATCTGAGCAATAGCAAATCACTTGCTACAACAAATTCTTCGCCTCAAATCTTTGCTAGATATGATTTCAGCCATCTCCATACATTGACTTAAAAAAACCTCAGACACAACATTCACTGATTAATATTACAGATCTAACTGGACCGAGGGAACGTAAACACTAGGGCCAAATTCCTATTCCCTATCAAACATAATAACGCGCTGAAAACATTAATCAGCATTTACTGCATGTAATAAGTACTGGGGCGATACTTTTGCTGCAGATTGGTCAGGCTCTGCAGAGGGTGGTTCTCCCACTCACTCTGCTGGGGGTCGGCTCCAGCACCGAGAACTAGGCCGCGGTGCCACATACCCGCTTTCCTCAAAGGCAATTGGTTGCTGGCTGACCTCATAGCCAATAGGCGATGAGTTTATTAAAAGGGCCATGGTAACGAGCTCTTGGCCCGCATCACCGGGTCTTGATGCTGTGAAGGGGATGGTGTAAGTTTAATCATTCTCGATGTGTCGGTGCAGTTAATGTTGGAAGGGCCAGCTGCCCCCTCCCTTTCTCTGAATATACGGTACGTTCTTAACTTTATGCGGAGCCTCTCTCCGCCATGAGTAGCGGGCCTAAAATTTTTGTCCAAGAGTCATAAACGATTGTCACCATCGTAGCTTTTACTTTGTGCGATGTTGAGTATTAAATTAAGCTTAACCTTTTCTTTTCTAGTTAATTGTCAATATGGAAATTTTTAAAAAATTAAACTTAATAAACGCACTTAAATTGGGCAATTATCGTTTAACAAATGCAGTAATATTCAGAATGTGTGCAATTTTTTTTTGTGACAGATGTGTGTATTAGAGCCACAAGAAAAGTTTGACCTCCTTGTTATCGCTGGTCTGCGAATTGACCTTGGCTTTTTTTTTCCCGAATTTTGACTCCAGTTGGGCTGTAGTACCAGGTTGGGCATCTCCATTGCTCCGGGCCTACAGCATTCCAAGTGGGTCAAACCAACAAATAATAACTATAAATAGGATGGAATTCTGTTGATAGTAAGAGGCTTGTTACCAGAGCTCTGAGCCACTTCCGCCTAAATGACAACATTTAGTATTGAAAATACCAGATTACTCAATGTTAAAACAAAACAAAACAAACCAATGAACTGTGGATGCTGCAAATCAAACAAAAATGAATGCTGGGGAAAGCTTAGCAGGCTGGCAGCATCTATGGAGAGAAAGTAGAATTAATGTTTCTTCAGAACAGAATTAACCCCATGCTGGACATGGCTCTGCATTGCAAACTGGCCCCCTGCCCTCAATAATCATTGAATACCCTCTTGAATGCCTTGATTTAAGCTACAACGACCACATTGTTTGCTGTTTGACACATCAGATTCATTTATGACTCCATATTCAGTTTAAAGTGCTGACTGCCTCTTTCCAAATGTGGCTATCGCTAATTTGGAATTAAGTTTTCACTTTTGTGTAAAACTATATATTGTTTCTAGATATGGAAAATTCCACTGTTTTCTGGCAATTTTTACCTTGCAGATGATTCCAATATGGCAAAATAAACCTTATGGATCCTCTCGCAGTGTTGTCCGAATGATTGGATCAAATCTCCCTTTGAAACCATGTCCTCGAGTTTGTTTTCAGGTAATAGGTGCCGTTTAGATAGTAAATGTTTAGCTTTATGATATTGAAAAACACTAGTACTGGAGTATAGAGATAACATGGTGTAGAGCTGGATGAATGCAGCAGGCCAGGCAGTATCAAAAGAGCAGGAAAGTTGACGTTTCAGGTTTTCTTCAGGGTCCAGTGCCAAAACGTCAGCTTTCCTGCTCCTCTGATGCTGCTTGGCCTGCTGTGTTCATCCAGCTCTACACCTTGTTATCTCAGATTCTCCAGCATCGGCAGTTCCTACTATCTCATCTTAGTACTGGAGTGTACTTTGAATTGTTTTGTTAATTGGGCTTAAATACATACTGCCATATCACCACCTACTTCATTTGGGAAGACACTTAACTTTGCCTTGAAATTACTGAAATCTTGCTCTCTGATTACTCCATTTCAACCATATGACATGCTTGAATAATGCTGCTTATCACATTAGTTCATAGAAGCCTGTTTGGTACCCTTATGGAACAGCTTAGAAGACATAAAGGTCACCTACCTAGACCTGGGTATATTGTATGCCGTGGGTACTATTTTATTATGGGAAGATGGTGACTTTGTTGTGATGTTAATAGACTAGTTTCTAATCTAGAGGGTCAAGCTAATTCTCAATTGAGATACTGATTCAAATTCTGCAATATTTGCTTCTAGAATTTAAATTCCTGTCATAAATCTGAAATAAAAAGCAAGTCTCTAATCGTGATAGTTTTGCAGTTGTTAATTAGGAGCAAAATCTGTCATCCCAACCTGGTCTGATCTACTTGTGACTCCAGACCCACAGCAATGTTTTTGACTCTTAGTGTCTGAAATGGCCTAGCAAGCTACTCCTTTCAAGGGAAAGTAGGGTGGAGAACAAATGCTAATTTTTCTTGCGATGCTCAATTCCCATTAAAGAATTAAGGGGTGGGGTGGGAGGGGTAATTTTTTAAAAAGCTTTCCCTTTTGAGTAGCTTAAATGGTTTTTGGAAGTTAGAATGAAGCTGCCCAAGTTGAGTGCCTGTGACTTCTTTTTACAAAGGGGCTGCTGCTCTGAAATGCATTGTTTCCTAATAATGCATACATTTTGTCAACATATTTCCTTTGTCAACCGACTTATTTTTGTGGGGGAAATGTTGCCGCCTAGTGAATCTCACCAAAGTCAAATTAGTTTTGAATAAATCTTGTGCCAGAAGTTATGAATTAACAGCCTTGTTATATAGATGGTATTTTACCCCAAACTACTTTAAATTTGAAGCTGCTGTGTAAGCAAAAGCATTTTTAAGTGGACAAAGATTAATTTATGGGAGACGTAGAGTATTATGTATTTATCTTTGAAGGGTCCCATGCCATGTCTTTTTCCAGCCATCCTCAATGTACAGCTTCTTGATGTGGGATGTTGATTGCAGCTGCATCTACTAGTAATTATTTTGACATTAACAGGAATCACCTATATGATGTCTTCCTACTTGTTCCTGTATAGTCTTATCTGTTGAAGGAAAATTGCAAGTTGGTTGTAAATGGTGACTAGTTGCAACAGGCTTTTAATGTTAGGTTGGGAGGAACCCTCTCAGCTCCACATTCAGGTGAATGGGCACCTGAAACATCATATGACTGACTTGAACATAGAAAGGGCAAGCCATGCCAATTTGCAGTGTTTTTGGCCTTTTTGAAAATCGTAGGTGGACCACTTCAAGGATATTTGTGTGTTTCATGGCCACTATACTGGAACGTTAGAGAAATGTTTTCTTTCCAAGATAAAGACAGTGTGGGGGTGAATTTCTAGGCTTTTGTTTTCTTGGGTCTTTTAAAAAATTCCTTAGAATTTCAGTAAATAGAATCAAGTGAACTCCTTAACTTTGTGCGGCATCTTCTGCTTAGAAATTAATTGTCTTTATTTTCAAAGAGGTGTGTTTTTATTAAAAGGATTCTGCAACTCTGATTCACTTACTCATTTGTCTCTGTTTAATTACTTGCCAACAAATGTACCTAACTTCTCAGCTATGTTGTGAGAACAGACTTGGTGGTGACTGTTTTGATAAGAGGCTATAATTAATTTGGCAAGCTGCAAGGATTAGTCAAATAAAACTGAAATAGCACTGCAGCTCACAATGGAGAATGCAGATGACCTCCAAGCCTCATTGCTTTCTGATCTATGCTTAATTCCCCAAACATTGGATGAATGGAGTATATCCCTGCACAGGCAGAGTCTACGTTTCGCATTCGACTAATAGAGCTCAGAATGTGGATTTCACAGAAATTTGGTTTGGAGATACTTGAGTGTTTAACATACAATCAATACATTACCAACACAGCAATTACCAAAATCCAGTTGATCTGACCATGAATACAAATGGTTTTTGATCCAAGTTACATGTCTGGCTTCTTGCATTGTTTAATATTTCTTTGTGGAAAGTATAAGGCTTTTTCCCAGGGTGGTGAGGTCAATTACCAGGGACACAGATTATGTGCGAAGCAAGTGTTTTTTCTCACAAACAGTAGTGAATGCTTGAAAAGTGTTGCCAGAGGAGTTGGTGGAAGCAGACACAATAGCAGCATTCAAGAAGCACCTGGATAAATACATGAAGACGAAGGGAATAGAGCGGTATGGATCTTGTAAGTGAAGACAGACGGTTTTAGAACGGAAGAGCAAAATGTGGCAGTGCATGCTTGGAGGGCGAAGGACATGGTCCTGTGCTGTATTGTTCTTTATTCTTTAGCAATTCCTTTTGATATGAAATTGTGCCTCAAAGGGCCCACCATTCTGGCCATCCTTAATCGATTAATAGAGTGGTAATGTTAGAAGAATTTTTCAGTACGGAAAAGATCTGTTGGCTCGCTGAGTCTGTACCATCACAACTATGCTAAATTTACACCACAATATGTATTATGTGAAGTAATAATGGTGATCCAAAACTTTAACTATTAATGCAGGGAAGTCTTCACGAAGCAACAGAAATCAATTTACTGTTGGTCTGAACAATTTCATCAATCACTCATTAATGCAATCCTACATTTGTGACACCCCACAGCTTGTTCCAGGACTCGCTGCAGCTGAATCCCTAAATTCTATTCACAGAGATAGACCAGCTGTGCCAACCTTGGCAGACATTGCGTGGATAGCTGCAGATGAAGGAGAATCTTTCACCAGGATGAGGTATTCCCTAAATTGTGCATTACATGTAGTAATATTTGTCCCTCCATCAGAGTTGTACAATGGGACACTTAGTCTTCTCAGTAACTTTTTTCTGTCTCATCTTAGCTTGTGAAAAGAATATTGTTACCTTGATGGTGGGACAGACCTGCTCATCGATACACGAGTCATTCAAATATGTTTTTAAGTTTACATAATTGCTTCTTTTTTTTTTTGTTTGAATCCATCCATAATCATTTCCCTTGCATTTACATTCTCAAGTTTTTTTACCTCAAACTTCAGTGATCAAAACTACCGGTCCCAAAAAAACTTGTAGAATGTGCAAAAAGAAATGACTTATTTGGGTTTCTCTCTTACATTCTAAATTTAAATAGATAAGCTACAGGTGCAAGCTCATAAGATGTGTTGTATTGACAATTTAGTAATCTGTTGCTCTGCTAAACAGTAATGGAGTTGTACAGCATGAAAACAGACACTTCAGTCCAAATTGTCCTTGCAGACCTAAATTAATCTAGTCCCATTTGACAGCTTTTGGTGTCCAAACCCTCCTTTATTCATGTTCCTGTCCAGATGCCTGATAAATGTTGTAATTGTACCTGCCTCCACCATTTTCTGTGGCAGCTCATTCCATATGTACACCATCCTCTGTGAAAAAGCTGCCCCACAGTCCCCTCTTAAATCATTCCCTCTCACCTTAAACTCATATCCTCTAGTTTTGGACACCCCTATCCTGGGGAAAAAGACCTTGGATATTTACTCTATCCATGTCCCTCATGATTTTATGAACCTATACAAGGTCACCCCTCAGCATTTGATGCTGTGGGGAAAATAGCCCAGCCTATTCAGCCTCTCCCTATAGCTCAAAGCCTCCAACCCTGGCAACATTCCTTGTAAATCTTTTCACAACATGTTTCCTATTAGCAGGGAGACCAGAATTGCATACAGTATTCCAAAAGTGGCCTAACCAGTGTCCTGTACAGTCTCAGCATGACCTCTCAACTTCTATACTCAGTGCATTGACCAAGAAATGCAAGTGTACAAAGAGCCTGTGACTCCACTTTCAAGGAACTGTGAACCTGCACTCTAAGGTCTCTTTGTTCGGCAACACTCCCCAGGACCTTAGCCTTAAGTGTGGAAATCCTACCCTGATTTGCTTTGAAAATTCAGCACCACCCATTTATCTAAATTACATTCCATCTGCCATTCCTTGGCCCATCTGTTCAAGGTCCTGTTGCTCCCTGAGGTAGCCGCCTTCACTGTCCACTAAGCCACCAATTTTGGTGTGCTCTGCAAACGTACTAACCAATCTTCCTTTATTCACATCCAGATCTCTTACATAAATGATAAAAGGCAGTGGATGCAGTGCTGATCCTTGCAGAACACCGCTGGTCATTGGCCTCCAGTTTGAAAAGCAACCTTCCACCTCTACTTTCAAGCCAACTTTGTATACAAGTGGCTAGCTCTCCCTCTATTCCACGTGATCTAACTTTGCTAACCAGTCAGCCATGCGGAACCTTGTTGAATGGCTTGCTGAAGTCCATATAGACAATGTCCGCTGCTATGTTGCCTTCAATCTTCTTTGTCACTTTGTCAAAAAACCCAATCAAGTTAGTGAGACACGAATTCCCATGCACAAAGCCATGTTGTCTATCCCTAATCAGCCTTTGCCTTTCCAAATACATGTAAATCCTGTCCTTCCAAATCCCCTCCAACAACATGCCCGTCAAGCTCACTAGTCTATGGTTCCCTGGCTTTTCCTTACCACATTAGCCAACCACCAATCTTCTAGTAATTTGTCCATGGCTATCAGTGATACTTGTATCTCAGCAAGGAGCCTATCAGTCACTTCCCTAGCTTCCCACAGAGTTCTAGGGTACATTTGATCTGGCCCCAGGGATTTATCTACCTTGTGCATTTTAAGGTATCCAGCACCAGCACCTCTGTAATATGGAAAATTTTTTAAAGATATTTATTTCTAAGTTCTCCAGCTTCCACATCCTTCTCCACAGCAAATACTGATGAAAAATACTTAATTAGTATCTCGCCCATCTCCTTCAGTTCTACACGTAGGCAGCCTTGCTGATCTTTAAGGGGCTGTTTTCTCTCCCTGGTTACTCTTTTGATCTTAATTTGCAGTATCTCTTCAGATTCTCCTTATACCCTATTTGCAAAAGCTATCTAATGTCCTGGTTTTTTTCCTGACTCTTCTTCCCACCCCGCCCACTTTGAGTGTACTCCCACTGCTTTTATACTCCTGGAGGGATTCACTCAATCCTAGCTATCTGTACCTGACTTGCTACCTCCTTTTGCTTGAGCAGAGCCTAAATTTCTCCAGTCTTCCAGCATTCCCTACACCTACCAGCTTTGCCCTTCACATGAGCAGGAACATACTGCCCTGAGGTCTTGTTATCTCACTTTTAAAGACCTCCCACTTTGTAACTGAGCCTCTACCTGCAAGTAGCCTCTTCCAATCAACTTCTGAAATTCTTGCCTGCTACCATCAAAATTGGCCTTAATCCAATTACAATCTCAACTTTGACTTTTACGTGAGATCTATCATTTTCCATAACTAATAGAATTATGATCACTTGCCTCAAAATGCTGCCTCACTGACCCCTCAGTCACTTGTCCTGCCTTACTTCCCAAAAGACTGTCAAGTTTTGCTCCTTCTCTAGTAGGTGCATCCACGTGCAGAATAAGAAAATTTCTTGTACAAACTTAACAAATTCCTCTCCGTCCAAGCCCTTAATGCTCTGGCAGTGTTGTTCTTTATTTGAAAAGTTAAAATCCCTGACCATTACAACCCTATCATTCTTACAGATGAGATCTCCTTACAAATTTGTTTCTCAGTTTCCTGCTGACTATTCCAATTGCGATAAGGTGATCATCCCTTTCTTTTTTCTCAGTTCCGTCCAAATAACTTGACTTGATGTATTCCCAGGAATATCCTCCTTAAGTACTGCCATGATGTTATCCCTTCCCAAAAACACCACTCCTCCTTCTTCTGTCTTGCGCGTGCCCCCTCCTTTTATTTGCTGTAAACTTCTGGCTAGCTTTTGTTATCTCGTTTCCCTATTTCTTTTTAGTTCAGCCTTTTTAATTCCATCCCAAGTTTGCTAGATTTGAAAGATCTTGAAATGCAAAGCAAAGCTTTCCAAAAACATTTTAGTATCAAATCTACTGACTATCTCTCTTTAAATTAGGCTCCAATGAGGTCTGTTCTGTGAATTATGAAATTGTCTTGTGTGAATACCCACTAAACTGCAAGTTTAGACTTTCTTGGTCTTTTCATAATCTGCTGATTTCTAAACAAATATTCTTCTTCTGGCAATTACTGTAACCACCTATTGAAGTAACTTATTCCCTGAACTGTTCTGTCTGTTTCTGGGAGAGAAATAGTATTGCGATTCTGACCCTGTCAGATTTCCCCTCAACCTGCTTAAAAGCTCCCAATCTCTGGGTTTCTGAAGCTAAAACCAATCCTTGGTTATCCGAAATCGATAACTGTCTAATAGCCCTTGATGGTTACATGCCAAATTGGAAATCCATTGCAAGACAAACCATCTTCTGATAATTCCAGAGGTTCCTTCTTGTTTGGCATGCAAGATTAGGTGATGGTTTCTGAAGGATCAACAGACATAGTTATGTTTTAAACCTTTCATCAAAGTAACCAATGCCTAAATGTCTCCAGTTGAAAGTAAGTATGTTTCCTTACAATGTTTGTTTTTATTTCATAGAGCCGATGCCAGACCTTACAGGGAAGAATGGCACCCTACCCCACTCCTTATAATGCACAGAAATTCATCAGTCCCTAACTTTCGAAGGGAAGGGAGAAAACACGAAAGCCTGAAGAAACCAGGTTTAGCTGCTCTGAACCATACAGTTGCTCTGCAAGATGAGCTTAGTCGTTTGCGAGAACAGATTGCAAAAATAGTTGCTGTGCCAGAGACAAAAATGGGTACTAGTGAGTTTTGAAAATATTACCATTCCACTTAATAATTTTCTTTGGAAAAAGCTGCTTAACTTTGATTGGAAAGGGAATTGAAAAAGACCTTGGGTAATATTGATTATCCACTCGCTTTTCTAACTGAGAACATGGCACGAGCAGATGAAAACCGATTTAATGTGGTACATGGATATTTTTGTTTTCTTTCACTTTTTCCCATTCTCCCCACCATTTAACCATGACCTGACTGGAGTATCACATTGCTGACACTGCCCTTCTCTAGATTGCATAGTGAAATAATACTTTTTTTAAACTATACCATTATCAAGTTTAACAACAAATCTAAGCAAATATAAAGATAAATTAGTGTGGTGACCTTAATTGTTTGCACAGGTAGAAGTTGAGACACTTGGCAAAATAAAGTTTGGGGAAAGAGTTCTGAAGTTAGACATGGCTGGAAGTTCTAATGCCATTGTTGGAATGCAAAAGGGATTAATTGCCAAGGAAAGCAGAGTTGGAAGGATATATGTAGGATTTATGGGAGGTTTTGGAAATAAAAAGAAAGGGCTTTTGGATTATTGACTCCCATTTAGTGGGATCCAACGGCAACTAACCAATTCCAACTAGATGCCACACTTTCTTTAATTCGAGGTGGGCAGTGGGTCTGAAATAATTTTCATTGGGGAGGGGGTTGAAGGCAAAACCCTTGATTATCAGCCATTTCACTAATAAGCATGTGTATCTTCTTGCAGCCTATTGCCTGCATTCACTGTGATCTCCACTTTAATTCTCTGACCACAGCTGTTTACAGCATTGAGGTGTTGTAGGTACAGAGGTCTTGAGAGCAGCTGTTGGCCAGTCAGCCATTTGAGCCTGTCCTGCCATTTAGTATGACTTGTACCTGATCGTTTTGTAGCTCCTTTTTTCCCCTCCACCTCCCCATCCCAATCACTCGATTCCCCAGTCCATCAAAAGTCTATCTTATTCAGCCTTCAATAAATTCAGTGGTCTGACCCCCTACTACTTTTTGGTAAGAGAATTCTGCAGACTAACCATGCTTTGAGTCAGAAAATATTTCTTTTGTATGTCTATTTTAAAAGGGCATATTGTTAATATCTTGAATGCACTCATTTGTCATTTATGTAACTTGCATTGAATAAAGAGAGAATCTCTTGTTTCATTTTGTCTTTCAGCGTCTGCTCCTCTTACGCCAGAACTTTGTTCTCCTGACACTTCAAGTATTGCCTGCTCTTTACCAGATTTTGAATCCGCATACCCTCCTTTAGCATCCTTTACTCTAAATGATGATATTCCTGAGACTGACGAACCTGAATCTTTAAGTCTCGCGTCCTTTTCTATTGCTGCTTCATCAAACTTTGACTTTGACTTTGAAAGTAAGGGGCAGGATTTAACAATGAACAATGATGCTGACGATGAGACCTCCTGCCTTTCAAAGTCTACCAGCTTTGCGGATATGATGGATATTCTGAAAGATATGAATAGGGTCAAATTAAATTCGTTACAGGGGTGAGTTGGAAATGAGTGTCACTTTAATATTACAAATATTAATTGCTGAATAGTCTTAAACTGGGACAACAGGCTGTAATGTCAAATTATCTGGAGATTAATGTTGCAGGCTGATTAGGTCAACCCAGCACCAAATTTACAAAATTTAGTGAAAGACACCAGACAGTGTAAGCTCTGCATACCAGGAGTGTCTGGTTTGAATTTATAGTCTGTGTGGACTTAACTGATCTCAGTAAGTCATGTATGTCCATGAACTACGAGGATGAAATTATAGGGTGAGAGAGAGCTTTAAGGAGGGGAATCCATCTGAACTGACTTCAAAAGGAGTATTGTTTGTCATCCAAATGAAGTTACAAATACTATAACCTAAGATGGAGTTCTCATTGCCAAGTACCATGAATGACCTAATACCCAAGATTTAATTTTTTTTGGTCTGTGTTGCAGGTCAGTGCAATATTTTCCAAATCTGGATTATATTCTCTGAAGTTATAATCTCAAATCGTCAAACATTTGAAATGAGCATGAAAGTGATATGCTATAAGGTTTCCTTTTGTGTAATCAAAGGATTTTTCCATGCCCCTCCCCACTCTCCACCCCCATTACCAGTCCAACCCACAAGTTAAACTTATAATGGCAGAATTCTAGCCAGTAACGAGGATACAAATAGGTTTTTATAATAACCCACAGTGCTAAAGAGTTTGCAGAATAAAAATTTGTCCCCAGTCACAACAGCATGTGATTCATGTGTTGCTTGTTGAAGTTTAACCAAAAAAGACAGTTTGGTAAATGCATGCTAGGTCTGAGGAACTTCCAGTACCATCACAGCCATCCTTGTGTGTTTTTAATATTAAACTTTGGTTAATGAGGCTTAAGCTTTGATGTCCTCTTAAAATATGTACGACAGTTGAATCTAATGGCATCCACATCTACATAAATTAGGTTGAAAGACCATTCAACTCATTTTAACAGTGCTGTTGCTTTGAAAGACCTGTTCATTCGGCCCTTTGCCTTGCAATCATTTCCTCTTCAAGTGTTTATTCTGTTTTGTTTTGAAATGACTGCATTTTTGTGGCATTTGACACTACTATCTGAAATCCTTCATTTTCTGGACTCTGCTGTATCTTTTGTTAAATCCATTCGTCAAGGGCTGTTCTAACATAGCACTGTGCTTGAGAATGGGAAACACTTGGAATTGTTAAATGAAACATGTTTGTTTTATTTTGAAAAATTAACTTCAGTGAGATTGTCAACTGAGCAGTTAAATCAATTTTTTTCTAATAACTGTGACTGAGAAGTAGTTGAGAGGCGATAGCAGAGTTAAAGGCAGCACAACCATGCTAATGCCATTAACTGATTTTGGTTTTTTTTAAAATCAGCATTGCCATTTGGTATGTGCTGGATAAAGCAAAGTTTATGGTATTAGTACATCTGTTACTATCACTCTTTCAGACAGCACATTCTACATTGAAGAGTCATGACAATTTATTAAAAGTCCTCCCCTCTGGTTCCAAGGGACATTATTTGCACCTTCAGTCCTGTTCCTTCAACAGACCATGTTTCTGAGTTTCTCTAGCCTGTCCTGCATCAATCCCTAAACAACAGGTATTTGAGACTCCTTTCAAGTCAGTATCTCCTGGCAGTGCACTGGAATAGGACGTATGTGCCGTGGAATCAAAATTCACCGTTCACTCAGCCCGTAGGCACATGTGCCATGCTACTGACAGTTGTACACCCCAAGAAGCACTCGGACCACAACTGTCATTCTGTTTCTGTGTGTCACACTGCTTGCTACTTTTCTCCCACTCACCAACTTAATTTCTTGATCATGGGGAGTGGTCGAAAGTGGTGAGGGGTCAGGAGTGGTGCCATGTGAATATACTGATCGTATTAAATTTAATTTAAAACAATTGAAAATAAACCCTTTTTATCAGTCCTGGTCTTTATGCAGGCACTTATCTGTGACATTGCTAGCAGTGACATTGTAAGCACTGAGACTGCATGGGCTGGGTATGACTGTACAGCTGCACTGACAGCTATTTTAAGGTTGGAGTCTACATGATATGTATTTATCATTGGCGTTACCCACACGTTCTACGTGAAATGGGGATACCTCCACTAAATGGAATGTTACTTGGTAAATGTTTTAATTCCAGATGAGGGGCATTGTTTATATTGGTGTGTAAACTGTCTTTACACCTGCTTTCTACCACTGTCATTTCCTAGGACATGGCGAACCTTGCTTTGTCAGCTCCGTTTCGAATGGGTTATTCTAAATTTAGACCTTGCCGAAGACTTCAGCTGCAAACATCTTAATACCGTCACAATAAATGTCTTAATCAATTTGGATGTTTGCAGTATTAACAAACTGAGACTGGCATGTGTCCAGCAGTTAGTCTTTTGCAGTTTGTCACACATACCTCACTAACTTATGTTCCAGCCTTGTTGCATATTCCCGGTAATGCCTTCAATGTATACTAGACCACTATTACTTCAGAAGGGAGCCAAAATTTGATAGCTAGGGCAAGACTTAATTACTGAAACTATTGTCACTGCAGGTCCAGGAGAGGCTCTCAGCTTTTGAGAGAAAATGATCCATCCGTGCTTATATCGGAAGCATTGAAACGCAAGTTCATGGTTCAAGACAGTTCTGTTTTTAAGAAGGAAGACTGAACACATAAGATCTTCAGACAACAAGTAGTCATCCCTCTGCAAGTATGTCTATTGCTTTAACTGTGTACTTGAGATTTTAGACCACTATTTTAGTGTAGATTACATTGTTAGAACAAATATTCAAGTATAATTTCCAAAATTGAGCTGTACTATTATGTATTATGCACTAAAATTGATCTTCCATTCTCATTTTTTGCCCAGTTTTATTTTTCCTGCATCTTCAACGACCTCAAAGCAGCTGTATTGGGTGAAAATTATTGGGTGGGGGGGGAGAGTGGGATATGGCGGTGGAGAGAGCCCTGTAGAGATTTTTTTCAATCAATCTGTTCAGACATGTTAGGACATACCTCTGGAACAAGTGGGACTTGAACCCAGGCCTCCTAGCTTAGAAGGGAGAGCTTGGTAAGATGAGCACAACAGGGTTGAATTTGATTTAGGTTGTGTTACGAAGTCTGAATTCTTGTGTATCAATTGATGTGGACAACTAATAACACTATTTCAAATTGAAATAATGGGGAAGTAGAGGCTTTATTTTCCACTTGGTGTTTTATAAAGTTTGACAGGCTGACATCAGTTGGCACTAATTTCACTTTATTTAACGTTTTTTTAAAAAAAAACTTTTTATTGTCTTTTTTACTAGATTTAAAACTGGGATGGGAAACTGAGTCACTTGGAATGGACTGCTTTACTCTCAGCCAGTTCAATACACTCTATGGATCCTGCTACTTGGAGCAAGCATGATGTGTTGATCAGGAAAGCGCACACTTTATACACTCAAAATTGCAGGTTGTGGATACAAAATTAAATGAGGCAAGCTTGTATTTGTGCCTTGAGTATATGGATTTATTGTGGAGTAAAGCCTTCCTTATCTCTGCTTCTGTTTTCCTTTTGTTAAAAGGAATGAGTTTATTGGTTTGTCTTGGCATTAAATACAGCAATGAACTGGGGATTTATATTTGATTAACAAATAATTTAGTGTTGAATTTTTTTTAGCTGTTTATTTGGATTCTCTCCACTGATGTTATGTCTTGAAAGAGGCTACGCATTCAGTGGTAAAGGGTTCAGTTGTTCCTTTCTAATTAGAAACAATGGTGAAGTGTTCTTTTTAAAAAAAAAAAACTGCATGCATTCAAAAGGGCAAAACAGATTGTGATCCTTTTTTCACTTTTGTCTCAATTCCTCAAACTGTAAACACCCCCTTTACAAAAAAATGCATAAATTGTTTCTTGGTTGTGCATTCCAATCCATGTGATTGGAATGTAGCCATGCCAATTTAGGCTGAGTGCCAGAAATGTTTGATATAGTTCCCTTTTTTAATCAAATAGTTGTATTTTCTTTGCTAGTTGTTCCATCCCGCTCCCCAATGCTATTCACAGAAGAAACATCAAGATCTAATCAGTTCAGAAATTTTAACAAGTTCCTTAATTAAATGTTAATCACCGCTCTCATATGTTACACAAGCAACAGTCACTCGGCAATCTGAGAAGTTCAATTACGGAGAGACCATATGCTGTCATTGCTTTGTGAGCCAATTCCAAATTTAATCTTTATTGAAGGAGATCTTATGGACCTACAAAATTCCTGTGCTGCTTGCTGCTACTATATTTCTACTGTAGCTGGCCTGGAAACCGGATTCAATTTGTTTCCAGCTTTTTGTGATATTTGTTTGTAAATGCCTGTATGAGAGAAGAGACAGCTGAAGATGCCAATGGCAATGCAATAATTAGAATTTTTGTTGCGTTTATGTAAGGTCACATGTTTTGCATTGTCAGTTAGCAGCTTGATAATTTGCTTTGAAATAAAGGGTTGTTGGGTGGTCATTCATTATCGCAGTTGCATAGTATATTTACAAAATCATCTAAAACATCAGCTGCAATTTAAAGTTTGTACATTGTTTGGGGGGAGAGTCATTTAGTGCCTGCATTTATTCTTGAATTAGAAATCAAAAGCAGTGTTATGAAAGACTGGGCAAACATGCCTTTTCATTCTGGGTGCTCATGTTGGGTTGTGACCCACAGCAGTCTAAAGATAGATAAGCTATTTATTTTAAAATATGTCATTTAAATTTTAAAATCTTTCACTTGCACAAGCGCACACATCTGGATTTGAGGTATCAGCATTTCTTTTGAAATTGATCCAGTAGCATAATACTGAGTCATTGGAATCACTATGAAAGCTCTGACTTGAAATCCCACAGCCAACTCTCATTTTAGAAAGCTAACTGACACATTATTGGTATTATTCTCTAGTTGTTGTAAGGAAATGTTCAACAGTGAAGCTTTCTACCATATGTTTAAACTGTCGCCTGTTCCTGCTGCAGTCTAGCCTTCTGTTCTGTTTGACTGAGGGAACTTTGCATCTTGGTAGCACAGAGGCAAATGCCAGAGAGCAATCTTGCTCAGGCCTGGGGAAGAACACACTTAATTAACAGTTAAAATTGTCAGTTTGCATTGTTACACTTCTAAATCGGTATGTTTAGAGCAGGATCCTATTCAGCCCATTGTGCTTGACATAATCCAGACTTAACCATGCTTTATTTTATTCATGGCTTTGCATTTGTCTTTACTTGATGTATACAGTCACTTTTTTTTCTCTTTTCAAAGAACTTTCCTTTAACTGCTTCATTAGCCAAGTATTCCATCGGATGATTCTGTAACTTGTTCTTGAAAAAGGCTGAAAATACGTGCATTCTGAAATCCATCGCTTCAGTACTATGGGAGCGAACCTTGGAACTATAGCAATTGATGTTTGTTACAGGCAGCCACAGTGCTTGCCCTTTTCGAATTCTGAGACCCAAATACAAATAACACATGAAGGTTCTGATTTTTCTGCTGGCTCCAAGTCCGACATGAAATGAGTCCCATTGAGCCCATCAGGGTAGTCTTTGTAAAATACCTTTGCATAGTTTGGCATGAGATGGTCTGGAATGGTAACAGGATGAGCCTTGCAGAGTATTTCAGCATTGCTTGAATGTAGTCCACACTCCAACAAAAGTTGGAAAGGGGTCCCTTCAGCACTGCCGTTGTTAACCTCCATGCACAAGAAAAAATAAATTATGTAGTTTGTTTTACTCCAATGCTTTATTTAAAAATATTACACTGTTAGGTTTTTATGCTGCAAATTCTGTCTTCAACACAACTTGTCCACTCACTTGTATTCCTATTCAGATTTCACTGAAATGGTGCAACTTAAACCCTATCAGCGAAACTTGTAATTCGAAGACCTCGGTGGGTGATCTGTGGATTGTGATGTCATAAACTGGTTCTTTATCAATGTAGTCATAGTATTACTGCGCACACAAGCTATAACTCCTACCACCCCCAGCCTCTCACCCAAACAAAACCTCCCATCCAAATCTTTGTGTAAACTGTAAGGCCTATTTTTCTTTGTAAGAACACTATTCCAAATTTCAGCAAAATCAAAGGAAAGTACTGCAGAAACTGGAGATCTGCAATAAAAGCAGAAAGTGCAAGAGAAACTCAGCAGTCTGCCAACATCTGTGGAGTGAGAAACGAAGTTAATGTCTCGAATCCGATATGACTTCTCTGTGGGAAGAGTTCTGTATAAGCCATATTGGATGCAAAGCATTAACTTTGTTTCTTGCTCCACGGCTACGGCCAAATCTAATGGATTTCTCCAGCACTTTTGTTTCTATTCTAAATTTTGGAGCTTATTTTTGCATTCATGTTTTGGCTAAGGACCAAGATACCTGCCTAACAATCCATCACAGTAAATTCTTCTGATTGTAACTTAAAGAAATATTGTCTTGAGTGTAAGTAGCCTTTATGGGGCTGAGTACATCAGTCTCTTGCCATGGAAATGTTGGTGCAACTCAAACCTATCCCGCATGCCTCTCATACTTTAGATCTCCCTTTGAAAAGGATGATCACTGGGAGATATCAAATTCTGAATAATAGGCTATTACACTTGCTTTTTTAAATGTTGTCCTGGAGTTTATTATTCAGTGAAATGAAATTTTAAAGCAATAACGTATCAGATTGTGCATGCGTGATTAGTTCATTATTTATTACATTGATGTAAGAGATCGATTAACAATTTTCATCTTGCATATGAAAAGATTTTTTAAAAGTTTAACTTGTGTTCACTTCTGATAATTCTGGCAACACCAATAAAAGATGCAGAATATCTGAGCCTTCTGTAGACCCTGGATACTGTGATTTAAGTCTTTAGCAAGCTCGTCTCTTTTATTCCATCTTCAATTCTTTTGGCCACTTGTTGAGGACACTAACTTTCAATTTCCAAGATGTGTAACTTCTGAGGCAAGGAAAATAGTTGAGTGACACACCCCGAATGACCCAGCAAGATTATCGAATGAGTAATAGGTGTATACACTTCATGAAGTGAGTTAACTGAATGCTGCTGAGGTGATCCTGGCAGAGCTGCAGTTGGTCGTTGCACTTACAATAACATAACATAACGTAATAGCCTAGAAAGAGGCAACTCAGCTCAATTGGTCCAAGCCAGTGATTTTGCTCCACAGGAGCCTCCTTTTTTTTTCTTAAACCCCTGAGCAGCAGATCTTTCCATTTCTGCTTATCTAGTCTCTGCCTGTAATGGGTTCAACAGGCAGCTCCTCTCTTGTAACAAAACGCTTCCTTCGAATTGTTAGAACAATGATCTGCATCAATCCTGATCAGCCTGCAGGGTAGGTAGAAGAGTGGCAAGAATCCATGACTGATCCAAAACAATCTCTACAGTACACAGACACTTGAATCTGTTTTTGTAGACAGATTGACTGAAGAGCCTTCCCTCCTAAGAACATGAGTGATTGCCAGGTACTGACAACAAGAGACAAAAGAAGGATTGCCTGGTTAAACAATCCTGGTGTGCACACATGTATATACACTTAAAATCTCAATCCTAGTCCACTGCCTGTGGATTTCTGCACAGCTCCTTGGGATCTTTTTCTAATTATTACTGTGACCAGTGGAAGTCAATAGTGGTGTCACAATTCACTTAGAGTGTGAGCTACTGCATCTGGCAACATGCAATTTTTTAGCATGCTTGTAGCCTGGTGCTGGGCATGGCGATGCTTGAGGTTCAAATGCTCTTTCTATCACATCACCAGGAATCTTTCCTGCTTTTATGGCCTGCAGGAATAAGAAGGATTATCAACCTTATTTTATGAATGCATCTTCCTCAACCATCAAATTCTGCCAGTTTCTCTGGTTCAGGTGGGGACTGTACCCACTGACCAGCTGCTTTAAGTGTAATGTGTGTCATTGTATACATACACCAAATACATAATTTAAAAATCCCAGAAATAATGAAGGATCTCTGTCTGTTCCATTTTATATCCTCAGCCATAAAATGTGTTCTGATCACATCAAGTTAGTTTTGAGATATTAAGGTGGTACACTGTTTGACATCTCAACCTGCCTAACTTTCTCATAAGCCTGCATTTTTGATTAATAACTATCGTGGGGAAGTTGATCAATTCAGTTGTCAAAATGTCTAATGTGTTGCAGAATATAGCTATTAGAGTGGGTTTGATCACTGTGTACCAAGTGCAGGAGCTCATGGAGGCCTGCCTCCTCACCTTGCCCCACACTTCTGAAGTGGTTATCTTCAGGCTATAGGTAGGCAATTGTCTCTTTTTCTCTTTCCTGCCCCACCTCCCATCACCCTCTGAGAAAGAGGCTCATATTTTTTGCAAACTGTAGCATTATGCAGTTCGGTATAGTGTCATGCTGTTTTACAAACAACCACCGAATGCTGCCACTTCTTCCTTGGGTGCAGTGTCAGTTTAGTGTGCCAATCTTTCATTCAAGGAAAAGTTTTATGTCCTGTTTGATACCAGCTTGGGAAACCTTTTTGCTTTTCAGACTACAGCAGCAGTAAACCATATTACACATGCAGGCCATCATTGGAGGCAAGAGGACTTGCAACATTTTGGTGAACTAAATTCCTGTTACTCATTATTTACTAAAGTTTTTGCATTCAATAATATAGGAATACTGCTGGTCTAAACTCAACCCGCTGAATTTATTTCAGTAGCACTAAGGGATGGAGTAAACAGTAAGGGGCACTGGTGAATCGTTACAATATTGATTATGTCAGTATTTTGTCTATATATTTCTATTTGGTTGGTGGTTTGATGTCAATGTTTTTATACACAGCAGAAGGTTAAGTGCTGTCAATTTCCCCTCTGATTAAAGACTGATTGTGGAAATGCAAATTTGTATTTTCAGTATTTTAAATTGGCTCTAAAAGAGATTAAATCAACAGTGAAAACATTCAAAGTTTTCATGTGCAGTCAGTGAATGACTTTAGTATATAGTCTGCATGGCTTTAGGAGGGTCGGCAGTTTTCTGCTGTATTGTAGATTGTAGATTGTGGTTCGTGGAAGCACAATTGAGGGAGTGTTAGTAGAGAAGGAAAGTATGGGAATTAGTAGATAGTAAGGCCAGACTCTTAACGATGTTGGCATTTGTTTTCCTTCTGTTTTTACACACTAATTTTATTTTAGCAGGGATATTTGAAGAAAGTTTTTATTTGTGAAGTAGCACCGAAGATCCAATTTGCACCGGTGTTTCAACAAATCGCAGTTAGACTTTCACATTCCACAGTAGGGTTAGGTTTAGTCACGACAACACTTGACTATTTAGGCCCAAAGCTCATGAATACCTTCTGTCGCATTTCCAGGAGAACTTTTGATTGCTAAAATCCGTGATAGAAGAATGATATAAAAAATGATGCAATGAAGATACCAGTTTCAATCTTTTGTGGATCCCTGCTAGTTTATCTGTATTACTTTTTTGGGTTACAAATAGGGTAGGGAATTCATTTTAACCATGTTGATTTGAAAACCCATTGCAAATAATTTCCTTTGTGAATTAAAATTTGGCTTTCTCCAATCTTATCGTAATGAAACGAGTCATTTTCCAGCATTGGGTTGGCACTATTAACATGATGAAATTTTTAAATTTTACAACTGCAGGAACTAATGTGTGCCAGTTGAGGGCAGTATTTCACTAGCTTGAACAAGGTGGAGCATCACTGCTGTGTCTTAAAACATTTTGTAAACTTTTTTTTCAAAAAAAACTCTTCCTTCACTTCGGATCCACTTAAATTGTTTGCTTAAAATTCCTTAAAGGAGTTCACGTTTGTGTGAACAGAAGATAAGTTTTTAGTTTGATATTTTCAATGACCCCTTAGTTGAAAAATCCCCCCTCTCCTCTCCTCTCCTCTCCTCTCCTCTCCTCCCCCTCCTGGGGCTAATTTCGTCTCTTGTTGTTCTAATACCTCGGTGAGTCTTTGTGGCTGAGTTGAAAGTTTCATGTTCAGGCAGCATGCCTTACTGACTACTGCCCTGTGGCTCTAACCTTCTTCATAATTCTACTTCATAACAAATCCTTCAAAGCACACATTGAATCCAGCCACCCATATTTACTTAATCTGCAACAATTTGCCTACTGCTGCAATAAGTCTACAGCAGATGCCATTTCCCTGGCCCCATGCTGCTCCTTGGAATGTCTGGATAGCACAGATAACAAGGATACCTATGCCTGACTCCTATTTATCCGTATCATAATTCCTACCAAACTCTAAGACCTAGGTCTCTGTTCCGCCCTCTGCAACTAGATCCTCTCTTCTGACCCGCAGACCACAATCAGTAAGGACAGGTGACAGTACCTCCATGATAGTCCTCAACAGTGGTCCCCTGCAAGGCTGCATACTCAGCCCCTTACTCTACTCTGCTCCTTGTACGTTCATGAGTGTGTAGCCAAATTCAGCTCTAACTCCTTCTACGCTTCCTGCTGCCTTGAGAAAGCAGCCGATATGATCAAAGATCCCTCCTTCTCTAGTTGTACTCTCTTCCTTCCACCAGGCAGAAGATTTAAAAAAAAAATGAAAATATGTACTGACAGATTCAAGAACACCATCCCCTCCTTCTACTTCTACCTCCCCCCACTCCGCCTTATCAGATTTATGAATGGATCACTTGTAATACAGTTGATTGTTACAGAGAAGGCGTAGCTGTAATACTATATTCTGCATTCTGTTCAATTACCCTGATGAACTTATGCAAGGTATTATTTGTCTGGAAACATATTGCTTTGCATGCTATCACTGTATCTGGGTATATGTAATAATAAATCAAGTTCCATTAAAACCAAAGCAGACATCCCTGTATTATACAGAGAGAGCACTACGCTTTTGGAACTGTGGCCTCAGCTGAGTCATTAAACACGGGCTTCAGCTGCCTGTTTTAATGGAGATATATGTAAGATACCATGGCACTCCTTCAAGAAAGAGGAGAGATGCTGTTCCTGGTGCCTTGGCCTGTGTTTATTCACTGATCATCACAAAAGCAGATTTTCTGCTCATTATCACACTGCTGTTCATGAGAGAGGATTTGCTGAGCACATTTCTTACACTGCAGCAGTACATGCCAAAAAGTAATTAGCTATAATACGTTGAGATTTCTGATGATTTTGAAAGGTGCTATGTTAATGCAAATATTTCTTTTTTGCACATATCTAGACAACTGTTTATGCTCATACGTAAAAAGGGAATTAGTCCACACCAATTCTTTCAGCAATAGGTTACTGGAGGATGATCAGGCATTTTCCAGTATTTCTCCTGTAATGTGGGTTTGTTCTAACCGCTGAAATATTTGACTTCAGCTGATATCAGCAACTTAAGTGCATATCAACCATATGATGCAGGAGCAGAAGTAGCCACTCAGTCACTTAAGTCTGCTCTACTATTCATTGAGATCATGGCTGATCAAATAATCCTGAAATGCAGTTTCCTGCCTTTTCACCATTTGGCCTTTGATTCCCTTACCAATCGTAAAAATCTATCTCCGGAGTTGAATGTACTTGATGTGGCCTTTAGAGCCCACCTGTGGTAAAGAGTTGCACAGATTTACTAGCCTCAAATTCCTCCTGTCCACCATAAATAAGTGACCCCTCACTTTGAAATTTGTGCTTTCTGGTTCTAGACTCTCCCACAAAGGGAAACAATCTCTTCACATCTAGAGATAGTGGGAACTGCCAATGCTGGAGAATGTGAGATAACAGGGTGTAGAACTGGATGAACACAGCAGGCCAAGCAGCATCAGAGGAGCAGGAAAGCTGACATTTCGGGTCTGGACCCTTCTTCAGAAATGGGTCTGAAGGCATTTCTAAATAAGGGTCGAGACCCATAACGTCAGCTTTCCTGCTCCTCTGATGCTGCTTGGCCTGCTGTGTTCATCCAGCTCTATATCTTGTTATCTCTTCACATCTACCTTGTCAAGACCTCTAGGAATCTTGTGTGTTTCAGTCAGGTCACTTCATTCTTGTACTCCAGTGAGTACAGGACCAACCTTATAAAACAAACCCTTTGTTCCTGGCATCAACCCTTGAGCCTTCTCTGGACTGCTGTCAAAGCCAGAACATCATTCCATAGATCAAGGGTCCAAAAATATTCAGTAATTTAGTCATGGTCTGATTGATGCCTTGTTTAATTTTAGCAACCCTTCCCTGTTTTATACCCTATTCCATTTGAAATAATGTACAATAGTCCATTTATTCTTCCCTATTATCTGCTGAACTTAACTGCTAGCTTTTTTGTGTTTCATATGCAAGGAACCCCAAATCCTTCTGAACTGCAGTCTCTCTCCAATTGAATAATATTCAGGATTTCTGTGCTTTGTGCCAAAAAGTTCAAACCTACTTAATTTGCCAAGTCTTTCCCTCCCACTCACTTAACCTGTCTACATTCTGCTGTAGACTGTAATCCTAACCACTTGCCTTCTCAACTTGTTTTGTCATCTGCAAACTTTGCAATGATGCGCTTACTTCACTCATCCAAGTCATTGATATCTATAGTATTGTGAATAATTATGTCCCCAGCACTGATCCTTGTGGTACTCAGTAGTCACAGGTTGCCTCCCTGAAATACAGCACTCGCCAGTGCTTTTCTTCCCATAGGGCCAAAAGAAATAAAATCTAGAGTAGGCAATTCTGCCCCTTGACTCTACTCTGCCATTCAATAAGATCATGGCTAATCTGATGTTCCTCTTATCTACTTCCCTGCATTTTCCTCATGGATTCTTGATCAACCGGGAGATCAAGGGTTATCTGTCTCAGCCTTAAACACAAGGACTCTGCCCCTGCAGCTCTCTATTGCAAGGAATTTCAAAGACGCTCAACCCTTTGATAGAAGAAATTCCTCCTCAATCCCAGTCTTAAATTGGGCCCCTTTATTCTGGGACTATGCCCTTTGGTCCTAGACTTCCCCTTGAGGGGAAACGTCTTCTCAGCATTTACCCTGTTCAGCCCCTTAAAATCCTATATGTTTCAATGAAGTCATGTCTTATTCTTCTAAATTCCAGTAAGTCCCAACCTGAAACCCCTTGTGAATTCTTATCTCCACCATGCATCTTCTGATCCTTTCTTGATATCACTGTTATTCCATTCCATATGAATGAAGCCATCCGACCACCCTCCTCATCCTGCCAGTCCTTTCAAAACGTCAACGCTGCAATATTTAGTTCTCAGATCTGGTCTCCTTGTAACAATGTTCTTTTCCCAGGCTTTGTAAACAGTGTATCCCCTCTTCCGCAACCACCCCCCCACCACCCTCCCCAATTAGTTTAAAATTTCCTACAGCCATCGTTATTTGATTTGCCAGGACACAGGTCTTAGCACAGTTCAACTTGAAGCCTGTCCCTTCAGAACAGCACTCCTCTACCCTAGTACTGTCAGTGCGCCATGTACAGAAACCCATTTCACTTGCAATAATCTTTAAGCCATTAATTCCGGTTTCCCTGTTATAGGAGTAATTATTAAGCTGGAAAGAATTCCCAAAAGATTTACCTAGATGTTGCTGGGAATGGACGGTATGAAACATAAGGAGAGGCAGGACAGGCTGGGACTTTTTTTCACTGGAGTATAGCAATTTAGGGGCTGACCTTAAAGAAGTTTATAAAATCATGAGGGGTAGAGATAAGGTGAGTAACAGGTGCTTTTTCCCTAAGGTAAGGAATTTCAAGACTGGGGGTGTATTTTTAACATGAGGAGAACGATTTAAAAAAAGACATGAGGGGCAGCTTTTTTTTTTTTTACGTAGCGAGTGGTTTGTGTGTGGAATGAACTTCCACAGGAAGTGGTGGATGTGGGTACAGTTACAACATTAAGAATACATTTGGATAAATCCATAAATAAGAAACGTTTGGAGGAATATGGGCCAAACTAGTTTAGTTTGGGATTACGGTTGTCATGGACTGGTTGGACTGAAGGTCTGTTTCCGTGCTGGACATGTGATTCTATGACTCCTTGCTTTATTTAATGCCAGGGATTCTGAGTTTTAAAGTTAGGTCCTAAAAGTGCTGAGATGCATGAAAGAACAAAGAATCAAAGCATATGATGAGGAAGGGGCTGGTGTGAAACTAACAGCAGCACAACCAGTAGGGCCAAATGGCCTGTTTTTGTAACAGAAACAGAAATTACTGAAGAAATTCAGCAGGTCTGGCAGCATCTGTGGGGACAAAGTAGAGTTAATGTTTCGAGTTCAGTGACCTGTTTCTGTGTTCTATATTCTCTCAAGAATTGTACAGACTAAATGGTTTATTTATAAACTGCTTAGTGCATCACAGGATGGAAAGAAATGTTCTTTGAAGGATTGTCTGATTATGCTAAATAATGTTTGCCAGTCACCTAATGAAACTTTGACTGTTCCTGGAGCCTTAAAACAAAAACTGTGCACAAGTCATCAAAGGTATTTTAATTCATAATCCTCTTATGCTTCTATTTAAAGTGGCAGATTTAGCACTGAAGTCAACTTTTTTTTATTTTGCAATTAACTGTGTTTTGGAAAATGAGATTTGTGGGATCCCACCAGGTTTCCTTTAGTAATTTACAGGAATAGACTAAAGTTTTCTTATTTCTGCAGCTTCTGTTTCCATATAATTAAAAAACATCCGAAGCGTTTAACTTTTATTCTGCTGACTGCAAGAAGAATTTTACAATGATTTACTTTTTTGGAATCCGCTTTCCCTTGTCCTTTTCAATAACATATTAGCATCTCTTTGGAATTTTACTTCATGCCTGTGTAGTGGACAACAGTAGATACTTATGTCTGAGAGAGAACCAAATGCTCTTTAACTGACTCTCATGCATGCCTCCTTCTTCGGGACCTTTGGCTGTTTTTCATTTCCTTTATTATCCAGAAGAGGTGATCAAAGTCAATGGAGTTTAAAAGTAGAAAATGTTTGCTAAAACTGTACAAGGCACTAGTCAGATAACGGCTGGAATATTATGAACAAGTTTGGGCTGCTATCTATGGAAAGATATCGTGGCGTTAGAGGCAGTCCAGAATGGTTCACTAGGCTGATACCAGAGGATGTTAAATAGGTTGGGTCTGTCCCATTGGAATTTAGAAGAATGAGAGTCAACCTTATTGAAACATACGGGATTCATAGGGGACCTGACAAGATAGATGTGGAGAGGCTGCTTCCCCTTGTGGGAGAGTTTAGGACCACAGGGCATAATCTCGGAATAAGAGGTTGCACATTTCAGACAGATGAGGAGGAATTTCTTCTTCGTGAGTAGTGATTTTTTTGGAATTCTTTATTGTTGAGGCTGGGTCATTAAGTATGTTCAAGGCTGCAATAGACATTTTTAATCAGTAGCAGAATCAAAGATTGTAGGGAAAATGCAGGAAAATGAAGTTGAGGATTACCAGATCAACCGAAATCTCATTGAATGATAGAGCAGTCTCAATGGGCTGAATGGCCTATTTCTGCTCCTGAGTCTTGTGGATCCTCGCTCAGATCAAGCAGCTCACTATCACTGACATGGAATTGAAGCTTGGACTTTGGGTAGATCTAGCAAATGTCATAATTTCCATCCTTTGCTTATTAGCCATAAAAACAACGACCCTGAAAGCTTTTGCATTAAACTCAAATGATGAAGAAAACGGAAGATGGATAGTGGCTTGGTAGAATGTTTCTGATTTGATAATCCAAGGGGCCTAGGGCAGCACAGTGGCTCAGTGGTTAGCACTGCTGCCTCATGGCGCCAGGGACCCCAGTTTGATTCCACCCTCTGGTGACTGTGTGGAGTTTGCACACATTCTCCCCATTTCTATGTGGGTTTCCTCCGGGTGCTTCGGTTTCCTTCCACAGCCCAAAGATGTGCAGGCTAGGTGGATTGCCCATAGTGTTCAGGGAATGTGTAGATTAGGTGGGTTATGCAGGATGGGACTGAGTGGGATGCTGTGAGGGTTGGTGTGGACTTGTTGGGCCGAAGGGCCTGTTTCCACACTGTAGGGATTCTATGAATAATGCATCAAGGGTATGGGTTTCTCTCCCAACTTGGAATTTAATTCAATTAAGAAATCTGGAATATAAAGCTAGTTTCAGTAATGGTGACCATGAAATTATCATCAATTATCATCACTCCTCTAGTTCACTCATGTCCTTTAAGAAAGCGCATCTGCCAAACTTACCTGGTCTGACCCACATGTGGCTCCGGACACACAATGTGTTTGACTGTTAGCTCCTCCCTGAAATGCCTAGCAAGAGGACAAGGATCTTGAGTTGTATGGAAAAAAAATTGGAGTTGTCCTCCTCATTGCAGACAAAGTTATGAGGATTCAGTAGTCACTTTTAATTGGAAAAGTACTTGAAGGAAAGCTTTAGTAAAATAATGGCGAAAGGGTGCCACACAGTCATAGTGGGGCTAACCGACTGCTTCCTGTGCTGAAATATTCTCAGACTGAGGGGAGAAAATATTTTTAAATTGTTTCCCTTTAGCTGCAAATTGTTGACTTGGAATTAATAGCAGGATTGTAGTATTACTAAATTTGCATGTGTTACAGCTACAAATTGTTCAAGTCCGATCAGTGTTCTTGCTCACTTCAAGCCAGTGTTCTAAAGTCTTCCAGGATTGTAGGTGTTGCTCAAATATGGTTTCACTGTTAACCCATACTTTATCCATAAGCCTGATGAGTTGTGTTCTGTCCTGAAGGAGGGTCACTGGACTCAAAATGTTAACTCTTGTTCCTCTCCACAGATGCTGCCTGACCTGCTGAGTTTCTTCAGCAATTTCTGGTTTCAGATTTCCAGCTTATTGAGTTCTTCAGTCCTGAAGAAGGGTAATACCCGAAACGTTGACTGCTCCTTTCCTCCAGATGCTGCCTGGCTTGCTATCCAGCCTCCTTTTGTCTATGTGGAGTTCTTTAGTTTTATTTGTGTTCTTGTTTCCTTTTTGAAAAAGATCTGAGAGATTTGAATTAGCATCATACCTGCTGTGTTCATCCAGCTCCACACCTTGTTATCTCGGATTCTCCAGCATCTGCAGTTCCTATTATCACAGAGATTTGAATTGTGTGTTTTTGTGTAATGAAGCCCATGATTGTGAGGCATCATATGGTTTTCAGAGCAACCTGGAGCTGAGGATAAGTGGTGGCATTCTTTTTCCTTTCAGATGTACAAAGATTGCATGATATAGTTTTCTTTAGACCTTTAATTTATCTGGCAAAAAAAATCAGAAAGGAGGGTGTCAGGCAGAGAGGGTGTTTGCAGTGGTGAAAGCAAGTGGTCACTTGACTGAGACCTTTAGCAATGTAAGCTTAGAGAGGCTATAAAACATTGGAATAGGAATTTCTTTCTCTCTCTGCAGTTTTTTTTCTTTTTGCTTGTTGCAATAAAATGTTAAAAATCATTATAAATCAATCAAGGAAAGGTGAGGAAGAATCTTTTTACAGAGTGAGAGGTATGATCTGAAAATTGTAGCCTTGCAAATATGGAGAAAATGATGGTGATTCATCATGAAATTTAATACAAACCTGAGGGAAATGGACTCTGAGCCACAAGGATTAGAATCGATTGGACCTATTGGCCGATTTAACGGTCAGCTGTGCCCCTAATGACTGAGCATCATTGCAAGCAGTAGAGGGGGCTGTAGACCCTGTGGCCCAAGCTTTAAAAGTGTAAAATCAGCCAAAGTGCCTATTCCTGGTTTGCTGGCCAGGGGACTCTACTGGAAACTGCTCATTGAGGACGTTGGGGTAAAGGGAAGATGCAGCTGAATGATCACTGCATTCAATTTGTCGCTGCATCCTACGTTAACAGATACACAATCAGACTAATGATGCCTCCTCCCAAGCACTTTTCTGTGGAACAAAAATAAACCCATCAAAAGCTACTGAACGTTTAATGAAGAAGGAAGAATGTCTAAAAGTTGCATTAAGCACAACTGCTCTTGATGCGATTTGAGGTCACGTTGGGAGCTGTTTGATGCTTGCACCTTCCTTCTGTCTAAAGGACATTTCTTCTTCCCAGGGAAGACTATTAATTATAACTAACTGAACAGTATAACTGATGATGAGTTAAAAGTACGTGAACATGAATAGGTTTCAATGACTAGATTTGATCCATGGATTTAATTGATTGCTGTAGGGACAATTGTTGAGCAAATTCAACTGTGACATTGAGGGTAAAAATTGCCACTAATATGCTGTTGTAATACTCTACAAGTATATTTTTAAACTTTTACACCTATGGATGTAGCATGTCATTATAGGCATAAGTATATATGAAGTGAAATGTCTTGATAAATGCCCACTCAAGCAGACAACTTGGAGTCCGTTGATTACTTCTGAGTGTTTCAGTTCCTGGTGCACATTAAAATCCAGAATGTTAAATTTAGAACTGAGTTCACAAGAAGGACCAGGAATTTATTCTCTCCTCGTCACCATTATTTTATGGTGGACAACAATAGCTTAGCCTTTTTATCTGACAGAATACAACAGAATTGAGAACTAGTTCCTGTATGGCAGGGATTTTTCCTTTGGAATGCCAAATGATGTGGTAATAGATGGATTGATTCTTTTGCGGGAAAAAAAAAAGCATCTGTGATCTGGCAGGTGATCAGCTCTGTAGGTATTTAATGGTTTAGTTGCACTTTAAATGCTTTTGCTTCCTCTTTCAAATGTAGTGCTGTAGTAACCATGCCTAAACCAGACTTGACAATGATGGCTCTCTTATTTGGAGTAAATAAAACAAATATATTTTATAGATTTCTGAAGAAGGGTCCAGACCCGAAGCGTCAGCTTTCCTGCTCTTCTGATGCTGCCTGGCCTGCTGTGTTCATCCAGCTCCACACGTTGTTATCTCAGACTCCAGCATCGGCAGTTCCTACCATCTCTAAATATATTCTATTTTCCTGATCTTTAACCAAAGAGTTGGTTGAAGGGTTGTCTGAAATTAGGATGAAGTTTGATGGAGTGTATGTAGTGGAAATGTTTTCATTCTTGAGGGAATCTAAAATATCATAGGACTAAACATTTGAATAAATTAATCCAGTTGAGGAGAAACATCTTTAACCAGACAGTGGTGGGAATGTGATGCTTTCTGTCATGTTGAATAGGGAAGAAATGCCTTTAAGAAAAGGCTAGATATGTAGCTTAAAGTAGAAAGATACGTTGGCAGGATTAGATGACGTAGGGTGATAGTAGGGTCATGTAGACCATAAACACCAGCATGGAGCAGCAGGCTGGTTTCTGTGCTTAAATTCTAGATAATTCATTATTACCAGATTTATATTCTAGTTTGCCTTGCACCTGCAGCTAATGGAACTGTAACACAATGTTAATTCTTTTAGACTTTTTTCATCACTGTTCTCCAAAAACAAATAACTCGTAACTCTTGACAATAGCAATCCAACAAATATCAAAAAATAAAATGCTGGAAGTTTGCAGCAGGTCTGGCAGCACCTGCAGACAGGAACAGAAAATGTTTCAGTCTGATAACCTTGCATTAGGAGTTACCAAGAAATACTGCAGTTGGGTTTGTGATTGCTGTTCATGTGCCTTAGTGATAAACTTGATTCGTTCAGTGCTCCAAATTCAAAAGAGCCAGTGGCTGGATTATGGAAACTAAAACATGAGGAATATTTGTGTAATCCTAAAGTAGGTCTTAAGACACATCAGAATTCTGGAACTTGCTTGCTAACTGCACTGCTCGTGTACCTATTTCACAGCTGCCACTCAAGAAAACAACTGACCAATATCTTGCAGACCAATATCTTGGTTTTACAGCCAGAAACCATTGCAGCTGGAAAGTTTATAAAAGAAGAAAGATCTCTTTGCTGAATGGATTATTTCCTAAGTTTGTCCGTAAGACCTTTCTGAAGAAGGGTCCTGACCCGAAACGTCAGCTTTCTTGCTCCTCTGATGCTGCCTGGCCTGCTGTGTTCTTCCAGCTCCACACTGTGTTATTGTTGACTCCAGCATTGGCAGTTCTTACTATCTCTGAAATTAATTCTGTTTTTTTCTAACACTTCTCAGAAACTAGCAGCTGGCTTCTGTTTGGGAGCAGAATGTCTCAAAAGTCAAATAAAGTAGAACTTAAACCATTCCATAACACTGTGATGCTTTATAAATCCAACAGGTAATGCAGGAGAAAGTTTTTTTTTTTTTGCTAATCTCGTGAGAAGTTATTTGAGACAGATGGCATAGATGCACTTAATGGGAAGCCAGACAAGGACATAAAGAAGGAAGGAATAGGTGGTTACGTTGATAAAATGGATGGAGGCTATTGTGGAATGTAGAACCAGCATTGACCAGCTCAGCTGAATGGCCTGTTTCTTTGATGTACAATAATGTAATGGAATAATTCTATGGCAACCCAATTCAAAACACACACAATAATTGTTAAGTTATGACAAACTGACAGGTCTAGAAAAAGGATAATCCACCTTTCAATTAGATTTTCTGAAAACTGAAAGAACTGTGGATGCTGTAAATCAGAAACTGGAAGGGTCACCGGACCTGAAACATTAACTCTGTTTTTCTCCTTCACAGATGCTGCCAGACCTGCTGAGCTTTTCCAGCATTTTGTTTTTGTTCCTGAATTAGATTTTCTATTTTGATTCTCAGTATGGTGCAGCATAATAGCACGGTGGCTCAGTGGTTGGCACTGCTGTCTCACAGCACCAGGGACCCAGGTTCGACTCCAGTCTCAGGCAACTGTCTGCGTAGAGTTTGCACATTCTCCCCATGTCTGCATGGGTTTCCTGCACGTGCTCCAGTTTCCTCCCTCATGCCAAAGATGTGTAGGTTAGGTGGATTGGCCATGCTAAGTTGCCCCATAGTGTCTTGGGATGTGCTGGGTAGGTGCATTAGCCATAGGAAGTGCAGTATTTCAGGAATATGGTGGGTCTGAGGTAGGATGGTTTTCGGAGGGTCATTGTGGATTTGCTGGGCCAAATGCCCTGTTTCCACACTGTAGGGTTTCTATGATCTATGAAAGAAAGTTTCCCCATTCACTGTTATGGTACTCCACAAATTCTGCTGAAAAACAATCTCAAATTTACCAGAAACTAAAGTTTCATACAATTTTGATCTTTCTTTTGTTTTAAAATTCTTTGCCATAACTTTTTAAAAGTTGTAAAGTTTATTCTTAAACTGCAGCTTTCTGTGTGGTGTGAGAAATGAAACCAGAATTTGGACCAGCAATACTGAAGGAATGTTGATATAGTTCCATCTTAGCATGCTATATGACTTGGCGAGGAATTTGTAGGCAATGGTCGTGTTCCCATGTATCTGCTGCTGCTGCTGTCTTTCTAGGTGGTTGAGGTCACAGGCCTGGAAAGTGCTATTAAAGGAGTCTTGGTTAATTTGCTGCAGCCCATCTTATAGATGGCTCATGTCCCTGCCATTGCTTGTCAATAGTTCAGGACAGAATCTCAGGCCCTCTTTATGGGGAAGGTGAAGAGTTTACTGGGAAACACTTCAAAAAGCACTGTTCATAATGCTTTTGGAAGGTTGTCAAGGCTTTGGAGATTTACCAGATTAGTAGTAATGATGAGGGACTTGCATTACATGGAGTGGCTAGACAAACTGAGATAATTCTTCCTGCAGCAGGAACGGTCAAAGGAGGGAGATTTAATAGGGGTTTTCAAAACTATGAAGAGTTGTACAGTTAAAAAGAAGAGAACTATTTTTAGTGCAAAACCAGGACATCGATCGATGAAAATGGACAAACAATTGAGATGGAAATTACAATTTTTATTGTAATCTGAAAGAATGGTGGATATAGTTCAGTAGTAACTTTAAATGGGAGATTGGACATGTATTCAAAGGGAGAACATTATTCAACTGTAGGAAGACAGAAGTAGAGTGAAATTAATTGGATAATTCTTTCAAAGAGTCAGCATAGGTGCAATGGACTGAATAGCCTCCTGTGGGTTGTATGATTCAATTTGGACTCAATTAGCATTCAATTCCCTTATTCTGAGGCAAGATTTCTTGTGGGTTAATTTTAACAAAATAAAATTCCGTAAATTGAAATTATAACATGCTGCTGATGTCATTGCCATCATTTGTATCTATTGCTGCATTTTTAGTTTTCATTCATGTTAAAATTAGAGAAAAATATATCTAGGCTGTTGATCACCAGAAGTAACATATCATGTTCTGAAGCTTCTTTAGGCAGTAGCATATGTTGTGGAATTGTTTTATCTGCGATCTGCCTACTCATGACCTGCAGCTCCATCCTGTATTGCCTGTATACTCTCTGCCTGAGAGCAGATTAGCTATAGTATCCATCTCTGCAGAAGATTCACAATAAGGCATTCAACCTCCCTGGAAAATTACTCAGCATGACAACAGACCCCATTGTAGAAAATTGCATTAATTCTGAAATTGTGCTGATAAAATTATATGGTTGCAAATGCCATACCTCACAGGGATGTTGTCTATTGCATTCCTAATGTAATAAATGATTTGTTAAATGAAGGGTTGCCTCCTATAATTGTAAACTGAATGTTGTACTATGCACCCCTGCATTGTTAATCAGGCAGAACGGCATGTTGACAGCAAACTTGATATGTAACCGAGCCAGGCTGAAGTGACTGACTATGTAAAACATTAATTATGCCATTTCAATGTATTACCCTAATTTATAACATCTGAATGAAATCAGGCATAAAAGAGTAAATTATGCAGAAAAATATCGAGATCACTTCAGATTAAATTGTGAGAATTAGAAAATAGGAGCAGGAGTAGGCCAACCGGGCCTTCAAGTCTGCTCTGCTATTCTGTATGATTATAGCTAATCATCCAACTCTATGTCCTGTTCCTGCTTTCGTCCTGTACTCTTTTTGCTGTAAGAACTGTATCTAACTTTCAATGTTTTTGGCCTCAACTGCTTTCTGTGGCAGAGAATTGCACACGCTCACCACTCTCTGGGGGAAGAAATTTCTTCTCATCTCAGTCCTATCCCATGTCCTTACACTGGGACCCCTGGTTCTGTATTCCCTGGTCATCGGGAATAATGTTTCTACACTCGCCTTGTCTAGTTCTGTTAGAATTTTATAGGTTTCTATGAGATCCACCCTTATTCTTCTAAACTCTTGTGAATATACCCCTAACTGATCCAGTTTCTCTTCATACATCAGTCCTGACATCTTAGGGATCGGTCTGGTGAATCTTTGTTGCACTCTCTCTATAGCCAGAAAATTCTTCCTCAGATAAGGAGACCAAAATTGCACACGGTACTCCAGGTATGGTCTCGCCAAGGCCCTGCATATTTGCAGCATGACATCCCTTCTCCTGCACTTGAATCTTCTCACGGCAAAGACCAACATACCATTTGCTTCTTCGTTTCCTGACTGTCAATCAGTTCTAAATCCATGTCAGTACACACTAACCCTAATCCCATGCACTATAATTTACATGCCAGTCTCTCATGTGGAACTTCTGAAAGTCCAAGTAAGCCACATTCACTGAGACCCCATATCAACTCTGCTAGTTACACCCTCAAAAGTTCCAGTAAGTTTGTTCCGCATGATTTCCCTTTTGTAAATCCATGCTTACTCTGTCTGATCCTATCATTGTTTTGTAAGTGCTCCACTATTAAATCTTTTATAATGCATTCTAGCACTTGCCCTACTTCTGATGTCAAGCTAATGGTCTTCAATTCCCTATTTTCTTTCTATCTCCTTTTTTAAATAGTGGAGTAATATTTAGCTATCCTTCAATCTATAGAAATTGCTCCAGATTCTTTCAAATCTTGAAAGACAAACCACCAATGCATCCCCTATTTTTAGGGCCACTTCCTTAAATATTCTGGGAATTTATCGGTATTTATTTACACCAATTTCCCCAACACCATTTCCCTACCACTGGTTATTTTCAGTTCCTTGCTGTAACTAGACCCTGTGTTCCCCAACATTTGGAAGGTTATTTGTGTCTCCTTTGTTGTTGAATGTTGTAAAAACCAAATTTGTTTTATACAGCATTCAACAGTGATTTCATGGTCACCAGTAGACTTTTAATTCCAGGTTCTTATTGAATTTAAATTCAATCATTTGTCATGGTGGGATTTGAAGTGTGATCTCCAGAACATTACCTGGGTCTCTACCGACACGATCATCTACCCCTCCTTTGTGACATTAAGATGGGGATTAATTACATTTCCACATGATTCAATTATATTTTCCCTTGAACCCATTACAGCTGAAGTCAGTATTTGATTTTGACTTCCAGTTTGCAATGTCACACAGCATTGACTAAGTGGCATGCCCACATCATAATTTCAATGGAAGTGGGTTAATACCTCCAGTAAAATGTGCATTAAGTACTCACACATATTATTCCGAGTAATTTCCAGGTTTAAACATTTAATTATTGATAAACTACATCAACAGCAACTTGTATTTAAATATCAGTACAGTACCCCATCAATCTACTCTCAATCATCAGTAAAGTTATTGAAGATGTCATCAACATTGCTATCAGGCAACACGTGCTCAGCAATAAATTACACCCGGGGCCACCCAGCTCCTGAACTCATTTGCAGCCTTGGTTCAAACGTGGATGAAAGAGCTGAATTCCAGAGGTGAAACAAGTGAGACAGCCCTTGATATCTAGGCTTCATTTGACTGACTGTGGCATCAAGTAGCCCTAGCAAAACTGGAATCAGAGGGCAAACTCTCTGCCGATTCGAGTCATACCTGGCACATAGGAAGATGGTTATAGTTGTTGGAGGTCGGCAATCTCAGCTGCAGGACATCTCTGCAGGAGTTCCCCAGCATCATGTCCTAAGCCCAACCATCTTCAGCTGCTCCATCAATGACTTTCCCTCTATCATAAAGTCAGAAGTGGGAATGTTTGTCGATGATTGCACAATGCTCTGCACCATTAATGACCCCTCAGATATTGAAGCAGTCCATGTTAAAATGCAATGAGCTGGATAATATCCAGGCTTGGGCTGACAAATGGCAAGTAGCATTCATGCTGCACAATTGCCAGGCAATGACCATTTCCAGTAAGCGACAATCTAACTACCATTCCTTGATGATCAATGGTGTTCTCATCAGTAAATACGTCACTGTTAACATCCTTGAGGTTAACATTGACCAGAAGCTCAACTGGACTCATCACATAAACACAATGGCTACAAGAGCAGGTCAGAAGCTAGGAATATTGCACCGAGTAGCTCGCCTCCTGACTCCCCAATGTCGGTCTACCATCTACAAGGTGCAAGCCAGGAGTGTGATGGAATACTCCCTATTTGCCTGGATGAGTGCAGCTCCAATAACATTCAAAAAGCTTGACACCACCCAGGACAAAACATCCTGCTTATTTGGCACCACATCCAAAATCATCCACTCCCTCCACTACTAACGCTCAGTAGCAGCAGTGTGTACTCTCTACAAGATGCACTGCAGAAATTTGCCAAAGATCCTCAGACAAGATGTTCGAAACCCACAACTGCTTCCATCCAGATGGACAGTGCAGCAAATACATGGGAACACCATTTGCAAGCTCCCCTCCAAGCCACTCACCATCCTTACTTAAAAATATATCACCGTTTTTCACTGTCACTGGGTCAAAATCCTGGAATTCCCTCCCTGAGGATATTGTGGATTAATTTACAGCACATGGGCTGCAGTAGTTCAAGAAGGCAGCTTACCATCACCTTCGCAAGGGCAACTCAGGATGGGCAATGAATGCTGGCCAACCAGCGACATCCATGTCCCACGAGTGAATATAAAAAACTGTTGTCTGAAAACCAGAGTTGTCCAAAGACTGGGGATAATAGGAACTGCAGATGCTGGAGAATCTGAGATAACAAGGTGTAGAGCTGGATGAACACAGCAGGCCAAGCAGCATCATAGGAGCAGGAAGGCTGACGTTTCGGGCCTAGACCCTTCATCAGAAATATTGAGTAGCTTACAGAGAAAAAAGATGTCCAAAGACTGGACATCTTTTTTCTCTGGAAGCTACTCAATATTTTCAACACTTATATAATTTACGCTGTTCATATAAATAACCTGTGCCTCAAGTGCAGGAATTCAGTAACTATCTTGGACTGTGCTTTTCAGGAGTGATGGATTGGACTTCTGAAACTGTAGGATTTAAACACAGACCAGAATCTGTGGAAGGTTCACATAATGCTTCAATCAGTCATCTGACAAGTAATCCAAGATTCCAAAAAATCTGAAACCTGCCATGTTCTTGGGCTCAAGAGTGCCATATTTCTGTCATCAGATCTATTGTTCCCTTAATGCAGTAAAATGTCTCAAAATGGTTCATGGGAGCATTATCAGATTAAATTTACATGACGAGATATTAGGACAATTAATCAAAACACTTGGTCAAAGATAAAAGGTACTGCAGATGCTGGCGAATCTGAGATAACAAGGCGTGGGGCTGGATGAACACAGCAGGCCAAGCAGCATCATAGGAGCAGGAAAACTTGACGTTTCGGGCCTAGACCCTTCATCAGACAAAGAGGTAGATTTAATGGAGTATCCAATGGGAGAAGAGAAAGATACTGAGATGGAGAGCTTCAGTAAGGGAATTCCAGACCTTAAAGCCAAGATAGCTAAAATCCTGACCGTTAGCAGAACAATGAAACACAGGGAAGTGCAGATGGCTGGAATTGGAGGAGTGCAGATATTTGTAATGATAGTGGGGCTGAAGAAGGTTAGAAGGAGATGGAGCCAACAATAAAAAGGATATGGAAAACAGAATTAAAAATTAAAAATCAAGTGTGAACATAGTTCAGCGAACACAGGTGGTGGGTGAACAGCGGACGCTTTCGCAAAATGACTGCAGTCTCCTTTTAGAGCTCGGGATTGTAATGTGATTGTTTTGAGTCTTTTCTTCACAGTAGTAGTAAACAAGAAACCAAGCAGAAACAAGAGTAGCAGTACATAACAACATGCTGGAATGTGATGTTGCCAATTACATGACCAAACACAAAAGTTTTGGCTAGAATTGTGTTATGAGACACTGCTTCTTCATTGTCATTGAGTTAAAAACAAATACATTCACCAACACAAAACAGTTTCACCTTCTCATAATTGATATGCCAATGTTTTATCTTAAAATAATGATGAGAACCGGGAAGTTTCTTTGTTGTTCTTTAGATAAGGTAAATCTTTCCTATTATGTTAACACAAAGGAGACTGTTAACAGACCTCTGTGACATTTCTGTAGGATAGGTTCTGTGAATACGTGTGATATGACAACCTTTCCCATTTAGAAGAGATTGTTTTATCGGTGCAGTAGCTTTCCCAGGCTCTGTCACCAGCAATGGGTGACATCAGAAAGGGAATCTGATAGAAATACATCAAAACTGCTCCTACTCTTGCCAGTGAAGTATAATAAGATCCAAACATACGATGGCTTAGACCATTAAATTCTGAGGACGTCTTGAAGGAACATAACTTGGGTTCTCCTCAGCGTAGAAGATTGAGAAGTAATGTGATCGAGATGTTTAAAATGCTTAAAAACATTCAAGAGAGTTGATACAAGAAATTCTTTCTCCTTCAAGTTACTCCTAAATTGGAACTATATCGCCGTTTCTTCACTGTCACTGGGTCAAAATCTTGGAATTCCTACTGTAACGATATTCTGGGTGCAAGTGCACCAGATGAGAGTTCAAAAAGGTGCCTTTTTGAACTTCCAAACTCACCAAATGTCCTTGACCGCAGACATTCAGCCTCGGATCTTCGGGTAAACGTACTCCGACACAGACTTCGGAACACACAACATCGCAGAGTCACCAAGCAGAGGCTGATGGCCAAGTTTGGTATCCGTGAGGACAGCCTCATCCGGGATCTTAGGTTCATGTCGCACTACAGGTGACCCCACCACACGAAACACTCTCTCACACACACACTCGCGTACATACAAACATACTCATTCACACAAATACAAAACACACACATACATACTCAGAGATAGAACTGCTGATGCTGGAGAATCTGAGATTACAAGGTGTAGAGCTGGATGAACACAGCAGGCCAAGCAGCATCAGAGGAGCAGGAAAGCTGACTCCTCCAGTGCCACAATGATGCAACCCAAAGGTTGCAGGAACAGCACCTTTTCTGATAAAGGGTCTAGGCCCGAAACGTCAAGCTTTCCTGCTCCTATGATGCTGTTTGGCCTGCTGTGTTCATCCAGTTTCACACCTCGTTATCTCTGTTGGACTATAACCTAGATTTCTGACCCTGTCCATCCCAGTCCAACACTGGCACCTCCACATCATGTTTTCGACCACAAGTCAGTTCTTTTATGAATTTAAGGAGCAGGGACAGTAAAATGAAATAGCTACAAAAACAAAGTTGCTGGAAAAGCTCAGCAGCTCTGGCAGCACCTGTGAAGGGAAAAACAGAGTTAATGTTTCGGGCCTGGTGACCCTTCCTCAGAACAGTTCTGTGAAGTTTGTGAAGTGTTTTGAGTGCAAAGTGCCTGTTCTGTGTGCCTGACACTTAGTGCTTTTGAAGCAATTCATTGTAATGCAATTTGTGATTTCCTGAGAGGCACTACTTAAACACAAAGCTCTTTTCTCAAAACCATTACATTTATTTTGCTGCATTCATTTGAAATGTATTTTATGTTACAAGATGCAGAGTTCCACAAGTACTTTCCAGATATTGATGTGATTTTGAAATATTGTCACTGTTCCTCAGCAGCCAATATGCATACATTAAACTCCCACCAACAGCAAAAGTGATAATGGCCAGATATTATGTCTTAATTATGTTGCTTGAGAGTTAAGTATTGAACCAGGCACTGTACAAAAATAAGTTGATTTTAAGACTGAAATATGTTCATCAGAACGATTTCAAAAGTCATCCGTCATGCTGACAACCCTTAGATTTGGCACCTAATTCCATAGTGAAGCTGTGGACCGGTGTTTTCTGGAGCTGTCTTGTCAGTGAGAGTCAGTCTGTGGGAACAGACATTTGTAGCCTATTTACTACATGATGTGAGAGATCATGAGAAGATGATGGAAAAATCAATACTAACTGCAGCTTACTGCCTTCAATTGAAGTATCTAAAATTATTAGAGTGGAGAGAAATATTTAGTCTTCCAAAGGCTTTCGCACTTCTAAAATGGTAAACTGTTTCTGCAAGATGTCAGAAAATTGCCAAGAAAAATCTGGATCTGTTCTCCCTCTCATCTGCAGAATCTTTTTGTCACCTGAGTTGACTATTAAGGAAAAGTTTGGAGTCAGTATTCCTCTAGGTAACTGACACTAATGCACTACTGCAGAAGTGATGCATGGTTGGAGGAGCTGTCTTTTGGATGGGATGCAGGGCAGTTATCTTTGGTGACCTGGCGAATATTGATCTGATGATCAATATCACAGATTACTTGGTCATTATTATGGGCAAGGTTTCCCAAGTTATTATAGTTTCATTTAGATGCCCAAATCATTAAGCTTCTGGGTGAAGAGCAATGAACTAGCTCCCCTTCTTTATTTTCCCACCCCTTTAGATGGTTCACTACTGAGATTCATTTACAGAGCAACTGTCCCTCATGAATACCTTTCTCCTAGACTAAATGAAATTTCTGTTTTAAAAGGAGCCGATTTAACCAGGCTTCCTTGATTTAACAAAAGAATGAACTCATTATCACAACGCAAAAAAAAGCACAACACATATACACAAAGATTAGGAATAAGAAAAAAAGATAAAATTTTAAAAAATACATGGATCAGCCACTTGCAATGGTATGTGAAGAGTAGATAGTGGAATGATGATAGTGATGAGCTGATTTCAGGTCTCCTGGCTTCGTAGTTAGTTGAAGTTCTTTTGCCTTGTTTCCTTTTGACAGTGGTTGGCTGGCAGCACTTGGAATGAGAGAATCCTCCTATAGTCCTGTTTCCTTCTGACTGTCTTGCTGGCTAGTTGGATTTAGCAGTCAGAGTCAAGACAGTGGAAAAGCTATGGGCGGTGAACTGAGAGTGAAATTTTATCAGTGCGTATTCCATTGAAACCTTGGGGACAGAAATTACAGGCCCCAAATCTCCCAGTCTGAGCCCCTGACCCAAGCATATGGGGTACTGTAGAGCCCTGGGAGCTGGTTATTCAACCCTGCTCCTTTGTGTGGTAGGATTGCTGGCTGGAACACAAAACCCCAACCATTAACCAAAGTAATTCTCACTGCACAGTGAAGGAAAATGTTGCATCATGGAAAGTCGTAGGTGGCGTGACTGCTGATCCCAGCAGTGTGTGTGAAATTGCACATTTTGTTATACTGCCCTCTCTGCTGCTTCCACTGTGGGGAAACTGCAAATAAAATCTTCTTCATGGTTGTGTATAGAGAATCCTCATGTGAATCAATTCTCTGAGCAGTACACAATATACATTAAACAACACACATTAAACGTGTGGTCAGTTTTGCAAACTTAACTGAGACTCGAGTAAAATATCTTTGTTCTTTGTTCTTTTGTTCTATGTGATTATGCAAATCCATTTGAATGGTAGAAATAACATGTGTTTAAATACATCAAACTTTTCAGACAGTTTGCCTTCATACCTTTCCTGTGTGTCATTGTTCAAATTCCTGCTCTACCTGCCCACTGTCTTTTACACTTGCCTGTCCTGAGGTAGATTCCTAGGGCCTGTTTGTAATTCCAAGGTCTGGAAGTTAATCAACAGGATTGTGATAGCAGGGCCAGCCCCAACCATGAGAATTGAGACTTTGACACAAGAGATGCCAGCACTAACAGAACCAGTGTTAATCTTTAAGAGAGAGAAGAAAGGGGAAATGAGTAACTAGTACAGTCTTATTAATTTCCCCCTATATATTCCTCAAATTCCCAGTGCCCTGAAACACTGCATTGGAAAGACATGCACTGGCAGGTGCAAGATTTTGCATCTCCAGCCAGCGTCACAGTTCTCCAGGTCCATCCAAAGCCCAGAACATTTTCGCATAGTCAGATTTTCCAGTCAGTCTTCTTGATCCATGGGGTATCAGGGAAGAGGACAGCTGCCCAGAAGTGGATTCCTGGGGGCTGAAGAGAGGGGCCCAGTATTCCAGGCAGGCTTATATAGAAACATTCCTGCCTGCCTCAGACCTCCACATCTCTCGTGGCCAAGTCGCTCAGGGAATATTTTTTATCTCAAAAAGTTGAGTTTGGAAAGATGGTGCCTCCTGATCTTGCGGCACTCACTGTCTTACCTGGAGTTGGATGGTGAGCCCACCGTCCAGCAGTATTTGTTGGCCAATTCGTGGAAAGTCACTGGCAGCTGATGTTTGCCACACTGTCCAATTTTAGGATCTCTATTTCACCATGATGCCAGTATTCAAAGGTCCATGGGGGAATTCCTACCTGTAGTTGACAGGATATTCCCTGTGCTGCATTGGGGCTGATTTCCAATGAAACAGACTGATATTCAAACCAGTGTTCTGTGTCTCTTCATCAGAAGTGTCTGGATGAGGAACCAGCCCTAAGTACTCTCCCTTCCCATCATGAGAACCATCGATATGTTTCTTGTTTTGCTAGATTGTTTTTGTCGAGATATGGTTTCTACAGTTTTGAACAAATACTCCCTCAGGATGTTACCCACTTGTTGTTCCTTGATGCAAGAAGCTGGAAGAAAAGAATATAATTCTATTCAAAAGAAACTGTGTCACTGGTGAAGGAGAGCACAATGACTGCTGCTGGGATCAGGCCCTTTAGGAACGAAACTCTAGAAGCTCAGAGCAGATAAGACAAACAAGTTACTTTTATAGATGCTTCTGATATATTCTTCAAAATCATTGAAACCCTATACTGTGTAATGAATAAGCAGGTGAAACCCTAGTTTCTCTGAGAACCTTACAGCAGCTTAAAGAAACAGAACATGTTTGTTTGTATTAAGCTGCAAAGGAATCCAGGTACTAATCCATGGCCTTGGTGACTTTCCAAAACAAGAGGTATTTGGAGCATGGGTCAACATCTGTAAATCGTATGCATACATCTCCTTGCCAACAGCATCTGCAAATATAGGGTGATCGTCTGCATCTAAGTCACTACTATCAATGGATGGACAACTCCTGTATCATATAACATCCAATTTGACATGAAATTAAGTTGAAAATTATTTCAGTTCAGTGTCAACCAAACCAAACCCAGTATATTTCTCCAGCTTTGGTTCCATTAACTTGTATGAGCTTGGAATTCAGATTTAATGCTGAGCTGAATTTTCAGTTGTCTTCCTTGCAGTTATTACATACATAGGATTAAAAAGGATATAAAACACAGAAACAGGTCATTCAGTATAGCCAGGCTGTGTTAGTGTTTATGTTCCACTCAAGTTTTCTCCCATATTTCCTTACCTAAATCTGTCACCATGAATCTCTATTCACTTCTATCTCATATGTATGTCTGGTCTCACTTTAAATCAAGGCACAAAACATTTGTTTTTCAAGGGGTCCTCCTGAGGTTTCTATATGACTACTTTTTGATTTTCAGGGGCTACTTTCTGATTTTCAGTGGCTCCTTTCTCAGACTCACTAATTCCTTCAGTAGATGATGCAGGCACCTAGTAACAATATCTTTTGTATTTGTATTGATAGATGTGGAATTTGGACTCACACAGAAACAAAATTAAAAGAATTCATCAATATTCCTAATAATCATTACCAGTTCATTAACTTAAATCCACAATATACAAGGCAAGCATTAATTTCCTAGATAACACAAAATTTAAATTGATAAAAAATGTCGGCATAAGTTAGCAACAAATGTCTTTTTAAAATAACTGACAAACCACTTTACACAAAAAACCATCCATTGAAACGTTCTTTCTGCAGACTGGGAAGGCCAAAATTAAACCATTGCATGTTTATCTCTAACACAGCCACTGCACATAAAGTCTGAAAGATTTGAATAGATCTTGACCTGAATAGATTTCACAAAATAAAACTGTTTCAGTATCAAATTTTACAATTGACGCAGTTTTATTACAATCACACCCACTACACATCCCTCATATACTAACTCCTGAGCTCCTGTAGCTTTTATTTAGAAATTCATGTTAATTTACAAGGAATGCACCACCTCAGTTTTCCTGTTCCTAGTTAGGTGAATATTTCTTTGTTGGCAATTTCTAGACTACTTCCTATCCTTTGCAGTCCCTCTCATCCCTTTCAGAATATTTCCACCCTTTTCCCTGGTGTGCAGACCATCACTCCTCTTTGGAGCTATGTACCCAACTTTGCTGCTCCTCCCTTCCCTTTACAGCCCTACTCACCCCTATCCAGCACCTCTGCCTCTTTTCCAGCCCCTCTTCCTCGCTGTGTAACCTGTCTTCTCTCTTTGCAGCACCTCACTTCCTCCTTGCAGCTCCTCTGTCCCACCCACCCCCCCTTACAGCTTTGTCTCCCCATTTCATAGCTTCACATCACGCACCCCTCCCCCCCGACAACACAGCCTCGTTCCCTGTGCCTTGCTCCCCTCTGTGAAGACCTCATTTCCCATTCCCCTTCTTGTTTCCTCCAGCCCTATTGACTGTTGCATCTCACTTCACTGCTCCAAATACAGGTTAGGCCTCTCCCGCATGTGAGCCTATTAGCAGCGAGAATGGGAGAGAACCAGACTGCAATTGGAATAGCTGTTCCTCACTCTTTTATTCCACTTTATTTGTGGGGTGCACCCCTTCTCTGATTGGTTGTCTGTGCATGGATTTTCCTAGGCAAATTGGGAATGTTGGGGACAGATATGTCTGTTTCGCCCGTGGATTTGTGTACTGCCTTGATTGTATCCATCCTATTCTGTTTCTGTGGTAGTGAGTTTTGCATTCTTAAGAATCTTTGGGGAAAGAAGTTTCTTCCAAATTCCCTATTTGATTTCTTAGTGAATATCTTGTATTGATGGCTTCTACCTATGCTAGAGAAAACATCCTCTCTGTATTGACTCCTTCATCAAAACCTTTCATAATTTAAAAAACATCAATTACGTCAACTTTAGGTCTTCTTTCTTCAAAGGTTGCTTTTTCTCTTCATTCAATAACATGTGCTATCTTCTGTGCAAAATTTAACAAATCCATCACTCCTGTCCTTGCCAAATTCCTCTGTCTCTCTGTAGCTTAGGATATTCCATTATCACTTATTTTCAAATCCTTCTGTAGTCTTTGTCCACTATATCTGACTGAATCTTCTTTAACTCTATATCCCAGCACACTTTCCTCTGATATTGATTAACTGCCTAGTCACAACTTCTTCTGCTCCTCTGTTGATGCCTGAGTTTCAGTCTCTACATCACTGTTCCATAGGATACTTTCCTCAAATCACTAGCTCTCCTTCCTCTATTCAATGTGTCCTACTGCCATTTCATTCATTCAGTATGTCTTTTCTCCTTTGCCTACTGGGTACTCTTGACTTCTGCATGAGATGTTTATTTAATGCGAGGAATGCTACCTACAGTTTAAGGTAGGCAAACAGGAGGTTTGAAGAACACAGCGGGCCAGGCAGTGACTGGAGGAAAGGAGCAGTCAACATTTCGGGTATTACCCTTCTTCAGGATTGGATGTGGGGTTGGGGGAGCTGCAGATAAGGCCGGGGGGAAGGGGTGGAGGTGGAATGGTGATGATAGGTGGACACTGGTGGTAGGTACGAACTGGTTGGTCGATGGGAGGGATGAATCTGGTTGGCAGCTGGAAGGGAGGGTCAGTAGGTGGAATGGAAGGGAGGAGGTGGGGCTGGAAGGGGAGGTGGGGGATGGGTGGCAAGGTTATTTGAAATTGGAGAACTCAATGTTGAATCCTCCAGGCTTGTAGAGTGCCTAGGCAGAAGATAAGGTGTTGTTCTTCAAATTTGTGTTCCGAGTCACAGCAACACTGGTTGAGGCTGAGGACAGACATTTCAGAGGGAGAGTGGGGCAGGAAGTTGAAATGGGCGGTGACCAGGAGGTTAGGCTGGCCGTTACAGGCCAGGCAGAGATGCTCAGCGAAACAGTCACCTAGTCTACGTTTGGTCTCACCAACGTAGAGAAGACCACATCGGGAGCACCGGGTGCAATGGACTAGGTTGGAGGAGATGCAAGTGTAGCTCTGTCTCACTTGGAAGGGCCGTTTAGGGCCTTGAATGGGGGTGATGGATGGAAAAGATGCAACACCTGCCCATACACCACCTCCCTCAGCTCGAAGTAGATAGGGGTGTTTTCTCCTTCTTTCTTCCTGAAGTCAATGATCAGTTCTTTTGTTTTGCTGACATTGAGAGAGAGATATTGCATCATTGCACCACAACACCAAACACTCTATCTCCTTCCTGTATTCTGACTCATCATTGTTTGAAATCTGGCCTACAACAGCAGTGTCATCAGCAAGCTCGTAGATGGAGTTTGTAAGAAATTTGGCCACACAGTCGTGGGTGTACAAAGAGTACAGTAAGGGGCTGAGTACACATCCATGTGGGGTACCGGTGTTGAGGTTTATCGCGGAGGAGGTGCTGTTGTCTATCTTCACTGATTGCTGCCTGTGGGTCAGGGAACTGAGGTTCCAATTACAGAGGGTAGAGCTGAGACCTAGGTCTCAGGGTTTTGAGATGAGTTTGGTTACTCAATTTCTCCTCATAGCATGGCCCCTCTGTACCCAGGATCAACCTCATGAACTTTCTCTGGACTACCTCCAGTGCCATCATATCTTTCCTTAAATAAGAGACCAAAAACCATTCACAGTTTCAGCCATAATCGCAGTGAATGGTGGAATAGGCTCATGAGTCTGATTTGCTTCCACTTGACCATATGTTATGAAGTCTCTGAGGTGGAAGGGTATAAAATTTAACACCAATTTGCCCAACTCCTCAAATGCCTCGACACCTTTGAATGGAGTGCACACATAAGCCACAGCATCACACACACTCTCAATTCTTTGGTCTCTTAGTCTACCACTTCAGTGAATGATTTAAGCAAATGAATGCCTAAAATGTGGAAACACGCAATAGATTAGTCTTTAACTGTGAAGAGAAAAGATGTTTTGCCTAGCTGCCTTCTTCAGACAACAGAAAGTTCAGCAGATGGCCATTCAACCTGTTTGGACTTCTGTCTTCTTCTAGGTATTAATTGACCTGCCATGATCTGCCAGACAGTTTCTTAGCTTTATTTTACCGATGAAATTTTAGCAAATAAATGTTCAAATCAGTTCTCCAGCATCCAGACTCACCAACTGGAAATGCAATTCCCAGTTATTCACTTGGATAAAGATTAGAAGTGCAATTTAATGATGAGAATGTCTGCTGACACATCCCAAAACACTGTCAGTGTGCATGTGCAAAATTCACACTTGCAGTGCCCCTGCCAATGCTTCCAGTGACATCAATCTGGCTCATTTGCTCATATTTATTCTGCTTATCTAGGCACCACTATGTTTTTCCACCGGCAGAGTGTTTCACAAAGTGTGCATGTGCAAAACTGGACTAATTAAATCATTAATTGATATGGAAAAGGGAAGATTGAGGGGTGACTAGATAGAAATATTTAATCCTGTGGAAGATTTTGACAGGGTAGAGGCAGAGAAGATATTTCCCTTGGGGGGCAATATTGGAACTCAGGGCTGTAGGTATAAGTCAGTTACCAATAGATCTAACAGGGTAAAGCAGGAATATCTTTACCAAAAGAATGGTTAAAAAGTGGAAGTCACTACTACATGGAATACTTGAGGTGAATAATATAGAGCCATTTCAGGAAACACTAAGTACTTGCACAAGCGGGAAAGGCTATGTTGACGACTCGGTAAAGATGCATAAGAGGAGGTTTATGATGAACATAAATGCTGGCATGGATCTGTGGGGTCAAATGGCCTGTTTCATGCTGTAGCTGTATAACTTCTATATACAGTTCCCCATCACCCGTCCCCCTTCCATGTTTCTCCATGCTGCTCCCTGGGTTTTGACTTGAAGTATGCATTTGTTGCCAAATAGTTTTCTTATTTTTTTTTCTCATTCAAGTTGGTGTTATTCCCATGCAGTCACATAATTTGGCACAGCTGAACCTGTGATTTTCCACATCTACAGGGCTCAGATACTCACGAAAGAATATCACTAAGCCATCAGGGAAGTTTTCAGTAAAGGTTTGGCCAAATTCCATTTAGATTGTGTTGCCCTTCGTTGTTCTACAGGAAACAGTACAATGAAAGCCTTGTTTTTGGAGGGTGTGGGAGGAAGTGAAATGAGAGTATCAATTCTAGATGGATTTGCTACACTGTCTTATTATAACTATCTGAGACTAAGGGAACACTAAGACCAAGTCAAATTCAGTATTAAGTTGCTATAGTATTAACAGTAAAAATGTTCTGGCTGAATCTACATGCAGCACAAAGAAATCAAGGAGTTGGAAACTTAACTAACAAAAATCCGCTGGCCTAGATTTTGTTTTGTGCTGTTAGTTAGACTTGTCTTTGCATGTTTGTTTTCACAGTTTTTTGTATGGAAAGTTGGCACAAATGTGAACTGATAATATTTTGGCAAGTAACATTCTCCTCACACAGTGCCAGGCAATGACCATCTCCAACAAGGAAATATCTAATTATCCACCCTGACATTATCACCATGGAATGAGCCACCGTTAACATTTTAACATTACCATTGACCAGAAGTTGAAGTGGACCAGCTATATTAATACATGGTTGCAAGAGATGATCAGAGGCTGGGAGTGCGGCACTGAGTAACTTATTTCCTGACTCCCCAAAGCAATCTATAATGTACAAGTCAGAAGTGTGTTGTGATGTTTTCCACAAATCTTTATCTATCTCCTATAATACTCAAGAAGTTCAACACCATCCAGGACAAAGCAGATACCTTGATCAGCACCCAATTCACTGCCTTAACCTTTCGCACCACCAATACACAGGGGCAGCAATGTGTACCATCTGCAAGATGCTCTGCAGTAACTCACCTAGGCTCCTTACACAGCACATTCCAGACTGTGGAGAAAGACATGGATGCTTGGGAACTCTGTGAAATAAATATTGATGTCTTGGAAATAGTCCACATTACAGAAGAGGAGATGCTGGAATTCTTAAAAAATATAAAGGTGGATAAATCTCCAGGACGTGACCAAATGTATCCCAGAACGTTGTAAGAAGCTAGGGAAGAAATTGTGGACCCCTAGCAGAAATATTTGTACCATCTACATCCACAAGTGAGGTGCTGGAGGACTGGAAGGTAGCTAACGTTGTGCCTTCATTTAAGAAAGGCTGTAAGGAGAAGTCAGGAAAGTATAGACCAGTGAATCTGACATAAGTGGTGGGGATTCTGAGAAATAGGATTTACATAAATTTGGAAAGGCAAGGATTGATTAGGGTAGTCACTTGACTCTGTGCGTGGGAAATAGTGTCTCACAAACTTGATTGAGTTTTTTAAGGACGTGACCCATAAGGTAGATATGGGCAGAGCAGTAGACATTGTCTACATAGACTTTAGTAAAGCCTTTGACAAGGTTCCACATGGCAGACTGGTTAATAAAGTTAGATCACATGGGATTCAGGGAGAGCTTGCTGATTGGATACAAATTGGCTTGATGGTAGGAGACAGAGGGTACTAGTGGAAGTTGTTTGTCAGACTGGAGGCACCTGTGACTAGCAGTGTTCTGCAGGGATTGGTGCTGGTTCCACTGTTGTTTGTCATTTATGTAAATGATTTGGATGAGAATTTAAGAGGCATGGTTAGTAAGTTTGCAGATGACAGAAAAATCGGTGGTATATTGGACAGTGAAGAAGGTTATCTAAGGTTACAAACAGATCTTGATCAGTTAGACCAATGAGCTGAGGAGTGGCAGATGGAGTTTAATTTGGATAAATGTGAGGTATTGCATTTTGGTAAAGCAAACAAGGACAGGAGTACACAGTTAATGTTAAGGCCCTGGGTAGCATTGTTGAACAGAGACTTTGGCGTTCAGGTACATGGTTCTTTGAAAGTTGCATCACAGGTAGACAGGATGGTAAAGAAGATATTTAGCAGGCTTGCCATCACGGCTCAGACCATTGGGTGTAGGAGTTGGGACATCATGTTGAGGTTGCACAGAATGTCAGTGAGGCCTCTTTTGAGTACAGTGTACTGTTCTGGTCACCCTGCCCTAGCAAGTATAGTATTACATTGGAGAGGGTTCAGAAAAGATTTACCAGGATGTTGCTGGAACTGGAGGGTCTGGATAGGCTAAGACTTTTTTCGCTGGAGCTTAGGAGGTTGAGGGATGACCTTATTGAAGTTCATAAAATCATGAGGGGCAGAGATAAGGCATTAGCAAAGATCTTTTCCTTAGGATAGGGGAGTTCAAAACTAGAGGGCATATTCTTAAGTTGAGAACATAAAGATTTAAAAGGGATCATTGTTTTTCACAGATTTATATATGGAATGAACTGCCAGAGGAAGTGGTAGATGCAGGTACAGTTTCAAAATTTGAAGGACATTTGGACAGGTACATGAATAAGAAAGGTATAGAGGGTTATGGGCCAAACACAGGCAAATGGGACTAGTTTAGTTTGGGAAACTTGGACTTGGATTGAAGGGTCTGTTTCCATGCTGTATGACACTATGACTCTATCTGGAAGGAAGCGTTCAGCGGATGCATAGGAACATATTCCCCCCAGCAAGTTCCCTTCCAAGTCACGCACCATCCTGACTTTGAACTATGTCACTGTTCCTTCAGTGTCGTGGGTCATGATCCTGAAACTTCCTACCTAACAGCATTGTGGATGCACCTACAGCACAAGGACTGCAGCGGTTCACCTAATCAAGGGCAATTAGGCATGGGCAAAACGGCCTCACTAGTGATATTCACATATGAAAGATACATAGGCTGCAGTATTCTGGATACTGCACTTCTGGATGACTTATATTTTGTGAAGATGATCACGAAGAGATTGGACTGGTTCTTGACTTTGTGTAAGACTTAATAATACAAGTTAGCAATTTGACACAAAACAAAGTTGCTAGAAAAGCTCAGCAGGTCTGGCAGCTTGACAGTTTGGTCTGCATTCATCTTCATTTTGTTAACATTGGCATCTAGTTACCTTCTTACTAAACCACAGTCACTACATTCAAAAACTAATACACTGTGTAACCTCTTTACAAGTATGATAAGGTATTAGACAATACATTTTCAACACTGACTTTCTAACCTGCAGCCTCTATGACTTATAAGGACAAGAGCAGCAGACACGTGGGAGTCTCCCTAATTGCAAGTTCCCTTCCAAGCTATATGATATCCCGACTGGGAAATGTATTGCCATTATTTCACTGTTGCTGGGTCAAAATCTTGTAACTCCCTCCCTAACAGCACTTTAGGTACCTCTACATCCAAGGAGCTGCAGCAGTTCAAGAAGGCGATTCACCACCACATGCTCAAGGAATGGGCAATAGACGTTCATTGTTAAACAGTGACACTCAGTGATTCTGTGAATGAATGAGAAAAAAATACAAATCTTTAGTTTTTTTAAAAGAATATTTTGCTGATATTGAACCCATCAGTCAGAAAACAGCCGCTTACCACTGTGAATTTGTCGCGACTGAGTTAAAAATGCTTCTGAGATAGTAGGAACTGCAGATGCTGGAGAATTTGAGCTAACAAGGTGTGGAGCTGGATGAACACAGCAGGCCTTCATTTCTTCAGATTTTCTGAAGAAGGGTCTAGGCCCGAAACGTCAGCCTTCCTGCTTCTCTGATGCTGCTTGGCCTGCTGTGTTCATCCAGCTGCACACCTTGTTATCTAAAAATGCTTCTGTCTGCTTTCAAGAAAAATGCAGATCACTTTGATAGCTGCTGTAAGCTGTGAATTATTTACTCAGTATTGCTGTCATTCATTTTTGTTCCTTTTGCTGATGTGAGATGGATTTTTCCAAACAGCTGTCAACAATTCTTCTACCAATTGCTGAAATGTTTCAACAACCTTGTGTCAAAGCAGGTGACTGGGTCAGTGAACTTCATCAAAAAAACAGTGAGTGTTATTTTACATCCATTGGTATATAGTCCCAGATGGCTAAGTAAGAAAGACAGAATGTGCTCTGCCTTTCTATCACTTTATCATTTCAGGCTGTCTGGTGACGTTAGGTCAAAGCAGTCATTATGGCTGGCAGTGACTGATCAGGCAACATGGCCTTCTCTGACCTCATGAATCCAATCTATCGATGTAGGTCACCAGTTTAACTATTACTTAAAAGCACTGATCTTCTCTAGTTTACATAGCACAGCATGGAATCCTTAATATCAGAGTGTTTTTAATCTTAGTTACTTGAGTAAACTGAGAGAGATTCACATTTGTAAATAATTCTACATGGTTGACATTCTCAGATATTAAACAGTTGCTGTGCCATTTAGTGGATCACTTTTTGAGTACACTGAACATTTTTTAAAATTGTTGATTACAAAAAATAAACATGCCATTAAGAACATGCATTATAGTGTCTGTAGTGCGGTACAGTGTCCTGAGGCACTTCACCAGGTCAGCATCACAGTAAAACTGCCACCAAACCTAGGGAGACATCACAGGATCATGGAACTATTATGAGTAAGAATGAGGCTAATTGACCCATCATGCCTGCAACTCGCTCTGTTTGAAGAGTATTTGAATTTAGTACCACGTTCCTGCTTTTCTCTATAACCCTTCATGTTGTTTCCATTTAAATAATCATCAAATGCACTCTGTAATGCTTTGATTGAGTCTACCTCCACCACATTCCAAGGCAGTACATTCCATGCTCTTAACTGCTCGCTGTGGGAGTTTTTCTCACTACACATTTGCTTTTTTTACAGAACACTTCATTCATTTATTAGAGGGAACAGTTTCTCCCTATCCACTCTGTGGAGACTCCTCATAATTTTGAAAACTGCTATCAGATCTCTTTCAAGCTTCCCCTCTTCAAGGGAAACAGTCTCGACTTCTCCAATTTATCTTCATAACTGAAATGTCTCATCCATTCTTGTAAACTTCCTTCCTTTGCATTCACCACCTTTCCTATTGTGTGGTGCTCAGAGTTGCTCACAATACTCTGGATAAGGTTTATTCGGTGTCAATATACAAGTTAAGGGAAACATCTCTGCTCTTGTACTCTATGCCTGTCTGAATGAAGGGTAGAATACTGCATGCTTTATTACCAGTCCTTTCCACCTAACCTGCTACTTTAATGACAAATGTACACGTAGGCATAGGTCTCATTGCTCCTGTGCACATTTTGTAATAATACCATTTATTTTATACTGTCTGTCCATGTCCTTTGCACCAAAGTGTTCCACCTCACATTTCTCCACATTGAAAGTCAACTGTCATCCATCCACCCCCACCACCAACTTTCAATGTAATTTTGAAGTTCTACAATGTCCTCCACACAGTTTACAATACTCCACAAACTTTGAAATTGTTCCGTACACACCAAGATCTGGATCATTAATAATTATCAGGAACAGCAAGAGTACTAATACTGACCTTGAAGAAGTCCATTACAAACCTTCCTCTAGCCCGAAAATTAACCATCGTTTTGTTTCCTATAACTTAGCCAACGTTGTATCCACATTGCTATTGTCCATTTTATTCCATTGTTTATACATTTCCTCACGTCTGTTCATGGCACTGTATCAAATGCCTTTTGGAAGTCAGTGTACACCACATCAACAGCAGCTCCCTCATCAACCCTCTCTGCTACCTCTTCAAAACCTCGAGCAAGTTAGCTAGACATATTTTTCCCTTAACAAAGCCATGCTGACTCTTACAAATAAATTCACATTTTTCCATGTAGCAAATTATACCTTGAATAATTGTGTCTAGTCAGGAAGAAGTTCTTGTTAGGAAGAGAGTTTGAAGCTTGGTCAGAGAGGTAGATCCTGGATTTAAAAGAATAAAACTTTCTTTTTATTTGTTCAAGGGATGTGATCATCACTGGCTAGTGCCAGCATTTATTGTCCATCCCTAATTGCTCAAAAGGCAGTTCAGAATCAACCACATTACTCTGGGATCTGGAGTCACATGCAGGCCAGACCAACAGATTTCTTTCCCGTCACTAGGACATTAGTGAACCAGATGGGTATTGCACCAATTGTTACTTTAGATCACCATTAAGCCAGTCTTTTATTCCAGAAAGTTTTCACAAATTCACGTCTCATCATCTGCCATAGTGGGAGTTGAAGTTATGTCCTCAGAACATCAGCCTGGGGGTTTTGGGTTACTAGTTCAGTGATATTACCACTACCCCACTGCCTCCATTGAAAGGCAAAGGATTTTATAAAAGCTGTTCAAGAGCTTAAGGGTCTAGAAAGCTGAAAACTTTGACTGGGACAATTTCAGTTTTGTATTGGGGTGGAAACCTGACTGGAAGCAGTCAAACAAAGAATTGTTAGGAAGACAGATTTTTGCTTCAGAAAGCTGCTGGAAAAGGTGTTGGTTCTGCAAGGGTTAATGTTCTTGTTACATAGGCTCCACCCATTTTACAGATATCACCTACGGTCAGTGGGTGATTGATTGACTTGATTTATTGTCATGTGTACCTAAGTACAGTGAAAAGCTTTGTTTACGAGCAGTACAGGCAGATCATAGTAAGCAAGGACATACAGGTCGTAGGGTGAAAAAAAAACTTGGACAGAGGCTTATAGGTTAAAGAACATTATTAGTAATTTTTACAGATTCAGAATTTAAGTTTAAAAGTGTAGAGCAGTTAAAGGAAATGTTAGAGTTAGATCTGCTGTAGGGAGCTCACAAGGTGTTGCATGATGTTGGTGCACTCTTGTCAGCTTATAGACCAGGAGTTCTACTTTAGCTTTCAGAGGGAGACAATGTACCAGTACCAGCTCCCTAAGATCCTAATAGTTAGACCTAACTAAATGTATTTTACATCTTGCTATTACGCTCATTTTTTGTTTGTTTGTCTATGAACAGTACTTGTTCTGTAGATATTGTACGGTGATTTATCCTGTTAGACTAATCACTAGATAGGCCCTAGACAAAGACAAAGTAGGATTGGTGGCAGCAACCGACCTCAAACTAGCATTACCCAGTACCACAGACTGGTGGTGGTCGCAAATACTCACAAGGTACCAGGAGTGGTCATCTTGGAAACTACCACAGTATCTTGGTATATGAGAAAGTAAATGCCAACAGGAGTCAAAAGCTTTAGATGTTGAGGGCAAGTAATGGGCAAAACAGGGCAAAAAAGAAAACAAAACTGGTTTAGGGCCTTGTTGTAATGTCAGTAACACTAATTGACTACACAATAGGCAGGCAGTGAATAAGTGCGGCTGAACTATCTCTTTCTGCACTGCCTGGAGTTTGGCTCAGTTCCGTTACCAGATGATTGTGGGATTTTTTAATTGACTCATGGGATGTATGCTTCACTGGCTGGGCCAGCATTTATCGCCCATCCCTACTTGTCCTTGAGAAGGTGGTGGTCAGCTGCCTTCTTGAACCACTGCAGTCCACATGCTCTGGATTGACCCACAGTATCCTTAGGGAAGGAGATCCAGGATTTTGACCCAGTGACAATGAACAAACAGCGATGTATTTCCAAGTCAAGATGCCGACTGGCTTGGAAGGGAGCTCGCAGGTTGTGGTGTTCCCAGTTATCAGCTGCTCTTGTCCTTCCAGATGGAAGTGGTTGTGAGTTTGGAAGGTGCAGTCTGAGGATCTTTGGTGAATTTCTGAAGTATATCTTGTAGATGGTACACACTGCTGCTACTGAGCATCAGTGCTGAACCTACGTCATGTAGATGATGAACAAGCTTTGGGGAGTCAGGAGATGAGTTACTTGCCACAGTATTTATAGCCTATGACCTGGTCCTGTAGCCACTGTGTTAATCGGCTGAGTTTCTGGTCAATTGTAACCCCAAGGATGCTGATAGTGGGGGATTCTGTGATAGTAACACAATTGAATGTCAAGGGGCAGCAGTTATATTGTCTTTTATTGGAGATGGTCATTGTTTACTATTTGTGTGTTGCAAATGTTACTTGCCACTTGTCAGTCCAAGCCTGGATAATGTCCAGGTCTTGTTGCATTTGAACCTGGGATTGCTTCATATCAAAAACCATTACAGGACTTGACCATATTACCTAGGCTGAGACCTCAGTGTATTATTAAGTAGATAATGCATTGTGGGAGATGCCATATTTCTATCAAGGCATTTTAAATAAATCCGTCTGCCTGTTCAGTTGGTTGCATAGATCCAATTGGTATTAGTCAAAGAAAGGTAAGGGCGTGTGGAGGAGTTCTCTCTTCATCCTAATCAACATTTAACCCTTAACTAGCAACCAAAAATAAATTAAGCAGCCTCTTTGTGGGGTCTCACTCACACTTGAGAGATAATGTAATATTGAATAAATGTAGTCACAGCACTGCAAAATGTTTAAAGCACCATTGGTGAAGCTGTAACAAAAATTTACAATGGCAATACCAGCATATCATTATCCAACAGGAAAGACTGAGCAAGCCTTTCTCTAGAAAAGAGATGTCTGAATGATGATTTCATTGAGGTATTTATGAAGAATATACTTTAAATGCGGAGAAGGTGTTTTCACTTGTGTGGAGACCGAGACTACGGAAATAATAAAATACAGTCACTGATAAATCCACAAAAAGAATTCAGCGGAAATTTCTTTTCCAGAATATGGTGAGAATGTGGAATTTGCTCCAGGTGGAGAAGCACAAGTGCCTTTGGGGGAGGCTAGATAGTGGGGAAAGGATTCACTGCAAGAGTTAGATAAAGCAGGGTGAGAGGAGGTTGGTGTGAGTATAAATTGACCATAGACCAATTTCGCCAAACAGCCTATTTCTGTGGTGTAACTGATGTGCAATTCTATTAGCACTGGCTTGTTCATTCTTCAAAATGAAACCTTAAAAGTATTCTTACTACTTTCTCAATATAGAGTTTCTCTTGGCTTTAGTTTGCTGCCTTTTGTGGTAGCCATATTAAAGTGTAAGGTATGTTGTTCATGCATCAACACAAGTGTCTGACTAAGTGATTACTGTTTTAAAGCTGCAATGTGCCCCAGTTATCTTAGTCTGACGTACATACTTGAGATAAAAAAGTCAATCTCATTATTAATGAGAGATCTTTTATGCCAACATCAATTATGAAGTTGTTAATGTTTTGTTATGAGAGAATAGTTTCAGGAAGGAATGTTTAGATATGGAACTCTCCCGTTTTTACCCCTGTTAATTACTAGGCTAGGGCTCAACCATAAGATTCAGTGCATAACATGATCCTTATCTGACAGATATTCCTGGCTGATCTATGTCATGGTTTTTGGAGGGCTGCTATCAGAGACCTGCCATCATGTCATCTCTCTCACCTTCTACATGCACCAGCTAGTGTGTCAGATGTAATGCAATTAGCATTACTTTCTCCTCTGGATTCAAGCCCAATCCAAAGTTGAACACTTGCTGCTTGTCAGTGCAGTACTGAGGGAGTGCCGCACTTTCAGAGATGCTGTCTTTTGGATGAGTTGTTAAATCAAGGCCCAGCCACTCTTACAGCTGCGTGTAGCAGAACTCATTCCACTATTTCAGCGAGTTTTCCCTAGTGTTCTGGCCAATATTTGTCCCCCAATCAACATCACAAAGGCACATTAATTGGTTATTATCACACTGCTGTTTGTGGGATCCAGCTGTGTGCAAATTACCTGCTGTGTTTCCTCATTATAACAGTAACTACACTTTGAAAAGAACTTCATTGATTATAAAATGCTTTGAGACTTCTGTGATTGCTGCATAAATGCAAAACTTTCTTTCATAGAGATTACTGAACAGAAACAGACCATTCAGTCCAACAGGTCTGTGTTGGTGTTAATGTTCCTTTAGAGCCTTCTCTTAACCAACATGTGCTTTTCTTACTGGGATACTCTCCAATTCCTTTCACTGTCACGTTTTTATCCAGCCTCTTCTTAAATATACCCATATTATTTGCCTCAAGTACTCTTTGTAGGAGCAAGTTGACATTCCAATCACTCCCTGAGTATAGGTAGTTTTTGTGAGATTCCTACTGGATATATTAGTACCTGCTCTATATTTTTGGTCCCTGTTTTTGGCTTGTGTAACAAATGGAACAGTCATCTGGGATTGTCAAGTGTGATATAGTAACGCCTAAACAGAAGGACAACGTAAACATTGTCCTGAATCTTTTGCCTTTACTCTCTCCAGCTTTTGGTCAAAGATCCAGGTGAAATTTTCACAGCAATTCCTGAGGTTGTTTGATAGTAGCTGGCTTCAGAAAGAAGTTATATTTTGTGTGAAGTTTGGTGCAGTGTGTGGGAACATGCCCTTGAAATGTTTTACATTTTATCTAATGTATTTTCTTCCAGGCGGCAGGCTAAATACATCAGGAGCTGGCTGATATGCCTGCAGAGCAACCTTGGGCACTCTCCCTGCTGGCTCCTGAGCAGGCAGTGCTGATGTGTGCCACAAGATGGAGTCTTTTTCTGAAGAAGAGTCTTGACCCAAAATGTCAGCATTCCTGCTCCTCTGATGCTGCTGGGCCTGCTGGGTTCATCCAGCCCTACACTTTGTTATTTTGGAGTCCTTGCTGATGTCTTTGTCCGTCTTTTTAACAGAGCCTGCCAAGACTAAAACCTCAGGGAGAATGTCAGCCAAGATTGTGTTTTGAAGCTAGTATGTCTCAGTAATGTCTGAATGATGCACTATTTTTGATATGATTTAAAGAAAGAAAGACTTGGATTTATGTAACACTTTTCATGATTACTAGTCATCTGAAATACTTTACAACTGAAGAAGTGCTTTTGAAATGTAGTCACTGTTAAAATCTAGGAAATGCAGCAGGCAGTTTGCACTCAGAAAACTCCCTACAGATCATAATATGATAATGAGCAGATAATCTATTATTACAATGTTGAGCTAGTGGTAAATATTGGCAGATACATTGGGGATGACTCCCCTGCTCTTCGACAGAGTTGATGGGAACCTGTGATATTTTCTTGACAGGGCTTTGGTTTAATGTCGCATCTGAAAAGAAGCACCTCCGAAAGCACAGCACTGGCTCAACTCTGCAGTAGAGTGTCAGCTTTGATTTGTATGTGTTCACTTACAACATAGAAACAGGCCATTCAGTCCCACAGGTCCTTGCTGGGATTTGTGCTTCATATCAGCCTCCACTGACCCTACTTCATCTCAACCCATTTACAAATCCATCTAACTTCCTTCAACCTCATCAGCTCCCCCAGCTCCCCCTTAAATGTATCTCTGCTATTCACTTCAACTGTTCCTGTATGGTAGTGAGTTCCACATCCTTACCATTCTCTGGGCAAAGAAGCCCTTCCTGAATTCTCTGTTGGGATTTTTAAATTATTATTATTTGATTTATTATTGTCACCTGTACCTAGGTACAGTGAAAAGCTTTATTTTGCATGCAGTATTAGTGAAAAATATTAACTCATGTCATTGGTTCTGTTTCCATCTATAACACATACATTCCAACTAGCGAGCAGTCACTGGACTCAGACTGTTTTTTGTCTTTCTGTTCCTCTGCCATGCACAATTTGGCAATGCTGCCTCTAAATCCTCAAAACATGCAAAATGAAAACTTGGGCAAGGAGTTAGAGGGTGACAATCAAAGATGAAGTTGTACCCCAGGTACAACTTCAATATCTTAAGAAGTAGAGGGAGAAACTAGTGGAGAGGAAAACTAGGAAAAAGATGAAAGACTGTCACATTTAATCATTGACCCCAGCCTTCAGCTGTTACATGAGGTAGCGCAACTGTATTCCCATAATAGCTTAATTATCAGACTTTCTTGTCAACCTTGTGAGCCCTTGATAATTTAATATTTTTCCTCCAATCCATTAATGGTTTCTCATCAGCTGCTAGTTTCAATACAAAATCAAAATGCAAGACTGTAAAACTGAAATGGAGCACCACAAGAGGAACAGCATGATCTTGATTGTCATTGAAAATGCTCTAAATTATGTAAGTTAATTCGGACTGAACAACTATTGTAAAAGTTTAGTTTATCAATATTTTCAGTGCATACTGGCTAACATAGGAATTCTTTATTCTTTCATGGGATCTAGGTGTTGTCCAGCATTTGTTGTCCAACTGCAATTAGCTACAGAGAGGGCAGTTAGGATTCAACAACATTGCCTGTAGTCACATTTAGGCCGGACCTGATAAATATGGTAGATTTCCTTCCTGACAGGGCATTAGTGAACCAGCTTGGGTTTTTGAAAAGAACAATCAGTGATAAATTAATGGAGTAATGATCACCATTACAGTTTTTGATTGATTGATTGTAAATTCCACCAGCTGCATCATGGGATTTGAACCCATGTCACTAGAGCATTCGCCGGGGCCTCTGGATTACAAACCCATTGGCACTTTATCACTATCTCCCTATATTACGCCAGCTTTACACAGTGAAACAGGCCATTTGGTGCAGCCAGCCCAAACTACTGTTTATGCTCCATTGAAACCCCTTACCATCTTTCCCCATTTAAATTTGCTGTTGTAACCCTCTATTCTCTTCTCCGTCAAAGCTTCACTTCAAATTCATGAATGCTACTCAATTCAACCACTCCCGAGGCTGAAAAGTTCCACATTCTAATCATCCTTTGGAATCAGAAGTATCATCTGAATTCCTGAGGAAATTTCTCGGTGTCTATCTTTTGATGATGGCCATTAGCTATGCTCTTCCTCACAAGAGGGAACATTCTCTCCATGTCCACTCTGTTAAAACCTTTTGCTTTAAATATTTCTATTAGGCCATCCCTCAGCCTTGCTTTTAGAAGAGAAATGGAACCCAATCCATTAATTCTTTCTTGCTAAGTATAACATTGCATTTCTCACTTTATCCTTATAAATCTTCTCAGCATCCTCTACAATGTTCCTACATTGTGTTTATAATGCAGTGACCAGAATTCCATGTTGTATTTTAGGTATGGTCCAACAAAAAGTTCAAAACAGGTGTAGCATGATTTGCCGACTTTTCAATTCTATCCCTGTAATCTTCTTGAGGTGTTGGCAGAATGTAGAAGTTTGGCAAAGCCCTAGGTGATTCAGGAATCCAGAAGAAGAGCTGGAACGTGGGGTCAGGCAGAACCTTAAAATTAGTATTGGAGCATAGTTCTAGAAGCACCTAGACAAATAGATGAGTAGGAAAGGAGTAGAGGGATATGGATCCTGTAAATGAAGACAGTTTTAGTATGGAAGGGCAAAATGTGTCGGCGCAGGATTGGAGGATCGAAGGGCCCATTCTTTTGCTGTATTTTCTTTGTTCTGTGTATATAGGGCTATAGGAATCCAGAAAGAACTTCATTACCCAAAGAGCAGTTGAAATCTGGAAGTCTGCTCCCTAAAACAAACTGTTGAGGCTGGGATTCAATTGAAAAGTTGAAAACTGAAATGGATCAATATTTGGTAGGCAAGGTATGAAGCAGATAAAATTAATATGTAATTAAATGGAGTTAAACACAGATCAGCCATGTTCTAATTGAATGATGGAAAAAGCCTGTAGACCTTTCCTGTGATGCGCACAAGTTACTTTCTCTGGACATCATGGTTATTGTCAGTAGCAATGGAGATGATTACATAACTTAGTTGTTATTACAAAATTCCTTTTTCTATATAACTCGATATGCAGTGCCATCTATGGCTTTATCAAATTTATACATGAATTAGATCTACTATTGACTACATAAAGACCAGCTTCAAAATAACTTACCAAATGCTAAGTAGTTTTGAAATGTTCCACACACTTTTGTGTTGTGGAATAGCAGCTGGTTACTTATACCTTTGAAAAGCCAAGGAATTGGATTATTGCATAAAAATATTAACAATAGAATAACTGGTTAATAGGAATTTATGACTTGTCTACAATAAAATCAAAATCTTCTACAGGTATGATTGATTGCAACATCATTGTCAGGTTGCATCAAGTAAGTTTATATTAGATTGAATGGAAATCTTGTCCATATCAGGAATGGAGGAAAATAAATTTTTGGAAATAGTTGTCTCACTCCCAAAGCAATTTTCAGGATAAAAGCTTGACAGTGAGGTAGATCCTACTGCAGAAACTCTTCCAACTCCCTTTTGAGCATTTGCAGCAAATCTGCACCCACTGAAAGAGCAAGAAACTGCGTCACCAACCAAATTTGGCATTTTGCCAAATGGAGGTTGTCATGCCAATGATTACTGTCTCATGGTAAATCAGTCATCAGTGATTGCTTAACGTGATGTGTCAGCTTATTTAAAACAGTAAAAGACATTACAAGTTGTGAAATAGACAGTACAGTAAGTCAGCTTATTTCTCCATGCACAACTCACAGACATAAAGTGAACTAAGCTAGGCAGAGTCACAACATTGTATACACACTGCGATTGGCTTTCTTAAAGGCAAACCACCTTAAAGGCAAGACACAAGCAACAAAAAAGTGAATATTAATTATAGACTCGGGAAGAAAGTTACATTCCAGAATATTAAATATCCATATGATTTGGAGATTCTTGATTATCTGAAAATTTCCATTATTTTTGTTTGATTGTGTTCCTGCACATTCCCTTTGGATACTGGGGTCAATAACATTGTGATCCTGCTACTAGGCTAGTCAACCAGAGGCAGAGACTAATGATGCATAATTAAGGAAAGTACTGATGAAACTCAATGTGTCTGGCAGCATCTGTGGAGAGAGAAACAGAGTTAACGTTTCAAGTCCAATATGACTTTTTTGGAACAAATGATGTGTATCATTGAATCATGGAACCCTTCCAGTGTGGAAGCAGGTCATTTGTCCCATTGAATCCACTCCAACCTTTCCAAGAGCATCCCACCCAGACCCATCGCCCAACCCCACATTTCCCATGGCTAATCCACCTAGCCTGCATATCCCTGGGCACTGTGGGCAATTTAGCATGCCAATCCACCTAACCTGCATGTGAGGAAACTGGAGCACTTGGAGCAAACCTATGCAGGCAATGTGCAAAATCCACACAGTTTCCTGAGGATGGAATTGAACCCAGGTCCCTGGTACTGGGAGGCAGCAATGCTAGCCACCAAGCCACTGTGTCGACGTGCTCTTCTGTGGGACTGGGGATTCATAACTATTTATGGTTCATGTCAATGACCATGTAATCATCAGGTTGCTGTAAAACCCAGCTGCCTCACTAATGTAATTTAAGGAAGGAAATTTGGCATCTGTAGTGATTGGAACAAGGGCTAAGTGGATCTCATTGACTATGAGATCCTTGATTGGGGTTGTTAGCCTGGGCCAATCATGGAGCACTGGCTGCCAGATATAAACAGGAGATTCAGAGAGTCTCCTCATTTTAGAGACTGGCTCTGAGCTGGCTGGTCAGAGTCCATGTACAGTGCAAATGTAAATAAAGGGTGACTTGTTGATAAGGTACCGGCCTCTGTGCTGTTAAATCAGCAACCTCATTAAGGTTGGCTTAGATATGATACCAGACCCACAGCAAAGCAATTGAGCCTTATAATTACCCTTTGAAATGGCCAAGCAAACTCCTGAATTTATTTCGGAAGGCAGCTCACCACCACTTTCTTGAAGGCAATTAGGAATGGGTCATAAATGCTGGACTTGCTAGAAATACTGAACAATTTAAAAAGACACATTTATTGTGCCCCTTTAATCCAGTAAATTGCAGCTTTTATAAGAAAACCCTCTTGTCATCACTCCTAATTCCAATGTAACATTTATAAACATCCTTTATTCTTCCTTATTTTCAAGTGCAAATAATTTGTCTGTATGATCCTTCATCATAATAACCACTTCAAGCAGGTCTTCCAGAAATGAACATTTATCTAGAGTAAAAGGACGCAACTCTGTAAGCTGATTGTAGCGACCATGGGTTTCTGTTTATAAATTGAATGACCCTGTGATAATCCTTACTCAGACCTCTTCAAATAAAATCAATAACCTTCTGAGTCAGAGGCTGAAAGCAAAGGAGAGCAGGAGGGAAGAAAAGATTTCTCCTTGTATGCAATCATTTTTACAGACATGCCCCAAAATGTGTAGCCTTAAATTATGATTTTTAAAATCTGTTTACAGCATGTGAGCATGCTGAATGAGACAGCATTTATTGCCCACCCTGAATTGTCCAGAGGGTAGTTAAGCATCAATCACATTGCTCTGAGTCTGGAGTCACTTATAGGCCAGACCAGATAAGGATAGCAGATTTCCTTCCCTAAAAGACATTAGTAAACCAGATGAGTTTATGTGACAATTGATAGTGGTTGCCATTAGGCTAGCTCCCTATTCCAGGTTTTATTGAATTGAAATTTCACCGTGTTGAGACTTAAACCCATGTTCTCTGATTGTTAGTCTGTGGTTCTGGATTACTAGTCCAATGACAGTGCCACTTCCTCTTATAAAAAAAAGGATGGACTTTTTGCTGGGGTGCCACCATTCTTTCTTTTCTGGCAGAGATAGAAGGAACTACCGATGCTGGAGAATCTGAGATAACACGGTGTGGAGCTGGATGAACACAGCAGGCCAAGCAGCATCAGAGGAGCAGGAAAGCTGACGTTTCGGGTCGAGACCCTTCTTCAAAGACCCTTTCTTTTCTGGCAGTTGCTCAAAGTGAAAAGGAATCAAAGTATGGTTGTAACAACCGGGATGGAAAGACTTTTCTTAGTCCTACAATAAAAATTTAGTTGCTCACTGGGTCCCTGATACAGTCAGATATTTTCTCATCAACCTGTTCGGAGATATTGTGATGCACCTTGGAGCAGGTGGGACTTGTGGCTCTGTGGTAATTACACTACTACTCTACTACAAGAACCCTATGCCTAATTGTATGCTTAGGTATTAGAGCTAAAATAAAAGGATTCATCATAAACAACAGCAAGACTGTTTCAGAAAAACTGGAAAGATAAGCTGGGTAGCCATTTCCTCAGCAGACTTTCCCCAGATGAAAATCAAACAGTCTCAAACCGAACACACTATACTGTTCAAACAGGAAGTAGCCCTTTAATGATTATAAAACCCAGGCATATGACTTGCAGTGAACAAATCTAATAATTAGCTGAAACCATGTGGTTTCTAAGAAATGCCTTGTTAGAAAAAAGTTCCAATGTTCAAAGTAATCTTTCATAAAAAAAAGGTATCCACACAACATGAAGTAAATTCACTTTCCACAACTTTGTACTTTGTATTACATACAAAGCCTCAATGAGAATACACATTTAGGATTGTTTAATATGGAGAGACTGTTGTGCTGCAGCTGTGAGGTCCTGACTAGCCAGGAGACTTTCCCTGTTCTTACTGCCTGATGTTGGCATGTTAGAAGGATTTAGAGGTAGATAGGCAACCTGTTTGACCACATTATGAACATAGCTTGCTTGGTCGTCAAGTAGCTAGAGTGGGACTTGAATCCAGTGTTTTTGGGCTTGGGGTTTGGGACACTACCCACTGCACCATAAAACCTGACAGTGTTACTGTGTAGTGAAATGCATGCACACCTGTAGCTGCACACATCTATCCCTGGATCAGGCTTTAGAAGATGCACATCCCTCAATCTACAGCATTACCAATGCATACTGTTATGGACCAGACTAGACCAGACCCCCTCAAAATATTTTAAGAAGGTAGACCACACCCTAATTTTTTCTGATTTTAAAGGCAAATGTAAAGTGTCTGTTCCAGATGCAATGTGACTGGTTAGACTACTTGACATTTGGCAAAATGAAATTTATTTAAACACTGTAGTTAAAATACAATGGAAGAAAGAGGAATTTAGAATAACTTAACTCTATTGGAAACTTAACAATAATCGACACAGTAACTATTACTAATTAACTGTTCTAATTCCATAAACACAGCCCTTGGCAAAAACGAAAATTCAGGCACAGATTCTCACCTGCAGTTCTCCTACCCAGAGGGAAAAATATCAAGAGAAAATTCAGACAGAGTAGCAGCCAGGAGATGTTCACTGATGTTTCCAACACTGTTAATACCCCAAGAGCTGCTGAAAAACCCAAACCCAGAAGCACTAGTCTGTAACAGCTGGCGAAACCTATTTAGGCTGTTAAAAAAAGTCAAGGCCTTCCAAGCTGCTTACTCAAGTGGTATTAACCAGCCAGCTCAACACCACAATGCCGTACAACCCTCCAAAAAAACCAGGACAAATAACTTCGTAAAAGCCACAACATTATCACAACACACTGCCGTGAATTTGCTTTCTACAGAATTTCTGTGATCAAATCTAAAGTAACGATCTATATACAAACCCTGCATGTACCAAACACTTTCTGCAAGTGCTGTCTTTTTTATAATTTTGTAATGCTTTGTCATATTTTTATCATTAAATTCTAGTCTGACAATCTAGTGTGGCACTGAGGGAATGCTGTATTATTGAAGATGCCATCTTACAGCTGAGACATTAACCTCCTCACAGGTGAACACGAGAGATCCCATGGGATTATTTGAAGAACACTGGGGGACTTGTTCCTGTGTATATTTTGGGAGTTGGTGATCTAGTGTTTTTTTAAAAATTCATCTCTGGGACATGGGCATTGCTACCTGGCTGGCATTTATTGCCCATTCCTAGATGCCCTTCGGAAGGTGGTGGTGAGCTGCCTTCTTGAACCGCTGCAGTCTACCTGCAGCATATTGACCCCCAATGCCATTAGGGAGAGAATTCCAGGACTTTGACCCAGCGACAGTGAAGGAACGGTGATATATTTCCAAATCATGATGGTGAGTGGCTTGGAGGGGAACTTAAAGCTGGTAGTGTCCCCATGTATCTGTTGCCCTTGTTCTTCTAGATGGAAGTGGTTGTAGGTTTAGAACATGCTTTCTGTAGATCTTTAATGAATTTCTGCAGTGCATCTTGTAAACAGTACACATTTCTGCTACTGAGCATCAGTGGTGGAGGGAGTCGATACTTGTGAATGTAATGCCAATCAAGTGGGCTGCTTTATGTTGGATGGTGTCAAGCTTCTTGAGTGTTGTTGGGGCTGCACTCATCCAGGCAAATCATTAGTGTAGTCATTTAGTGACTCAGGTGACTATTCTGGGGGTGTGGGTTCAAATCCACCCTGGCAGCTGGTGGAATTTAATCCCAATGAATAAACCTGGATTATAAAGCGTGATAACAGCCTTGTAACTATCAATTGTTGTAAAAAAAATGTTATTTAGGGAAGTAAACCTGCTGCCTCCTATACGTGACTCTAGATCCAAAGCAATGTGGTTACCTTTTAAACGCTCAAAGAAATGGGCAATAAGCCAATCAGGTGAAGGGCATTAACTGCTGGTGTTGGCAGTGATGGCCACATCATTTGTAATACCTGGAAAAAGTACCCTAGTCCAAAACAGGTAGAACAACAGGTAGTCTGATTGTTATCAGAATGGGAGCTTCCTGTATTTATTTTCACATTTCTGACATTACAGCAATGGCTATACTTCGTAAGACTTCATAGGACTGGGAGATTGGTAGATTGCGAAAGGCGAGAATAAATACAAATCTTCCTCACTGTTACTATTAATTAAAACTCCATTGTTATAAGCAGTGGTCTGAGTCATATAGCAATGTGCAGAATAATCTGCTAGTTGATATTGATAATAGCAGTGCATCGAATAGAACAAAGATAAATGGGTGATTGTTCAGAAACAACAATATGATTTGCAAAATGAGAATAACTTGGAAACTTGACAATTCACGATGGTATCAGTCCTACACTGATATCAGTATATTTATCCAGCCTCATGATAGTTACTTTTCCTTTCTGCAGTCTGCTGTTGTAATTGAAGTCATGTAACAGTCGTGACAGTGTTATGGAAACAGAGCCAGATCATTTCTGCCCAGCCTCCTCTTGGAAATATTGACATAGCAAAACAATGCCCTATAATATCCTATTCACTCAGTTCTCAGTCTCACCAAGCTTTGGGACAGTAGAACACTCAGACAGCAAGTCTGTCTGTGTTATTCTTCTAATGGTTTGTTAGAGAGAGAAAGGCCTCTGTATATGTTATCATATCTGTTGATTGAATAAAATAATATGTGCCTAATTTTTAAAACTACAGTGTTGTTATTGAACTATGTAATTGAACGAGGATCCAGGTTTAAGCTCTGATTGTTACACAGTTACCTGGTGTCAGGCCAGGCAACAATAGACACAGGGCTACAGGCTAGAGAGGGGAAAGATCAACAGTATCTTCCATTCCTGAATGCCATTCAGATACGCCTATTAAAATGTATTCACATGTGGGAAACACTAAGCTTTGTTATAATAAAGCAACACTGCTTTTATAGAGTTTATTTCATGACCTCAGGATGTCCTGATACTCTTTATAACTTTGAGGTACTTCTGATGTGTAGTCACTCTTGTAATCTAGGAAACACAGGAGCTAATTTGGACCCGGAAATCAGGAATGAGAAAATTACCAGATAATCTGATTTTTTCTAATATTGATTGAGGAATAAATATTGGCTTTGACACCAGGAATAACTGCTGTGCTCTTTGAAACAGAAATCATGGATCTTGTACATATACTCAAGAGGCAGACAGGGACTCAGTTTAATGTCTCATCTGAAAGTTGGTATCTCTGACAGTGCAACACTTCCTCAGTACTGCACTGAAGGAATGCTTCACTGTTTCAATAAAATGTTTATATAGGATCAAACATGAAGAGCTCAAATTGGGGCAGGGGATGGGTGGCCCTTCCATTATTGATAGATCTGTATCCCAGCAGGAGTGAGGAGTCAACATGCATTGACTGGAAAAGGTAAATGGTGAATAGCAGGAGATGATGATGGGGATATGAGAACAATAAATACCAGACATGTCACTGTACAACTCACCATTTGAAACTTTGACAAATCTCTCCAAATACAGGGGTCACCTTATTTGTGCTGATTTTAAAAGTTAACCAGTGGCATGAATGTGTGTGACAGCTAAATTTGAGATAACAAGGTGTAGAGCTGGATAAACACAGCAGGCCAAGCAGCATCAGAGGAGCAGGAAAGCTGATGTTTGGGACTGGACCCTTGTTCAGCTTTATTTGTAATTTTCCAAGTGGGTTTGCTCCTTGTGGGCATGTCTTGAACTTGCTTGATCCCTTGCATCCAGTTATAAGGCACCAGTAAGTAAAATATCCATTTGTGCAGTGAAAAACTGTCGCTGACTAGTTATCTACTAAAGTGAGCATAGCGTCTTGTGCCAAAAAAGGGGAGTTGACTGAAGCACTGAGTAAACGGAAAAAACCTTGATTCTTTTGAGGCTGACTAAATGGGGTCATCTCATGTGTTGGATCAGCTTATATGCTGTGATTTATGGTAATACGACATGAAGAAAAGAAATAAAAGTTACACAATGTCAAATAATTATTGTTTCTATATTTCTGACTGATTATACATCTGCCAGATAGATGGCCAAGAAAGTAAAGCAAGCTCTTGACGAGTGTGGAGTCGACACGAACCCAGGAAGATTATGTGATCACAGCAACTTGGAATGTGCAAGTGTGGAGAAGGAACAACTATTCATGTCATTCCACATTTCAGTACAAGCATCTGTATCAGGCAGTAACAACTTGAAACTTCAACTGATAAAAAAACTCTCTTCATTACTTTTACAGGCAAAATGCTTCCATCATTCCAAAAAGTTAAGAATGAAACAATTTAAACTCTCTGGAATAAAAAGGGTGGTACCATTGATTTCCTGACACATCTGGGGTAAAAAGTTCAAGGTTTTGAGCTTGCTGTAAGATTTTCATCAAAGGCGCTGCTGTCAAAAATAATGTTCCAAGCCTGTTAGAGATGGATAAATCTTTGACTGCACAATGGCATGAAATGAGCTAGCAATTTGTAATCAGCTATTTTACACTTTGGCACAATGTCAAAATCTAATTGTCTCTGAGCTACATGTATCAGGAAGGGAAGGAAGAGTTCAATCTTGAATATATGCAGAGTTGGGAAATCTGAGCAGCAGCAATAGGAACCTTTAAATTAGTCGTAACATTAAACTTCATATGGGGATAATAGCTGAGGAATGGTGTGTGAAGCCCTCCATAGTTCCATAGTCTTCTGGCACCCATTGCATAAATATTTGAAGTAAACAAGTGTAAGAGACGAGATTCGGAGTTTCAGATTGTGAATTGTTCTTACGGGGAGTTCAGAGTAGGATGATGAGTCTCATTGGCTGTGATTCAGTAAAACTATCATTTCTGTTTTAAATCATTGTGGATTGAAGCCCCATTCCAGTGACTTAAATGTAATATCCAGGCTGATACACCAGGGCAGGATAGTGGAAGTGCTGAATAACTGTTGGTTCAGTGTTTCTGATGTGAGTTTAAACTCTGCCCGCTCATGTGGATGCAGAAGTGCCCGTGGTACTATGCCGAAGAAGAGCAGGGATATTATCTCTGGCGTCTGGAAGCTAACCATTATCCGTTACTCAATACCACAAATACAGATTATGTAATTATTAGCACAGTGCTGAGGGATCTTGTAGAACACTAACTGGCCGCCCAATTTACACGAGTGACTTGGCTGTGAAATTCTTTGAGATGGCCTAAAGTTGTAAAAGGTGCTATCTAAATACGAGTTTCTTTTTAACATTTTTTCTTAAACTCTTCAATCTATTCCAATTGCTGCATATCAGCAATAAGAAAAACGGTAATTCTTCCAAGATCTCAAAGTTTACAAAATAATTTCCCTGCCTGCCTTGCTTCCTGTGATTAGTTTACTGACCTAGGTTCCGAAGTTACAGCATATGATTTGTGATCTACAGGATGCACCAGTAATACAGAGTGTGTGAGGGACTTGGGGGTGGGAGAGAGAGGGAGAGTGTGTGGGTGTGGGTGAAAGAGAGTGTGTGTGGGGGTGGGTGAAAGAGAGAGAAAGAGTGTGTGTGAATGTGGGTGTGTTTGCGTGTGTGTGAGGGGGAAACAGAAAGCGTGTGTGAATATGTGTGATGGGGGTGAGAGTGAGTGAGTATATGTGTGTGTGTGTGCTTGAGAGACAGTGTGTGTATGAGAGAGGATCTGCGTGAGAGAGAGTGTGTATGTACGCATACACACACGCATGCGCACACTCTCTCTCCCCCTCTCTCTCACACACACACATTCCCTCTCTCCCTCCTCTGACACACACACACAAATGCACATACTCACTCTCTCTCTCAACCCCCCTCACACACACACAGTCTCACTCATTCACTTACTCTCTCTATCTCTCTCTCCCCCACCTTACACACACACACACACACACACACACACACACATGTGTGCGTGCACACACATATAAATCCACGGAGTGAATTGGTATTTGCAGATACATTCTATTTTTTTCAAAAAACACATGATATATAGACGGTCAATCAATGTGGCATTTTATAAATTCCTTCTTTAGAAATAAAACAAGTCTGACTCCAAACCAAAACACAAACGGATTCCAAACAAGGCCTCACATCTAACATGCATTGTCTGACCTCAAATATCACCTCTTCTTTACACTGATTAAACCTTCAGTTCTCTCAGGACAGTGACTTGAAAGAAATTTGGGGATTTACATATACATATTAATCAAATAAAACCTTCAAACTGATTAAAGATTCTGGGTTTGTTTAATACAACCTCATCAGTCGTGTGAACATTTGATCTTTTACTTATATATTCTGTGCCTGATACCATCTCTGTCACTAACACCTGAAAAAGGAGCGAGGTTCCGAAAGCTTGTCTTTTCAAATAAACCTGTTGGACTATAATGTGGTGTAGTGTGATTTTTGATCTTGTCCACACAGACAGTCTCTTGAGTGTGGAATCAAACCCGGGTCCCTGGTACTGTGAGGCAGCAGTGCTCAAAGTAGAAAATAAGAACTTGCCTTCGTATAGCATCTTTTGCAACCTGAGAAGGCCCAAAAAGCTTTACACCCAGTGAAGTAATTGCTGCAGCCTGGTCACTGTTGTGATGTAGAAAGCACAGCAGTGAAACTACATTCCAAATCCCAGGCAATGTGATAATGATCAGAAAATCGGTTTCAGCGATAATGCTTGAGGAGTGCGAAAGAAACTTCATTTGCTCTTTTTCTTAGTAATGTTATGGATTCTTTTAACTCCACCACAAGAAAGAAAGTATTATTAGTATTTTAAATAGTATTTAATTTAGTGTGTTACATAAAAACAGCATCTCCAACAGTGTAGCACTCTTCCAGTACAACACTTGAATCCCAGTCTAGATTTGTATGTTCAAGTCTCTGGGAGGGGGTTTGAACCAATAATTATTTAAATCAAAAGTGTAAGTGATTTGTCCGAAATATATTGGCAGCAGGAGGCCAGAGTTTGTAAGTAGGCTTTCACTGAGTTAAAATCAGGTCCGTACACAAATCTTCAAAGTGAGCATTTGGAATGGTCTTGGTTCATCAACTGGCCCTTCCTTATTGTCAATTTGATTTCTTAAAGGGTTAAGAGAGTAAGGTGGCTCAATCTGAAAGCTGAAAGCCATTTTAATTCACCACCTCGCACTAATATTCATATTTCTGTCCTCTGTCTGTTGTGACGCTTCAGTAAGTCCAAGCCAAAGAACAGCACCTTTTCTGATTAGACTCGTTAAAGCCTTGGGACACAACATTGAGCTCAACAACTTCAGACTCTGAACTTGGTCCTTCATTTTGATACAATTTATTTGCCAAGCACCAATTTTTATCTTGCTTTCATGCTTTTGTTTAATTCAGGGAGAGCTGCTTTTCATTCTGCCATTAACACTTACACTGGACCAAAGTTTTGCTTTTTTATTACAGTCATTGCTGCTGCCTCTACTTTTCGTTCTGTGAAATATTTGTTATTTAATATCACCAGAGTCTAACCAATCCCTAAACCCCCTGTTTATTCCAATTGCCCCTCCTCCCTTTTAAGTCGCATAAAACCCATTGCATTTCCACCTCTCTTCAGTTCCAAAGAAGAGTGAAAGTAGACTTGAGACTAACTCTGTTTCTGTCTCTGTACAGATGCTGCAAAACCTACTGAATTTTTCTAGTAATTTCTGTTTTTATTGCCTCAAAGCAATTCTGATAGTACTTCATAAAATGCTTTGGAATACGTTGAGGAAGCTAAAGGCACTATGCAACCACAAATCATTTTTTTCACGTGATTTTATTGGTGTATTTTAAATCAAATGCTAAAACAGAAGAGTAGATGTAAGAAGCCAAAGTTTCTGAAGGTACGTTCTATATTTGACTACCTTCATACCTTTGCCCTCCCTATCTTTGCAATCTCTTCCTGCTCCACAACCCTCTGAGATATCTAGGTTCCCCTAATTCTAATCTCTAGAAATTCCCTGGCTGTAATTGTTCCACTAATGATGGTTGAACCCTAAGTTGCCAAAGCCCTAAAATTCTATATTCCTTCTTTACAACTTTCTGTCTCTCTACTTCGCATACTTCTCGTAAGTCACTCCTTAAAACCTACCTCTTTGACCAAGCTTGAAGACCCGCTGTCACATATTGCATTATAGCACTCCTGCAAAGCACCTTGAGATATTCTACTATATTATAGACATTATCTATGAATATAAGTTGTTATTGTTGGCTGCTTTTTCCTTCACAACACTGGCTTCCTCAGAACAGAAGGAATATGTTGAAAGTAAAAATGAGGCAGCATCCCAAGAGGCTGTGTATCAGCTGTACAGTGCCTGTTCTAGTTGGAGCCTGCCCACAGTGTCTGTGCCTGAGGAGATGAGTTACTGTTTAACCAATATAGGGCAGCATATTTACAAAATTAAACCTTTACTCAGCCATTCTACACAATGGGAAACAATTAGTTTTGTTGCAACAGTTTGCAGAGAAAATTATGTATTAAGGTTGCTTCCAGAATTGCCTCATGTCGTGTGCTCTAACAGATGCTGCCTAGCATTTATTTTGAATATTTCGATTAAGTTAGCATCTGCCCCATTAAAACATAGCTGTTTTAATGAAATTAAGTGCTCTGTCTCCACTGGGCTTGTTTCCTGTATTTAAATTTCATGTTAGCATTTAGCCATTCATTTATGGTGCTACAGCAGTTGGAGGCATTGAGCAATAAGTAAATAAATCACTTGCTGACATCTTCTCCCAGGATCCATTGTATACCCAACCCATCTCATTCAATGGAAAGGAAGTGCTTTAGCATTTGCTGTTAACCTCTTAGTGATGTTGACATGTCACAATGTTCTTGGAAAAATGTGTGGGTGGTGAGCTGTTGTCACTTGTATCAATGGAACTTTTATGGGATTTATTTTACAGTTGGCTACGCTTTGTCTCTTTTGTGTCTACCTGAATCCATTTGTGCCAGATATTGCCCTTCATCTGCGTATCCATCAGTGTTAGAACTATTACCGCTTCTCTGTTCATGTAAGATGTTCCTCAAAATTTGACTGGGCTTTTAAACACCTGCCATAGCATCTCTGCATATGGTTTGGGATAACTTTATTTCGTCATGCTTGTGTGAAGTGTTACCTTTTGGGGAAGCGTTGACCTAGTAGTATTATTGCTGGACTATCAATCCAGAGATCCAAATAATATTCCAGGTTTGAATCCCACAACGGAATGGGGAAATTTGAATTCAAAACAAAAATCTGGAATTAAGAATCTAATGATGATCATGAAATCATTGTTAGGGGAAAAACCCATTTGGTTCACTAATGTCCTTTAGGGGAGGAAACTACAGCTCTTACTTGGCCTGGCCCTACATGTGACTCCAGATCCAGAGGAATGTGGCTGATTCTTAGCTGCCCGCTGGGCAGTTAGGAATGGAGAATCAATTCTGGCTTTGTCAATAGTGCCCATATCCCATAAATGAATTAAAAAATATATAAATGCAGTTGTGTTATCGACAGTGACTGCTAAGTGACAAATGTAACTGTCAACTTCATATGCACTGTTTAGACTAACAATACAACTTTCCCTATAGGTATAATCATAGAATGGTTACAACAAAGGAAACCATTCAGCCCATCAGGTCTACACTGGATGTCTGCAAGACCCATTCACCAAGTGCCACTCCCATGACTTTCCCATTGCTATTTTAATCAACCTGTTCAGATATGTTACATTATACCTAAAAGGTAGGTGGGACTTGAAACAGGACCTGGTCTAGAGGTAAGGACATTACCACCGGGCCAAAAGACCCGCCTTGGTACCTCTTCATTTTTTTCTCTTTTTTCTTTTTCTTTTATTTCCCTTTTTGTTTGATATCCAAAGGTGCACTTACACAGAATTGAATTTTTTTTTCTCCATCACCAAGTCATCCGTGGTATTTTTTGATTTATTAACCACCTGGTCCCTCTTTATATCCACAGGCAATGAATGTCTCAAATAACAGCCATCACTTCTTCCACCTTTTAACTTTAATTAGTTAGTTCTAATATTCTCTACAGAAAAGATTGTGGATAGCTCATTTTTGAATAAATCCAAGGCTGCATTAGACAGACTTCCAGCCTCTCAGCAAATTGAGGGATTTGGTAATTGGATGGGAAAGTGGAGTCAAAGCTTGAGATCAGCCATGAATAGTAGAGCAGGCTCAATGGGCTGAATGGTCTATTCCTTCCTTATCTATGTGCTTTTAAGGTCAGAGGAAATGACCATGGATGCTGCCCCCACCACGACCAACCCCCTCCTTCCATCCAACACCAACCGTACTCCCACCCATCACCCTGCAATTCATTGCAGTTTGTTGTGTCACTTTTACTGTCCACACTTTCTGGCCCTGACCTGCCCTTTGGGCAGGGCCATGTGAGCCGAATTTCTCCATTACCAAAACGTACGTCCACATTTGTCTATGTTCTGAGGACAGTTAGCCAGTGGCAGATAGTTTTTACTGTGCTATACATTTGAAACTAGGAAACTTCCCAGCTTGCTCTCAAAGCTGTGCTGAATCAGCTAATTTCAGATGGACCAATGATGGGAATAGACCTAGTGGCCATAGGAAATGCAGGGTTACACGGATAAGGTAGGGTGTTGGTCTGGGTGGGATGCTGTTCAGAGGGCCGAGGTGGACTTGTTGGGCCTGAAGCCCTGCTTCCACACTGTAATGATTCTATAATGATACAACTACTACCTTAGTGCATTAGTAGTGGAGAAAACGATTGTTGAAGATAATGGATGCGGTGCTGATCATGGACTGTTTTACATGGATATTTGGTGAAACCAGATTTGATGCTCCTCGTGATTTGTAACCCTGACAATATTTACTGGCTATGTTTATATATTAAGCATGGATAGTTGAAACAATACTCATTGCCAGTCTCTAAAATCTCCTCTTACCTTGAAAAACCTTCAAACAAAGCTGTCTCTCCAGCTCTGACTTCAGTCTCCCCTCATTGCTTTTTAATCTGTACAAAAAGACTACCTTCTGTCCATTGTTGTAAGGTGCTTAGAGACAGATTCTACTGGGAGATGTACAATATAAATGTAAGTTATTGTAAGAACTGAAATGGGGAAGTAGGGCTGAAGTGTTTATTGTTATCAAAAATCAAAGTTATTAATTACTAATAAGGTTAGTGTTGGACGCATTTGATGGAGCAGCTGTTAAAACAAACCAACTATTTCCAACATTATAAAAACACTCATAAATCTCAAAACAGTGACCCTGTTCATCTTGATAATAGATTATGTATTCTATTTGATAAGTTATCTTGTGAAGTAATTTATTTTGTGCAGAATTGTTTCAAAAGCAGGAAAACATCTTGTTTTTCATTTAAATTGTCTTATCAATGAAGTGAGCAATTCCACAAGTCGAGGGTTAGTGGTTTTGCAATCTGGAAAGAATTTGTTACGAAAACTCTGCCTTCTAAAGCTGCATGTTGCTCATTCAAAATTATCATCAGTAATCCAATAAGGAGGTAGAATTAAATGCATGGCCACATCTCAAGAAGTGCTGACCGTAATGATTGGAATGAGGTCACCCAGGTGGACCTCATAGAATATGAATTGCCTGATTGGACTAGATTAATAACCCCAATCAGGGGCCCTGGCTGACAGGGCTGTCAGGGGTTCTGCTCACTGTGGGAGCTGGCTCTGAGTTAGCTAGGTCAGTGTCATGTACTATACATGTGTAAATAAAGGGTGACTTGGTGATAAGATACCAGCCTTTGTGGAGTTCTTTCACTGACTCCTTACTGTGTATACACCTTTGTTGTTAACTGGTGTCTTATTCAAGGTGTCAGTCTGTTTTTGTGAGCCAGAAAGGTAATATGCTATGGTGGAATATATATAAAAACTGCAGAAGCTGGAAATCTGAAGCAAAAACAGAGAGTACTGGAGAAACACAGCAAGTCTGGCAGTATCTGTAGACACAAAACAGAGTTAATGTTTTGAGTCAGGTGATCCTCCATTAGAACTTCTGACTTCTGAACACCAAATGTTAATCTCTGTTATCCTTCTACAGATGCTGCTGAACTATTGATTTCCTACAACACTTTCTGTTTTTGTTTCAGGCTATGGTAGTATCCTTGTGGCTCAGTAGGTAATGTTGCTGCTTTTGGATCACAAGCTTTGGGTTCAAGTCTCACTCCAGGTCTTGCTGGTATGTAACAAGAGGGTTTATGTAGTGATCTAAACCGCAATGGGGAGGCAATGGCCTAGTGGTATTATTACTGGGTTGTTAATCCAGGGACCTAGGTAATGGTCTGGGGATCCTGGATTGAATCCCACCACAACAGATGGTAGAATTTGAATCTATTAAAAAGTCTGGAATTAACAGTCTAATTATAACTGCAAATCCATTGCCAATTGCCCTTTAGGGAAAGAAACTGCCGTCCTTACCTAGTCTGGTCTACATATGACTGCAGAGCCACAGCAATGTGGTTGACCCTTAATTGCCCTCTGAACAATTAGTGATGGACAATAAATGCTGGCCCAGCCAGTGACACCCACATCCCATGAATGAATATTAAAAAGAAGGAATGATAACTGGAATGCTAGTCCTTTCAACACTTCCCCTGCTATTCCCCAAAGGGGAAGCGGATATATGAGAAAACCAAATAAATTCAGACCCTATCTGCACATCTTTCAGTGTGCTGATGGGCTACTGGTGCAAAATGGAAAACGGGATCAATTGTACTCAACATGCCAAATGGTGTCAAGTTGGTACATTTTAGGAATGAACCTGCTCTCAACTCAGCTACTTGTGCTTTCACCTTCAGGGTTCTAGATTATTCTGAATCACCACACGGAGGCTGAAGAAAACTTTACATTGTGACTGACATTTTGGATACTGCCCCAATTTAACCTAAGCTGCATGGAATAAATGGGCAAGTGTGGGTCAGACACCTATTGTGTACTCTATTCATGTTTGTATTCTGTTGACTTCACCTGTCCTATTCCACACTGAATGGCTTAGGGTTAGAACAGGGCTAAAGGTATCCTTTCAATTGAGAAAAAATACCCTGGTGTTCCCTGATAAATTAATGAGGAAAGGCATTGCCTGATATAGCAATCAATCATGTAGACCACTAAATCCTGGATTAACTTGCATTTAAATAGTACCTTTAACATGTTAAAACATCTCACACTGCTTCACGTAAGCATCAAACAATATTGGTACTAATTCACGTAAGGAGGTTTTCAGATAGATGACAAAGAAGCTCTGTTGAAGCAAAGGTTTTTAAGGATTTTAAAGGAAGAAAGAGGGCGAAAGGCTGAGAGGCTTAGGACAGGAATTGTAGAACCTAGTCAGCATAAGGAATGGTCTCCAATGGTAAAACTAAACTCCAGAGACTAGATTGGAAGACTGCAATGATCTCAGAGGGTTTTACAGCTGGGGTGCTTGCAGAGATCAGAAGGGGCATGTGATTTTGCTGTATTAATTAATCTCAACCCAGTTAGGAGGGCGTCACTAGCTTTGATCAGCTGGTGGGTGAGAAATGAACTACAGTTTCCACCATCCTCTGACCTCTGTTGGTAAGTGCACATATACAGACTCAGTTTAAAGTCAGGATCAAACTTTGACAGTGAACTGCCTGCTTGCACTTACTGTCTAGATCAAATGGAAGCTCGTGACTTCTGCAAGGTACCAGACAATTCAAGCTAGCTGTGCTATTTAATCCCCTATAAATCTGTGGAAATAAGATGAAAATCATGAATAATAAAAAAAAAATTGACATAGAGTAGGACATAAACATATTATTTGGCCATGACTACATGCTTATTATTTATTTTAAATCTGCCAGTTACCACTGCTGTTACAACATAGTCACAATAGATTACTGAAAGGACGCGGATATATCCTTTAAAATTTTTTAAAAATATTTTTGATTAGACAAGTAGTTGTTGAGGTTTAACTGTTGAGGGTCACAATTTACGTCAGAAGCAACCCAAATAATATCTACAACAAAGTGAACTAGACTATGAAGAAGAGACAGTTAAAGTACTGTATAGGAAATTCTAGTTCTCAGTGAACACATCATAAATCAGCATTTAATCACTTAGACCATATCCTTAAACTATGTGGATTACAGTTAGCATTGGGATGAAGGTTATGATTAGAGTTACAGTAAGGATTGTGATTATGGTTTTGGAGCATATGGGCAGGAGAATGTCTCTCTTGTTCTTACATTCTCATTTCTTGCTCCCCAGTTACCAGTCACTTTTGTTTGGCCTACCCAGAATTCACTGCCAATGAGGGTTGGTGGAATCAGAAGTGAGGAATGACTTGCAAAGGAAATTAGGTGGTCAATTGAGGGAAATAAACTCGTAGGGCTCCAGATATGGGCCGTATGAATTGGATGGCCCTTTTCTGTAACAATATGACTCCATGACACTTTCAATTGACTTTTATTTTGCCCAGTGTTCCCACTTTTCTTGGGGTAGTAGTTCTTATCTCTGTCTGGGGTTGTGGTGTTGGATTTGATTTTCAATCTTATCAAAAGGTTTCCTCCTCTCCATGGCGTTAATTGTATATATCAAGGTTAAGTGTATCACAGGTGAGGGAAACTCATTTGATTGTTGATTGTACAGATACATTTTTGCTAATTTAATATTTAAACACTGGTGGTAGTCGATTGCAGAGTTGGGAGTCACATATTTGTAATGTTTCACTTAGTGAATAAATCTAAAATAATGAAGATTGACTCCTGTGCTCTTCATTCATCAACCAGCTGCAAAAGCTTCTGTGCATGTGTTGCTAATGTTACTGCACTCAGTGTACCATGACATCAGCACCAGCACGTACTCAGATGGCCCCCACCGAGACTGCTGCTGCTGATGTTGCCACACCATCCTTTCCATTGGCTGAGGATAAGGAAGGGATTGAGTAAGAGGCTATGGCTCATGATGCTAAGGCTGAAATGAAGGCTGGGGATGACAAGGAGGTGTTCTGCCCCTGTGGTGATATCTTTTCTGCCAAATCGGTCCCTCTGCCCTGGAGGGCCCCTTTGCAGACCCAGAGTCCAGATGCCATGCCTCACACTTCCTCCACCCTGGGTATGCCATCTGGACTGTGGGAAGGGCCCATCTCCAGTCAGTGCGCTGGCTGGAAAGAGCCAGACAATGGCAGGCCAAGTAAGGTGAAGGAGCAGTGAGCGAGAAGGTCCCTGCAGTGTGGAGCAGTTCCTTTACATCTTCCTCAGACTCCACCTCCGACTCCCTGAGTCTTGGATCATACTTTCAGTTGAAACTTCCAACAGAGTCTCAGAGACTGGCTCTGCTGCTTTCCATGTCAGCCTTGTCGATGAAGTCCACAGCTGGAGAATGAATCTTTTCAAAATCAAAGCCTTCAGGAGTGGATAAAGTAGGAGTGGAGTGATAAAGTTTAAAAATCTGCATAGAGATTGTAACATATCTCAGAGCCAGATTAATAGAATGGAGTTTCATAACATCAAGTAAACTTCATCATAATACTCTTTTTAAAATAGTCCATGCCATTTATTACATGTATTTAAGACTAGAATCTTTTGTTGCTTATACCACAGTTTTAAGCACATAAAGGAAGTTATAGCAAGGAGGAAATTGGCATACTATTGTGTGACAGAAGTGTACGTGCTCTTTATAAATAGAAAACAAGTTGAACAGGTATAAAAATAAATTGGTTCCTCAATGTGCATGCCACTTCTCTATCAAATTCCTTCTATTTGTGGAAATGAGGTACATTTCAGAGCACAGACTGCAACAGCCCCTTCAATGTCAGGTCAATCCTTGAAAATGAATGAGGCTGTCTTTCCTTGACCAGCTGCCTGATCTGCAAGTCCAATGATTCATCAGCAAATCCCGGAGCAGATTGTCATTCTGAAAACAGGTTGCAACTGTGGAGAATTAGACAAGATTGCTCAGGATAAAGGAATACTCGTGGTCTTAGCAACATTCGTGGCTGTTCAATGTACAGAGGGGCTTAGTGAGCCCATTTCAAGAAACAACAACTTGTAATTATGTAGTAGTTTAAGATAGTAAAATGTCCTGAGTTGCTTCCCAGGAGCATTAACAAATAAAATTTGGCACTGGGTCATATAAGGCAATATTAAGACAAGAAGCTTGGTCAGGGAAATCAGTTTTAAGGAGTATCTTAGGAGAGAGACGTGTAGAAAGTCAAAGAGATTTACACAGGGAATTTGAGACCTCGGCTTGGACTGAAGCATCTGACAGCATGGCTGCCAAACTGCCAAGAGCACTCAATTAAACCTATCTAGATTTATAACTGGTGATCTCATAAATCAGTGCAGTACAAATCTTCACTAAGTTTGGCCCATGTGTGACTCAAGTCCCACACCGACATAGGACCTGCTGGAAGATGTGACCATTCAGCTTTTTCAATACATTTCAATAAGAGAACCTTGCCTCACCATCTGGGAGCTGCAAGGGAATGGGAAAGAGATGATAAGGTCACCAGTAATACTTACGTCCTGCAAACAAATTTACTACCATTAGGAATTGCTATGTTTCTATTGTATTTTGTTTAGTTTTTCTCAATTTCCACCTTCTTGCTGGTGGCATGGATTCGAATTGAGATCGATGGGGAGATGTCACTCCCGCTTTCACTGCCTGGGCAATAATCTCGTTGCTTGCAGAAGCTGCCAGACTTTCGTCCCATTGATCCTCCACCTTTGAGCCAGATAATGAAGAGCAGCTGGTATAATTATTTATGGCTGGTTTCAGTGGGGGTGGGTATCCAAAATGGGGTGGTGAATATAGAGCATCGCATTCCCATTCATGGAATAAGGGCAGCACCTGCACATCACATGTAGTGTGGACCAGAGGCCCAGCATATTTAGATAATATTGAGAATGGGGCCCCAGTGCTGATCAACGACATTCCCAAATTAAGCGTCTACATGTCATTGTAACTCCTCCTCTGATGACCTTGAGAATTTGAGGGGCTTAGGAGTGGACATTGTGCTCACCTTTCTCAAATCTAGCAGGTGTGTGTTCCAGTGAGATCGACACGTCCTCTTAAGTGCTGCATCTGTGGAAATGTTTCAGTTTCCAATTTCCAGTGCCCTTTACCATCTCTCCTGTGGCAAGTTTCCAACAACAGACAGGTTTACCACTGGGGCACACCCAAAGATACTCTCATTAGCTAATCCTTAACAAATGGCCTGGTGTCATTGCAGCGTGTGTTGGCTAATGTTAACCTTTATCTTGGGAGGATGAAATAAGAGGTGGAAATTAGATTACAAATATATAAATCTCCGACTACACCCCCAGTTAGTGCATTCTACAGACTTGTTTATAACAAAGTTATCTAACTTTGAAAGAGAGCAGCACAATTCACTAGAATTCTACCAGGTTGATAGGGTTTGAATTATGAGAAGAGGATGTATGGACAAGACATTTTCCCTACAGTGCAGAAGATTAAGACGTGATATAAATGTGGTGTTAATGGTGATTAAAGGAATTTAAGGGCTAGATAGAGTGAACCTATTAGCTGGGGCCAAAAGCTTAAAATTACAACTAGGTCATTGAGAAGTGATGTCAGGAAGCATCCTTAACACAAATACTGATGGAAATCTGGAACCTACTCCCCAGAAAGATATTAATACTTGGCGTTTAATTGACTTTTTCAAAACTGAGATTGACAGATTCTTAAATAAAAATGAAGCTGTCGGAGAAACTCAGCAGGACTGGGCAGCATCTATGGAGGGAGAAACAGAGTTAACGTTGTAAGTCCAATATGACTCTTCTTCAGAATAGATTCTTATTGGGTGAGTACATTAGGCTTATGGAATGAAGGTGGGCAAATAAAATTAACATACAGGGCAGCCATGAGCTAACAGATAGGTGGAGCAAGCTCAAAGGGCTGAATGGTCCAATCCTGTTCCAATGTCTTGCTCCTTAGCACTAGTGGCACCAAAACAAAACATTTTCAGAAAGTTCATTGTTTGGCTGTCTACAAGTCATTCAATGAAGATGTGCATAGCAGTAAAGTCAACCAATCAAAGTCTACCAACCTGTTTACCTGCGCTTCTCTGCAAGGATCACTGGTTGGCAGGAACAGGAACAAACTTCCCTTCAACCTATCCTGGGGCAACAGAGCCTCATGCTTTACTAGCCCCTCAACTACAGACTGTGTTTTTTGCCACCGGGAAGACTTCACTATCAGTTACTTGCACTGGATTCCTGTTGTGAGTGCATGATCATTAAATATATTCAAAGCTGAGATAGACAGATTTTTGATCAGTAAGGCAATCAAGGATTATGATGAAAAGGCAGAAGGGTGGAGTTGATTATCAGATCAGTCATGACCTCATGAAATGACAGAGCTGGATGGCCTATTTCTGCTCCTACTTCTTATGGTCTTATGGAATATTAGCAGTGACGTATCGATGAGGATATTTTGAACCTCTCAGTTGTTGCTGATTATACTGGAGGCTTTGCGAAACATATATTGTTTTCACCTCATTGCTCTAACTTTCTCAGCAGCCCATCAGATTGTGGAAATAACAACATTACGGAAAGCCACAGCATGATTGTTGTAAGAAAGATTGCAAAATTGTATCAATGAGACAGTAATAAGGGGTTGCATAACAAGAATTCAAAGCTGAATTGATTTGCTTTGTAAGGATGAATGTGATAGATTTAAATACCTACTGGACTTTCCCATTTGCAGTCATACAATATAAACTTTCCAGGAAGTATCCTCAGCTCGTGCGCAGTATATTCTAGAGGTTATTTTATTTCCTGATGTTTGATTCTACTGCGGAGATCTTTGGAGCAGATAAAGATACAAGGCAATGGAAAGGAAGCACAGCAGAAAAACTGCCTTGATTTTAGCAAAGAGCTGGCTAACAGCACTCTGCCGGTGCAATGAGAGTCCTACCATTCAAAACACAAATGTTTATACATTAATTAACCGGTCCATACAGGTGCATTTCATAGAAAACCGGACTATATTACAGATTATAAAAACGTGTAAAGATTCACAGAATGAAAACTGCGCTAGGCCTACTTAGACTGGAAAAGTACAGTTGTCCTGTAGGGAGGCTAGGAACAAACAGACTCCAAACCTGAATGGATCATGTTGTTCAGATTTATGAAGTGTGCACTTTGACACCTAGGCCTGGGCTGAGCAGTTTTTGGCAGGGGTGTGGGGGAGGTGGAATGGAAAATGTGTGGTCTGCTTGGTCCTGTTCCTATTCCGTCCCCTGCTAAATCAGCTCAGTGAATCAAGTATTGGACAGTGAATTAGGGCCCGTCTGGTGGGGTGGCAAGAGATGAACAATGCAGAGCAGGAACATTGCATCCAGTCAGGAGTATAGGCTAGGGTGTCACTGCAGTGGGATTATGCTGGGAATAAGATCTGAATCACGGCTACAAATAAAAGCTCCCCACCCCCTCCGACACTGTCTGAATAATTCTTTATTTCTTCTTGAAGGCTCACAGAGGTCAAAAAATGAATCTTTCAGGCACTGTCACTACTGTGTATGGCGTGAAACCAACCTCTGCCAGCTAATGGATGGGATAGCGTGCTGCCTGCAGTCCTCCTCTCTGTATTTTGCAGCTGCAAGCTGGTTGAGTACGGTCTGTCGTCTTGCCCATTGAGTACAGCACAATTTACCATCTCAGGTGGGTGTAATGGGTTATTTTAAGAATCAACTTGCTACGACACATCTCTGGAGCCGGTGGGATTTGAACACAGGACTTCTGGCCCAGAGAGAGGGACATTACCATTGCACATAAGAGCCCAATGAGAATTTCAGTAGCAGCAAGCCCCTCCTTTTACTGATAATGTGCGATGGTAAGTAGCAGAGGATGGCTTAGATTAAAGATTGATGGGCCCATTATACCACTCTGTTACCAATCGTCCTTTCTATATTTGATCTAAGGGCCTGTTTAATTAACAGCGATAACAGTGGTAGAGGATGAACTAGGAGTGAGTCTTAATGAGAAGAGGCACTTGTCTTGACAAGATGCAGTTCATGATAGCAATAGATACCAGTTACATTGGCCGATTAGATATCAACCTAAGAGTATCAGGAGACACTGACAACACATCTCTGTCTCTATCGGTGGCTCAAGCTGGACTCCTCCTCCCCTCTCTTTGACTGTGTGACATCATCAGAATATGTGGACCTCAGTACCGTCAGCAACATTAACCCTTTCAGAGCCATTACCTTACACAACAGCAAACTTCATAATAGAATCTGCAGCCATATACAACCCTGATCCCTTTGACACGTTATTTCTTCCAGTCTTGTACCACTGTATCATTTATAGCTGCTGTAGCACATGGTCAAACATCTTAACAGGTAATTTCAAAAATCAGCATGGCTTCCCTTCCCTTTCCACAATTCCTGAGCATTGGTTGTTGCCATTGTACGCCAACCCAACACCATCAGGCTACATTTCATCTTTGCATGGGGTAGGGGGGCTGCCCACTCAAACTGCAGTCGTAAGTCAGCCTCTCATGTGCTGGTACCTTAAGAAATAAGTAAACGATGACAACCATGCTCAAATGACTCTGTGTGTGTGTGTGTGTGTGTGTGTGTGTGTCTGTGTCTGTGTTTGCATGTTTGTATGGGTATGTGTATGTATATGTGTGTATGGATGTACATATGTGTGCATGTGTGTGTGTATGGGGTTGTGTGTTTGTGTGTGCATGAGATGCCTTGTGTGACAATTTTGTGCTCAAATTGTTAGGCAATAAATTGCAAGTTCTTCCAGGTGGCTTTTAAATACATTTGGTCTTTAAAACAACTGTGGACATGTTTCAAAGAAATTATAATTAACGTAGGAAGCAGTATATTGAAAAGTTTTGTGATGTTAATATTGTTAATTATGTTTTCACTTGCAGTTTACAGTTTGTTCCCATCATGCACACATCCAAAATTATGAAAGTTTATGTTTGGAGAAGTATTTTATGAACATCCTGTGTATGAAAGTAAAATGTTAGTCCTCTGTGCCCATGGGCTAGGGAGCAGAAAGAAAATCTAAGGTCCCTTTTCCCAACAAGTGTCCAGTCAAGACCTCCACTCTCCCCAGCCCACCCCAGCATGCACAGCTGGTTGGATTGCCCTTCATGGTAGAAGAAGTCAAGGATGCTCACTGCTAAGACTAGCCCTAAAGAAACTTGATGAGATAATGTTGGCCACAGGATTTGACTAATCAAAGCTTCAGGAGAAAGACAATTGGTGTGAACTTGAAATGGTGTAATTACTCTGCTGGCCACTGACAGGTGTAAGCACAGACAAGGCCAATAATATAAGATGCCTGCAATAGGCTGCAGGATTTGTCTGTGTGTGTGTTGCTGATGTCATCACATGCCATGCACTGTGATGTCAGCACCAGTGCATGTGTGGACTGCTCTGTCTTCATTTCAAGGTTATTCGTTTTAAAAGCTGCGGCAAATCTGCTGTGCTGCCTTGATCGTGTTTTGTGCTCCCTTCCAGCTTCTTGCGTTGATTTAGTTTGTGGACAGGAATCCTCAATATTATTGGTAGTGACAGTAGCCATAGTCCTACCAGACCATAGGGCTGTTGTCTCATTAGAGAGACAGAGACAGCTGGTGGTGGTTTAACCTGAGGGTCACCATGCCTCAGGTGAGGGGAGAGTTGAGAAGGAGAGTCCTTCATGGTAATGTCAGCTGGTGTTGGAAACAAGCCCACACTGTTGGCGTCACTCTGCATTGCAAATCAGCATCTAACCAATTGAACTAACTGCCCTCCTCACTACATAGTAATGTCGCACTGCATCGTTGTTTCCTTGCCCATACAATCTTGTTGCTCTACCTAGTGATGGCATTCACAATAAGCGCAGCCTTAACAAAACATTTTTTGAAGGAACATTGCATAGACTATACAGCCAGCAGAATAGACCAACTAGTTGGTGTCCAGAAGAGTCTTCTCCCAAACCTATTTTAGCTTTGCAACATAGCTTTTAATTCTCTTTTGCCTCAACCACCGCAGCCTGGCCACTCCAAGTCTCATTTTTCAGTGCTGAATCTGAATCCATAAATTGCACTGCGAATCTTTTCAAGTTCCCTGCTTAAATGATCATACCATCATGCGATCGTTTGCACTGAGATTCTGAATAGATCCAGTATTGCAAAGTGAATTATTGCCTGTGTTTAAAAGTTACAGTGCCTTTTCTCATTTTCTCTTCACTGTGTTTCCCAAAGTGTGCTTCCAATCTATAATCCCACACTGACAAAAATTGATGACAAACAGAATTATACGTGGTTTTTTGGACTACGTGGTTATGGTTGGACCAATTATGCTGTTATGTTCTTTCCTTTTGTTTTCTCTTGCCAGTTTTTCTGCAGCAATTCTCTCCACTCCATTCTTGACAGGATCTTTTCCTTAAAAAAATGTGTTCAGGATGTGAGCACCACATGGCAAGGCAATAATTCATGGCCTATTCCTCTTTAGCCTCAAGCAGAATGACGTTCCACTGCAATACTGAGAGAGTGCTGCACTGCTTCTTTTCAATGAAGTGTCAAATTGAGGTTCTGTTTATCCCTTCATGTGGGTTTAAATGATTCTATGGCAATAGTCTTGAGAATAACAGGAGGGATCTCCCAGGGTACAGGCTAATATTAATCTTTCAACCAACATCACCACTCAGATGACCTAGCCATTATCACATATCTGTTTGTGTGATCTTGCTGTGTGTAGATTAACTACCGCATTGTACGATAGTGGCTATACTTCAAGTACTAATGAGAGTGCACCTAGAGAATTGTGTACAATTTTGATCCTCTTATTTGAGGAGGGATGTGGAGGCAGTACAGAGGAAGTTCATTAGATTGATTCTAGAGGTGAGGATTGTCTTTTTGAAGAGAGATTTAACAGTTTGGGTCTCTACTTCCTGGACTTTAGAAGAATGAGAGGAGATCTAACTGAGGTTTATTAGATGGTAAAGGGGATTGACAAATGAGACGTAGAGAGAATATTTCCTCATGTGGGGCAATCTGGAACAAGAGGCCATTGTTTTAGGATATGAGATAGCAGATTTAAAACAGCGATGAGGAGAAATTTCTTCTCTCAAAAGGTTATGAATCTGTGGAATTCACTACCACAGAGTGTGGTAGATGTTGAGACATTGAGTAAATTTAAGGAGGAGATTGACAGATTTTTAATAATTAATAGGATGAAAGGTTATGGGGAGCAGACAGGAAAGTGGAGTTGAGGCTGAGATGAGATCGCCTATAATTGTATTAAATAGCAGGGCAGGCTTGATGGGCTGAATGGCCTACTCCTGGTTCTTATGCTCTTAAGAGCATTTCTTAGTTGTAAAGGAATATTCTGAGCTCATTACATAATATCAGTTCTTTTGTTAGAAAATTAGGTCAGTGCTAGTTGGGGCAACCTGTGCTATCTCAATGATTTCTATCCTTGTGACATTGGCTTTTTTATTCCTCTTTGTGCCGCATTTCTTGATCCTAATTACTTTTCACTCAGGGCTTTATTTATCCATTTAATTGACCCATTTAATTTTGATTCTCCCAGCTAAAGAAACCAGATGACATAACCGTTTAAAATAATCTGTTCAGGCGATTATACTTTCTTTGCTTCTATTAATGGATTTTAATCCTTCAAGAAGCCTTAAGCCTTAATACTAGGTCTATAGTGCAAACAGTTCAGTTCTTAGTCTAAGCATTATCTTAGTGACATCTGCAAGCACCTGGAAATACTCATCTCAAAATCCATTTGATTCTCAATAATGAACCAGTGCTACAAAACAAATTGGAAAATGTATTTTGAACAAATATTATTGGAATCAGAATCTTTCAGGTACTGTGGCTATAATCAAATGAAGTGTAATGTTGCTCCATAGCTGCATTTTCAACTGAGACCCATCTTCTCTTTTCTAATGGTGCTATTTCATTGCACTCATCACAGTTCCAGGTTTATAGAAAAGGTAGATGGAGAGGAGCAGGTGTGGGAGCTGGAAATCTGACATAGAAGTGGAAAGGGCTAGAAATATAAAACAGGTTGTTCAACATCTCAAAAGAGTAAGGCCAATGTTTCAGTTTCAGATCTCTGACAAAGGAAGTATGCTGTGAATGGGCCTGAAGATAAAACATTAGCTCGCCTTTTCTCTCTACAGATGTTGATTGATTTATCTTCGAGCAGCTCCTGTTCATTTAATTCTGCAATTTTCAAGAAATATTTTCCCAATTCGCAATTTCATTACACCTGTGATGTGTAGACCTTGTCCTAAAATAAACTGGAGGATATACTGTTTTTTGTGCAATTAGTCATTGTAGCATCTTATGAATTTTGAGATTAATACCATAATCCTGACATGCAGGAATCTATTTTTTGAATTAACTAAAATCATTGGAGACACTAGTTCCCCAGTGCAATTTCAATAGCAATACCTCCACCGCCAATAAGAGTTAATTTTCCAAATATCAACTCTTGGAGCACTATCTCTGATCTAGGAGTTTCAGACTCAAGCCCCACACACTCCAAAAGTGTACAATAACATCTCTAAACATATTGGTCAGAAGATATCTACCCCCACAAGCTGGAATAAAATTAAGAGAGGGTGAAGTCTTCAATTAATAAACTGGCAATAAATTTGTTGGATTCCCACAGCAAAAGATGCAGGATTCATCACACCTCTCTGAGAGATGGTCAAGTAATTTCATGAAGTTATTTCTCCTTTATAAACTAACTTTGGTCTGTCACACAAGAAGGACACTGAGCTACGGATGCACTGACATTCGAAGTGTCCCTAATGAACCTGAAAATGCACAGATGGTCAGAAGGAATTCTCCATGTTTGAGTAATTATCTAAAGGGGTTTACAGCAAAGAACACAAATTGCTTAAATAAAAAGATAAAAAGAGTCCTAGCAACGCAACAGGAAATCATTAATTCATTCATCACTGGAGCTTTGCATTCCCATGGAAACCTGTATCATTTGATAAAGAATATATCAGCAAGTACAATACGATCATTAAGTAAAGCAAGATGAAGAGTTTATTTCTTAAAATACCTTGTTAACTTCTGAGATGATCTTGGTAATACAGGGTCATCCTTCGTAAACCTACATGACCATTTAATTTATGAATTGAATGAATGAATGAATGATTTTATTAAAAACTTCATCACTGTTGCCATGGATCAACACCATTTTGAATAGTTTTAAGAATAAGAAAAAGAATCAGACATACAGAGTCCATCAGTCCTGAGCCAGTTCATCATCAAAGGTGGCTGCACCACAATCCCTCCTCAGCAGACCCAACCAATGTTGAAGTCACCACTGTTCAGGTGCAATCTGCTGGGCTGATTCTCCTCCACCACTGCCTCGCTGCCACCTGCACCAGATTCACCAATGTCAGAGTCACATTTCTCATCACCGGGCCTATATTGTTGATGTTGTTGTGATGCTCTCCCGACATCATTTTGCTGCTGCCAGCGACGGACCCAACCAATGATGAAGTCACTGATCCTCAGGCATCAACTTTTGCCGCAGGCCTACCTCACCGAAATCATCTCCACTGATATAGCAGCTGCTGCTTCTGATGCCAGGTTCTATGCTCGTCATGGAAAAATAAGTAAGGGCTCACTCACCACTACTACAAGATCCATGCTGGGCCTACTCGCTGCCATGGGGTCCAAGCTGGGCCCACTTGCTGCCATAGGGTCCACACTGGGCCCACTTGCCGCCATGGGTTCCACACTGGGTCCATTTGCTGCCACCACAAGGTTTACACTGGGCCCACTCACTGCCGTGGGGTCCACGCTGGGGTCACACTCTGCCATGGCGTCCATGCTGGGCCCATTCGCTGCCATGGGGTCCACACTAAGCCCACACACCACTATGGGGTCCACACTGAGTCTAGTCACTGCCATGGGGTCCATGATGGGCCCACCTGCTGCCACCAATGCTGTCCTAGCACAGGTCAAGAAGTACATGAAAAGAAAAAAATGGAAAGAAAAGCCATTGGAGCGACAAGTCCCGGCTAAGTAGCTCTACCCTGCCACCATCTGATGACGTCTTGATGGCCGAGATGATATTTCTATTAGTTTAAAACAGAGCTATTCTTGGCTGCCCTATCCCCTGACATTTTCCAGCTCTCTCCCTTCTCCTGCTGATATGACACCTTGTGGAATACAATTCAAAGTAATCTAGTTATCTGCACTATCTCTAAGTGTTCAATGATGTGCATGCTTTAATCATCAACATGTTGCTTAACCAAGGGAGGAGAAACGACCCAGGACAATTGCTTGCTGGTCAAATGTTCACATGTTTGAACTGTGAGATGCAAATAATTGCGCCTTTGTTTCTATGGTAATAATTGGAAGCTGGTCTCTTTTCGTTAAGTTTAACATGACTGACAAGAGTTGATAAGTTTCTTCTCAATAGGGCAATGATTCCTGATGAGAAATGACTTCACCTAATGTCATTATAATAGATGCTGCAGTCATTTGAAATGTCAATGCATGCCTCTTGACAGACAAAGTTATAATTTCTAATGGTGACCAAATGCAAAGTTTGGTATGAAGGTGAAAGAAACCATCTTGCCTGTTCACATGTAAAAACGTAGCATTTTGGTTGTCTGGCCACTCTGTGATCTTGGAAGACTAAAGATAGCTTGTTAATCCAAAAGGCCCCTCAGGATTTTCTATCCACTGTTCCAATGACCTCTTATATAGGCAATGAGGAAGAAAGAACTCTTTGAGAAGGTAAGTCATGCAACATACCAAAAGATAATGTTTAGAATGTAACAGAAAGCCAGGGATGGTCCTACACTGTCAGGATGCTAACAATAATAGGCACCAGGATTCAGCAATCAGTTACGTTCAAATAAAGTACTTTCATCATATATTGGGTAGGTGTAGTACAGTCCCAAGCTATTGACCTTCAGCCTTGCATGTACATCTACTGTTTTCAACAAATTAGCTTTATATTCTGTTTGCGATTCCATTTACAAGTAGGAGAAAATTCCAGAGGAACAGGGATTTCAGAAGTTTACTACTTGATGTAATTTATTAATTGGGCATGGATTGGTTGGACCGAAGGGTCTGCTTCCGTGCTGTATGACACTATGATTGTATAAAAGGTGCAGGAAATACACAGCAGATCTAGCATCACATGTAAAGACAGAAACAGAATTAATGAATTGAAGGTTACTTTTCCTTGCCAAGTGTCAGTTTCATCGGGATATTTCGAGGGTTTCTCACTTTGAGGCTGAGGGAATCCTCTCACCATATTTGACCAAACTTGTCTCATTAATGACCTGGGGCACCACTCTCACCAGATTCTAGTCCCATCTTAGTATGGACTATTCTTGGAATAACTTGCTGCTGCGGAGATATTCTGGAATTGACTGGCATCCCTATTGCCTGCACCATCTTTAAATGGCATTGTGCACCTGGGCAAGCTCTGGACCTTCCCTGTAAGGTTCCTGACATTAGATTTGCACGCCGCAAACGACACAGATTTTGTGCCCCTTTTGTGGTCAAGGCCCTGGAGATTCTGCTGAATAGGGTGGTACAGAGGTAGGATGCCCTCTTCCATGGGACCAGTAGTGGAGCCCACAACCCCAGACAAACCCATTCTGGTCTGAATTCACCATCTTGGTCAGTGCAGTTTCAGTCACCTGAAAGAATGCACAGTAATGGAGGAAGTGTAAGTACCACCATCGAAACCACCGCTCCCTGGCAAGAATCTCATCTCAGTAGTTGCAAAAAAGTCGCAGCAAGTTGCTCCTGATGTCGAGATGGACCTCATTGGACTTCTTATGTGATTCTGCTACATTTGTCTCCATCGCCCACATCTCTCAGACCCCTATAAGGTCCAATGTTTCAGTGTGAATATAACGCTTCTTCAGAGCAAATTTATTAAAATTTATTAAAATCACTGCATAGGATTTGACCAATAACATATCACAGAATCCTTTGAGCATTCTATAATTTAGGTTCTATTTCACAGTACACTTTTATTGGACTAACTCTCATATTTCTGAGGTCATATTAACAGTAAGACAGGGGCTTAAAGACTGGGAACATGCACAAGTAACTGATCGATAGATGTCTAATGGTTAATGAATGGTCATTTGTTTAATATAACTTACAAACAATATGTCACAACAACATTTGTGCTGATCTCTGTTACTCCTTGACTGCATCTGCAACTTCCATATGGGTCCCCTGGCTAATCAGCCAATTTACTGTATGATTCTTTAAAATGATCAGAGTATAGTTGAACCTTCAGTTTCTCTATAATCTTTTCCAGCTCTGGAACACCCTTCTAAAACTTTGATATTTTATATTTTCCCATATTAAAACACAATTCAACCAAGATTATGATCACAATTTCTAATTTATTCTCCTTTGTCTTGGGGTTCATCTTCCTCACAAGACAAGCAAAGGATGTCTCTCAATGTTAAAGGTCTTAGAGTAATGTACATTGCTGTTGTTGTGGTCATAGATGCCTTAATAATGCAAGTTGTTGTTAAAGGCATTTTAATAATGCAGGTTACTACTTGTTGCAAAGTTGGGTAGAGTACTTATGGATTGGGAGGCACGAAGTTAAAATGTGTTGTTTGTAAAATGCTAGGGAGAAACATTGTGTGGTCCCTTTAAATGACAATGTGCTTTTTCTATGCTTAGAGATGTAAAATGGACGTCTGTGAGCAGCAGCTTGAAAGTTTGCAAGTATACAGGGGGCACCTGAATTGAAACATTTGTATCAAAAGGCCGTACAGTTAGCAGGCCAAGCAGCAATTTTGTTTTGTTACTAAGACAACAAGTTTTTGAAATTAGCCAATCAATTTGAACCAGACAGTTAGATACCAAAAATCAGTTAAATTTAAATCTGATGGTTTTGACAACATAGGACCAATCCTGGTGTAAGAAATTGATATGTCATTAAGGGTATAAAAGAAGAGGGCAGTTGGACAAAGATGGAGAGCTAACTGCCATCTGCCAGAGTTAACAGCTCTCAACTCTTAAGAAGGAATTGGTGGCTCTCACAGTCTTCTCTAAGTCTTAGAGAAAGCACCATCTAAAGAACAAAAGTACCTATGGCATAACTACTTAATATTCCTGACAGAAGAATCAATGGAGAAAGCGTTTCTGACAGAAGGATCAACAGAGAAGGTACAGAACATTCCGGAAGACATGTAACCTGGCTGTACTTTTGACAGACTAAACACTATTTTTTAAAATTTTACTTTATATAAGTATGACTTGTATTTATTGGAACAAGCATACCACTAGAATCTTGTTTTATTTGGAAATAGTTAGTAGTTACAAGGGATTTATACAGTTAATTTGTTCACTGTTAGAATTAGATAAATAAATTGTTACTTGTTGATTGTAACGTGAGTGTTATTTAGCTACTAGAAGTTGCTGAAATGCAGGTTACACCACTTTTCACACTTCTTAAAAACAGATTATAGGGCGAGGCACTCCTCTTCGAGTGTTTTGGTTTTAGTTCTCAGAGGAGGGTCAACCTCTGCTTAACAACATACTGTTTACTGAAAGCGCAACCATTCTCAGTCTAAAAGGCTCACTCACTGTCTTTCACTGTTCCCAGTGAATATTCTCTTTCAAAGTCTCACAGGTATTCTGGATAAAAAGCATTGTTTAGTACCTGAACCAGATGACACAAATGAAAGAATGCTGCAGCTAAAATTATTGCAGATTTCTCTGATCTAGACAATTCAATTCACCATATTTGTTATTAGTTTAGTTTTACTAATAATAATGTGAAGCAGCACATTAATTGATTGCTACTACAGTTTAGATCATGAGTTAATATTTCTCCATAAGGAAATGTCGTGTGTTTAAATGGATGACACTATGAGAAGGGCCCGTTCTCATGGTAACATGGTAGCTTAGCTCAATGTTTGTCTTTTGAGGAGGATGCATGCAACTGCTTCTGCAGAGATGAGAGTGTCTTTCAATTTTGAGTAAATGTGTTGATCGGAAAATGACATTGATTGTGACCAACAATGATATCATATTTGATCTTAAACAAAATAATTTTTTAAATTATCAATTCACAGGATGTGGGCATTCCTGGCTTGGACATTATTGCACATCCCTAGTTGCCCTTGAGAAGGTGGTGGTGAGATGCCTTCTGCCATTAGAGAGGGAATTCCAGGATTTTGATCCAACTACACAGAAGGAACACAGATTTATTCCCAAGTCATCATGGTGAGTGTCTTGGAAGAGAACTTACAGGTGATGGTGTCCCCACTGTTTTTCTTTGATTTTGAAAGGGGCATTAAGGGGCATTAAGGGGCATTCAAAGGCTGGAAAAAGAAAACAGCACTGCAAGCTGTAAGGAACGGCAGACAGACAGTGAGGCAAATTCAGATCTTCCAGTTTGAAAATAATAAATGGTTAAATAGCAATGCAGTAACGAGCCATTGTGTGTGTCTCAAATAGTCAAAAAGGTCACCAGCCCCCAAGGGTATTGACTTTCATTGGATGAATTTATATTGTCAATAGCATCATGTCCCCTGTGTTCACTGAAGAACAATTAACGTTTTGCTGCATTTGGAAAATCCATTTGTTACCAGGATTGAACTGATGCAGGATATTGGCTTATATTTTTGACTGTGCTCTTCAACCGTGTTGATATAGTTGACGTTGTGTTCTAGAACTCTTTTCAGATACCCTGCCTCTTTTAGAAAGGCTTATTTCAATCTGTCCATTAATTGAAGCAAAAGGGCAGGATAATGGTCAGCTGCCAACATTTGCTCCTCGTCAGAGCTTACAAGTGACAAATGACCACCTGGGCAAGTATTAGGAGGATGTCAACGTGGGAGGGAATGATTACTTTTGAGATGGTGCTGAGGGGATTTACATGAATATTGTCACACCTGGAAACTTTATCTTTTGAGGAAAAATTGGATAGTATAGATGTGATTTCTTTGTAACTTAGGAGGCTGAGGTGAGACTTACTTGAAGTACATAAAATAATAAGTGATCTGTATAAGAGTGGACAAGTAGACCCTTTTATTGAGGGAACTGTAAACAGGGGGAAGAAATTAAGGTAAGAAATAGGAGGTTGAGAGAGGGAGGTTTAAGCCAAATGTTTTTCACTGAGGAAGTGGTGGGATCTAGAACTCACTGCTTGAAAATGTGGAAGAGACAGAAACCTTCATAATGTTTACCAAGAACTGGGATATGCATTTGCAGTGCTGCAGTCTTCTGGGCTATGGAAAGTGGGATTTGGTTGGGTTTTTGTTTGTTGGCCAGTGTAGATACAATGAGTCAAATGGATTCCTACAGTGCTGCAAATTTCAATGACTTTTTATGTCAAATGCTTGAGGAAGTGTATCCAGCAAGAAATCAAAGCATGTTGCACGTGGCACTATGTCAGAGGTCTTCCTATGTGTGACATCAATCAAAAAAGCTATCAATTCATGTATAATGATGGGGTCATTGTGATACAATTGCTGTGGATTATAGGAAAGTAATATTGCTGTATAGATGATGCAGATATAACATCTCAGCTGCAAATTTAACCAAAATGTTTACAGTATCATCCTGTTAAGCATATTGTTCCATGGGTTTTAAAATATGCTTATGTAAATAGAAGGTCAAATCAATGGGCTCAGAGAAGCATTGCATCACTATCAGAAGACCAACAGACCCAAATCTCTATCAACTGAAGTAAATCCCTTTCAGATGCAAAGAAGGTTAGCAGACTTCTTCCCATCCTATTAAATTGGGAGGATTAAAAATTAAGTGTAGTAATTGAAAGGGGAACAAATTACATTTTCTAACATTCCTCTCAACAGTAAAAATGCTCCACAAAATTTTGTTCCTTGTGCTATTTTTAAGAAATTCCTAGATAGGCATTGAAACATCCTTTAATTCTAAACAGATACATGAATATTATATAACAGGAATTTCTTCCAGACACATGTATTTCAAAAACATTGTAAAAGAAATCTTCATCCAAATGATTTTTTTGTCTTTTGAAGTATCCTTTGCAACCTTGGGAAAAAAACTGTTGATGATCTTTTGGACATTCCTTACAACCTAACTCCTTGATCAAGCATTAGTCAGTTCTTCTGGTATTTCCTTCCATTGCTCAGTGTCAAATTTTTTGGTATATTACTTAACATAGAAAAATGTCCAACAATACTGTTATTGTTAATTGCTAATGAGCTGTCAGTTGTTTTTGTTGAGATAATACATTCCAGTCTTTCACAGATTTAACTTGAACAGATTTGATGCAATATAGTTTGTTGTGGATTGCCCCAGAGATGGATAAGCAACAGGTGCATTTGGAGATAGCAAGAACTGCCAATACTGGAGTCAGAGACAGTACAATGTAGAGCTGGAGGAACACAGCAGGCCAGGTAGCATCAGGGGAGCAGGTAAGTTCGCGTTTTGGGTCTGGACCCTTCTACAGAAATTAATTTCTTAATTGTCAAACTTGCCTGCTGTAGATGGCAAAGTTTATTCTCAATTTACTCAACAGTATATACATTTGCTGGGCAATTCCAAATGTACCTTTCTTTAATTTTTAAAGAAAAGTGCATTTGGAATTGTCCAGCAAATGTACATTCCCTTAAGCAAATTGAGAATAAACTTTGCCATCTACAGCAGGTAAGTTTGACAATTTGCATTTTACAGCCACCTTGATGAAAGAACTTACTTGCATCTCGAACACTAATTACATTGTGAATCTTTGTACAGCATTGGATCCCAGGATGTGTATGTGACCACTCTGTTAGCTCAGAGGTCATGCTTTCAAAGTTATTTTATCCCAAAATGCTTTATATCCAATGAAGTATTTTTAAAGTATAGTCTCTGTTGTAATGTAGAAAACACTGCAATCAATTTGCATACAGGAAGATGCTAGAAATCATTGTGATAATGACTAGGCGGTTTATTATTAATCAACCTGTTATGACACATCCCATTTCAGGTGGCACTTGATTAAGGCCTCCTGCCTCAGAGGTAGGGATATTGTCACTACCCCAAAAGATCCTCCTAATTTATTTAATTAATATTGGTTGAGTAATGGATATTGGCCAAAATCGGGGGAGAATGTCTTGGATTTCCTTCAAAATAGTGCCACACGATCTTTTACATCCTCATGATGGGCCATTGTTTGTACATATCCTTCAAAATTTGTCACCACAAGCATACAGTACTCTCAAATACAGGAGGGTCAGCTTAGGGACAAAAACAGAAATTGCTGGAAAATCTCAGCAGGTCTGGCAGCATTTGTGGAGAGAAATCAGAGTTAACATTTTGTGTCCCGTGACCCTTCTTCAGAACTGATGGTTGCTAGGAAAACGATGGGTGAGGGGAGAGGGGGAAGAGTAAATGATAGGTGGAGACAGAGCCCAAAGAGAGGGAGAAAAATAGTTGCACAGACGAAGGAGTGTTTAAAGGTCAGTTTGGGGAATGATTCCTGGAAAAACGGTTTGAACCGTGTCCATCGACCACCATCTTCCTTCACCTGGTCGAGCTAGTCCTCACCCTGAAAACTTTCCTTTTAACTCCTCTCACTTTCTTTACGTCAAAGGTGTGGCCATGGGTACCCACATGGGCCCAGTTATGCCTGTCTCTTTGTGCTGTACATGGGATATTCCTAGTTCCAGTCCTACACCGGCCACCACCCACAATGCTTTCTGTAGTATATCGATGATATCATTGGTGCTGCTTCCCTCTCTTGTCCGGAATTCAAAAAGTTTATCCGTTTCACTCCCAATGTCATCCTGTTCTCACCTTCACCTGGTCCATCTCTGACTTCTCCCTTCCCTTCCTCAATGTCTCCGTTTCCATTTCTGGGGTTAGTCTGGCCACCAATATCCACTACAAACTCACTGACTCCCACAGTTACCTTGACTATACATCCTCACAGCCTTCTTCCTGTAAAGAGTCTATTCTGTTCCACCAATTCCTCTGTCTCCATTGCATCTGTCTTGATGATGCCAACTTCAAGAAGGGGCTTCCAAAACATCCACCTTCTTCCTCAACTGAGGATTTCCCCAACACTGTGGTTGACAGGGTCCTCAGCCGGGTCAGTCCCATCTCCCACACTTTGGCCCTCACTCCCTTTCTTCCCTCCCACAACAGCGATAGGGACCCCTTGTCCTCACCTATCATCCCACCAGCAACCACATCTAGAGGATCATTAGCCATCATTTCTGCCACCTCCAATGGGATGCCACTGCTAGACACATATTCCTCTCTCCTCCCTTGTCTGCCTTCCACAGGGACCCTTCTCTCCGAGACACCCTGGTCCAATCCTCCATCACACCCAACACCCCCCACAGCCCCAAGGCGCTTTCCCCTGCAATAGCAGAAGGTATAACACCTGCTCATTTACTTCCTCCCCCCTCACTATCCAAGGTTCCAAACACACTTTCCAAGTGAAGCACTGCTTTATCTGCACTTCATTCAATCTAGTTCATTACTCACAATGTGGTCTCCTTCTACATTGGGGAAACAAAACACAGACAGGGTGACTGCTTTGCAGACCATCTACTTTTGGTCTGCAAAAATGACCCTGAGCTTCCAGTTGCTTGCCACTTCAACACACCACCATGTTCTCTGGCCAAAATCTCTGTCTCAGGCGTGCTACAGTGCTCCACTGAAGCTGAGCACAAGCTAGAAGAACAGCACCTCATTTTCTGCTTGGAACCATGCAGCCTTCTGGATTTAAGGCTGAGTTCAACAATTTTAGGCCTTGAGCACCTTTTCCCCATCCTCACGTACCACAGCTTGTCATTACATGGGCTGCTACCATACACTACTCATTGTCAGCCACCAATTGTCCCTATTAGCAGCTTTTCATTCCCCAGCTGACCTTTAACCACTCCTTTGCCTGTCCAATTGATTTTCTCTCTCTTTGGGCTCTTTTTCCACCTCTCGTTCACTCTCCCCACTCCACCCACCCCATCTTCTGTATAAGAAACATTCTTTTCCTAGCTACCATGAGTTCTGAAAAAGGGTCACTGGACCCAAAACTTTAACGCTGATTTCTCTCCACCGATGCTGCTAGACCTGCTGACGTTTTCCAGCAATTTCTGTTTTTGTTTTAGATTTCCAGCATCCGCAGGTTTCTCAGTTTTCTGAGTCAACTTAGGTGTTTCATTATTGACGTATCTGGAGTAGGAATTGAACCCGCAAACTTCTGACTTAGATAAGAATGTACAAATTTTGTTTTGTGAAAATAGAATTAGTTTTCTGTATCTGCAATTTCCTTTCAAGGTGAAAAGGTTCTTTAATGTTTAGTTAAATATTTAAACACTAAATTTAACAGGTGAAAGACTGCATATTGCATTCTTTCACAAATTCATAGCCGTTTGTAGCTTTGACTGTGTGTTGTTTTACAATTATAGCACAGTTATTTTGATACAATCTCACTAGTTTTATAAATGTACGTCAGGCTAATGTAAGTGTTTTTTTTGTTGTTGCAATCCTATTGCTTTACCTTTCAATCTTGTAGCTTTAACCTGTTCAGTGCTTCTTTCAAGACATGACCAACTAATTGTGACATGGCACTATTTGACACTTAGATTAGACTCTGCTTTTAATCTCATCTGTTTGAAAAATGAGGAATGGAACTTAATCCAATAGATTCCAAATTAAAATGCCTTAAAATATATTTCTTCTTAACATATCATAAAGTGTTTCTCTACCTGGTTAAAAAGCAGGAAAGGAAACACAACAGTCCAAAGATGTGCGGGCTAGGTGGATTGGCCATGCTAAATTGCCCATAGGGTTCAGGGATGTGTAGATTAGGTGGGTTATAGGGGGATGCGTCTGGGGGGATGCTCTGATGGTTGGTGTGGACTTGTTGGGCCGAAGGGCCTGTTTCCACACTGTAGGGATTCTATGATCTATGATCCCAGCACTCTAAAGTTTTGACACCACTCAAAGGATTTTCTTTGTAAATACATATGACATTTAGTTCAGTGTTAATCATTCCATTATATTCACTACGTCTTCAAAGCCTTGCATCACCATGTATCTGTCTTCATCTATAGCTATCAGACAATGTACTGAGTACATAATTTAAAATATTAATTTCTTTTAGGCTTAGACTCTTCCCATAGAGTCATATAGCACAGAAACAGACCCTTTGGTCCAACTCGTCCGTACCAACCAGACCTAGTCCCATTTGTCAGCATTTGGTCCGTATCCTTCTAAATCCTTCCTATTTAGTTACCAATCGAGGTACCTTTTAAATGTTGTAATTCTATCCACCTTCACCACATTCTATGGTAGCTCATTCCATACATCCGCCACCCTCTGCATAAGAAAGTTATCCCTCAAGTCCTTTTTAAATCATTTCCCTCTCACCTCAAACCTATACCTTCTAGCTTTGACCTCATTTACCCCGGGGAAAAGATCTTGGCTATTCGCCCTATTAATGCCCCTCTTGATTTTATAAACCTCTACAAGGTGACCCTTCAGCCTCCAACACTCCAGGGAAAATAGCCCCAACCTATTCAGCCTCTGCCTATAACTCAAACCCTCTAGTCCTGGTAACACAGTCTTGTATATCTTTTCTGCACCCTCTCAAGTTTAACAACAGCCTTCCTGTAGAAGGTCAACCAGAATTGTAGACAGTATTCTAAAAATGGCCTCACCAAAGTTCTGTACAGTTACAAGATGACCTCCCAACTCCTATACTCAGTGTTCTGCCCAATGAACATAAGCATGCCAAATGTCTTCTTTACTACCCAGTCTACCTGTGACTTCACTTTCAAGGAATTATGCACCTGCAACCCGATGTCTGTTTGTTCAACAACACTCCCAAGGGCCCTACCATTAACTGCCTTGGTTTGCCTTACGAAAATGTAACACCTCACGTTTAACTAATTTAAACTCCATCTGCTACTTTTCAGCCCATTGGCCCATTTGATCAAAGTCCGTTGTAGTCTGAGATAATCTTCTTCACTGCCCACTATTTTGGTGTCATCTGCAAACTTACTGATCATTACAACTCTAAGTGAAATTTGTTTAATTCAGTGCAGCAGGGATGAATCCTAGAGATAAATTAATAAATTAGAAGGAGCATCCAAACCTGCTCTACAGTCATTGTAGAGTACTCATTGTTGTAAAGTAAGAAATGCAGCAGTTAAATGGCACTCAGCAATGTCCTACCATTGCAGTGAGATAATGATTTCTTTTGGTCATTGTTGGAATGTAAGCATTGTTGGCAAGGCTAACCTTTGTTGTCCATCCTTAATTCGATAGTAAATGGGAGAAAGCTGGTGGGGAGAAGTCAGAGAATGGAACTCTAATGTTTTGGGGTACCTTATAGTTTGAATTTTAAAACAGCATGAATTTTCTTGTTTAAGGAGCGAGAAGAATGGTGGAAATCCTTCTACTGGATATTATGACTCAATGTAATCTACATCAACTCATGTTTGTGAAACTGTCATGGAGGTCTCTTCAAGCACTTCCTTTTAAAGAAAGATTCACAAGATCTTTAGAACTCTGAATGTATTCCACAAATGGTATGGGAGTGTGTGGGAAAGCAATTGAACACGCTCAGGTGATTCATGCAGGAGGGATTCTGTACAGCAAACCTGATCTGTTCCCAAATTGGTGGCAAATATTTTGCCTTAATTTTGTTCTGAAAAGGTTGGTGAAAACGCATTCTTCACCAAAATTGAACAGAAGAGGCAGAATGCTTTTCCATTACAAGTGGGTGAGCGTGCTTTCTGACGTTGTAACCGATAGTACAAAACTGGAAGTTTTGCAATTTTCTTAGTGATGGCACTTGTTTCTTTGAGATTCATGGGTTCAGATCTCATTTTAGAGACTAAAACATTTAAACTAAATATCAATAAACATATAACTAACAGCTTGGTTAAGGAGAATGGCAGAAAGATTTCCCAAGGTTGTATCTAGACTGGCAACCCTGGAGAAATTAAAATTGGGGAAGCTTAAGAGACCAGAAATTGAGGATCTCAGAATGTTCAAGGGCTGTAGAGTTGGACGAAGTTGCAGAGATAGGGATTTGAAAACAAAAAGTATAATTTTTAAGATTGAGGCATGACACGCCTAGGAGCTGATGTTGCTCAGTGAATAGGACTTCGTGTAAGTAAGGATGCAGGGCAGCAGGGCTTTGGATGAATTCAGTGTAGAGTGTGGAACATGGAAGGCCAGCAGGAGAACTTTGGAACAGTCAAGTTGAGAGGCCAAAAAAGCAGCAGATGAACTGAGATAGGAATGTTTGTCAGACTCAGAAATCTGAGATGGTCCTCTGTGTTTTTATCTGAAAGCAAACAAATGCTACTTTTTAGTACATTTATAAGATCATGGATGATATAGTAAACTTGTGATGAATTGTATAAATCTGTAAATGGGCAAACAAGAAGAATTTGAATGTAGCAACAGTTATTTATTTTCCACATACATTATGGAGCTCTCACCAAAAATGAAACAACATTTACCCAACTTGGGTTGTCAGCATCGTGGAAATTCCTTAACTTTTAGGCAGCCGATTTTTCAATTAATAAAGAACTGTTTATTGTTTCATGGGGAAAACCTGTAGTAAGAGAGATAATTGTATTTTCCTTAATTCTGTTAAATTGTTGTTACCCTCCCTTTGTTCAATAACAATTTGTCATAGACACAGACATACAATAACATGTGAGCATTGCATCACCTTTATTATGTTGTTGTCCTATGATTCCAGTCAGAAACAAGTTAAAGCAAACACTAAGGCCCAGGTCACAATAGGCAGGACTCAAAGGTCAGAGGTTCTTCTGTATTACCATTAAACCTCAAAGTTGTACTGTCATTGTTTCAATTCAGAAGCCTGTTGACCAGTTCTTGGCATTAATTCAGTGAGGACTGGCTTTCTTATACAGTCAGCTGACTCTAACTGGCTATACCAGTGGGTGGGCTGATTGCATAAGGGTACTGGATTTTATATTGTCAACAGAGCTGAATCATAGATATAGACTTCCCAGAAACTAAATTAAAATGGTGCCACTATAAAAACTAATTAGATATATTTTATCAGCAACAAAACATTTTGAGATGCCATTCCATTTCTTAATTTCCTCACATGCTACTTCTCTAAATATTTTATTTCGTTTTTAATGTGCAGCCATTTTCTGCACTTTCATTACTGTGGGATACGGAGTACATTGTACTTTGAGGATTATGTGGTTCACTGAGTATGCAAAAATGATCCATCCCAACAATTTTTTAAAACAAGAATTCAATGAAGTTTCCAGGGTTGATCTTACAGGCACAGTTCATAGAGTGTCAGATTGGAATAGTTCTGGGGGACTGTCACGTCTGTACCAGGGTGTGGAGATTGTTTCTAGTCTATAGAATCATGTAATGTTTATGGCATGGAAGGAGAGCATTTGTCTCATCAAAAATGCACTAAAAAATGGATCGGTCCCATTTTCCAGCATTTGGTCTACAGCTGTTCAGATTATGGCACTTTAATTGTATACATAGACACCTCAAATTAGTTAAGGATTTCTCTCTTGATTATCCTTTCAGGAAGTGAGTTCCAGACCCTTACCACCACAGTGAAAAAATAGTTCTCTCATCTTCCTTTCAATGCTATTCCCAATCATTTTAAATCCATGGCCCTTTGTCACTGACCTCTCTGCTAAGGTGAATAGGTCATTCCTGTCCATTAATTAAATCTGAAATTAAAACAAACTGGCCTAATATCACTGTCAATTGCCACAAAAACATTTGTAGTTCACTAATGACTTTTAAGAATGGCAGATTTATTTCTCTAAATGATCTGGCCCACTTGTGACACCAGATCCACAATTATATGATTGACTGTTGACTGTCCCCTGGGCGATTAGAGATGGGCAATAAATGTTGGCCTAGCTAGTGATGGCCTTATTCCAGGAATGAATTTTAAAAAAACTGTCCATGCCCTTCACAATTTTGTACATTTCAATCAAAATTCGCCTCAGTCTCCTCTTTTCCAAGGAAATGAAACACAGCCCACTCAATCTTTCCTCATGTTTACATTTTTCTAATCCTGACAATCCACATAAATCTCATAGACAAAAGCAAAGTTCTTTTTAAAAGCTTTCTAGATGTAGTAGACAGTATTAAAAAATCTTGAAACACACTGCAAACAATGTTGTTAGCCTATTTCCCAACACTAACCATTACAGAGATTCAAATCCAGATAAATTACCTGTCTATATCTCCTTAAGCTCAATTCAAATGAAACTCGCCAGTTTCTGTCCTGTGAACTGTATGGCCTTCCTACATGATTACTCACAAACTAAGAGCTTAGCTATTCTCAGCTTCTAATAAGCTGCAGATTTCTAAACAAACACACTTGGTCTGGAAGTTGCACAAACTAAACCCTTTTTTTCACTGAGGCAGCTTATTCCCTTAAATGTGTTGAAAAATTAGCAGAGAAAGCATATTTGCTTCTGACCTAGTCAGGTCTAATTTATTTTTACTCTGGTCATCTATGCTCCTGGGAATAACCAATGTGCCTTCACCCTCCCCCGATGCATAAGCCTGATGGCTGAAAACTGACCATTATAATGCATGGAACAAAAACAAAGTTGCTGGAAAACCTCAGCAGGTCTGGCAGCACCTGTGGAGGAGAAAACAGAGTTAACGTTGTAGGTCCGGTGACCCTTCCTCAGAACGCATTCATAATGCATCCCTCAAACAAACACTTTAAAATTCCATCTGACACTGCAATTGAATGATGATGAAACTATACCTTTAAGAACCAATCCCCCCCACCCCCGCCAATAACCTGGGTGAAAGGTAGCAAAGTCTTGAAATTATGAAGACACTCCTTAAAGACCTATTGCATTTTCAAACTTTGATTTCAATTGGCAAACCTAATACTTCCTTATGTGGCTTGGTGTTGATTCTTGTTTGATAATGCTCCTTGAAAATACCTCATTATGTCTTACTAAATTAAGGGGTGCAGTAAATTGCAAGCTGCTAAATATCTATTTCTCTGATGATTCATTGGGATAAGCATACCAACTTCCCAGATAAGCTTGGGGATGTGAATCAGTGATTTCTGTATTCTTCCACCCTGGCTTGGTGCCAGTTTCTGATGCCCTGGGGTCCCAGATGGAGCTTGTGCAGCTAGAACCCTATCCAACTATTACAAAAATAATGCGAAGACATGCGAATAAGTCATTAGAAAGTGGAGTGAAAGAACCAAATACTTAGCTATTCGCTCCCACCTGCTGCAGTGGACAGACTGAACTTGCAAGAAATTTCCAAGTTATCCACTCATTTATGCCCACTTTATACCAATGGGAAGGTAAATGAACCAGGAAACCTCAGTAAAACTTCCATCACAGACCAGAAGTGGGGACAGGGAGTTTCTTACACAGTGACCAGCATTCATGATACCCTAGACCCATGTGGCTATTCTAGGCACAACAATAAAGCTTTGATCCAACCTCTGAAGAGTGTACTTACTTAAAATGTATATTTCATATACCACAAAGAAAGAAATCTTTAAACCCTGACTGATGGTCCAGTGCAAGGTTGGGACACAGTCGAGGTAACTGATCGGATGGTCGTGATCTTAGTGCAGTCTGTAAGTTCATCACACTTGCTCTTTGCAGGTGAGGGAGCTGAGGGTACCCCCAAGATGGGCATGAAGGAGTGAATTAAAAGCCAAACCCCGCTACCCTCTGGGCCCAGATTGAGCTTCACAGTGCTTGATTCCCACAATAAACAAGCCTGATTTATTCCACTGGAGCAAATTTACTTCAGACTTTGGACCCTTTTGTTGCAACACTTAAATTGGGAGCAGGAGTAGGACCCTCGAGCCTGCTCTGCCATTCAATAAGATCATGACTGACCTGATTACTTCACATTCCTGCCTGCCCCTGATAACCTTTAACCCCTTGTTCATCAAGAATCTATCCATCTCTGCCTTAAAAATAATCAAAGATTCTGCTACAGCTTTTTGAGGAAGAACACTGATGATCTTTATGAGAAAATATTTCTCTTTATGTCTGCCCTAAATGGGTGATGCTTTCAGGTGACCTCTGTTGCGACAAACCACTGTAATCTAGCCCAATTTGGACTACTAAGGATTTTAGAGTAACACAGTTTAATGGCTCTGAGGTAATTCCTAGCTCTAAACTATGGACGTTTGGCCTCCATTCTGTGCTGAATGAGTTAATCTCTTGGTTCTGCAGTAGAGTTTCATTTCTCTTAAGAGTTTAAAAGTAGAGTTTAGTCACCATGTTACCTCTAGGTTAAGGAAGAGAAACGTTAACCAGGGCTGTGATAGCATCATCTAGAAGCTCCAGTGTGTTTACACTGACTACACACATTGTCAGACATGGCTGGATTGCACTTCACTGTTGAGGTCATGAATGAAAACCAATAGCCACAAGAGAATAAATGTTTAAAGGCGAAGCCCCTGTTCATGAATTCATATCTATGAGACAACCAATGCCTTCAGGAAAAAAGGAGAAAGAAAAAATTGAAGGGAGAAACTGCTCTTCTGAAGCACGGGTTCCCTTCCAATCTTTCTTAATTCATTTTTTTGCATGAAATGGTAAACCGAAGACCTGTTAGTCCTGTTGGATGGATTGCATAGTTCGAAGAAGAGCAGGGAGTTCTCCCCTGGTGTCATGGGCAGTATTTCTTCCTCAATCAACAACACAAAAACAGATTACCAGATTACCTTCACATGGCTGTTTGTTGAGGTTGACTGTGCACAATTGACTGCTGCATTTCCTACATTATAAATAACTGCATTCAGAAAATACTTAATTTACCATAAATCTCTTTGGATTATTTCAAGTTTGCTATAGAAGCGAATGTTCTTTCTTTCATGATGTAAATATGTATTTTCTTTCTTTTGCACGTATATAACAGATAACTAAAAAAAAAGCAAAAAAAATACTCTGGAAATGCTCAGCAGGTCAGGCAGCATCTGTGGAGATAAATAAATTTAATGTTTGAGTTTGAGATGGCCTTTCATACGGGGTTATGGGGATGAGGTTGGGGATGAGGTAAGTAAAAGGCACTGAAGTGTTCGATCAGCTATGATCATATTGAATGGCATAGGAACCTTAATGGATGTTCCTATGTTCTGATTTAATAACAGCCTATAACTGTTAACTAAATCTGCCTGAATAATAAGAACAGAAAATGCTGGAAATAGCTGGTCTGGCAGCATACATAGAGGTAAAAAGAACAATGGTCAATGAACATTTTACAGACTAGTTAAAGTGTAAAATGACCTTTTCTCTGTGTGGAACAGATGAGAGCAGAAATTGGTTTGTTAAACTGTGATATGTATAGCAGTGTAAATCAATGAGTATTGACATTGCACATTATAAATTGCAGGAAATTGACAATGAATCATAGGTTAGTGCATTAACTGAACCCTTATTTTTGTTGTGCTTTGGTTTGTAGATAAAATGATGACAGTTTAAATTTGCAGCAGATAGACATTTATCCCTTTGTAGTTCAATGACCTGTTACTTACTTGATTGGTAACTTGAGCTGAAGAAACAAGCACTTAAGGGGAATGTGAAATGACAGACCAGTGAAGGATTATTGCTCCTTATGTAACATCCTCTCTCCAGGAGTTAAATCCTTTGAGTGCTTGTAGCAACACAATGCTTCGATACTTTTAATAATTTCACTATTTATAACCATCAGGTAAAACAACTGGCATTTTTGTGAATTGATTGTTGCTTTGTAAATTATCCCAAGCAATGGCCAAAAAATAATACAGATGTTGGATTATTTAATCCATTCATCTTCTTGTCCATCTGCAAAATGCTTGGGCTTATAAAAGTAACTAGCTTTAGCAGGCAGTCCCACCTTTGATGTTAAAAGACCACCTTCTGTGACCAGTACAACCTTATTCTTCACTGCTGCACTTTCGCTCTATATTCCTTTTTCAAGGGCTAGCATGGTTCCAGCAGACAGGGGGTTTTAGCTTTTAGCCAACCACATTGAATCTGTGCACTCTGGTTCTTGACCCTACTGACAACGGGACCAGCTTAGCTATTTTGTCCTCACACCCTCATGAATTTGAATACATCTATCAAGTTTCCTCTCAACCTGCTCTTCTGCAAAGAAAACAATGTCTAAGCAACCTTTATTACTGAAGCCCCTCTTCCCTGGAACAATTCTTATGATGACAAGCATAGAGATTGCTGGAAAAGCTCAGCAGGTACGGCAGCATCCATGGAGAGAAATCAGAATTAATGTTTCAGGTTAACTGACCCTTCCTCAAAACATTTTTATAAATATCTTCTGTGCTCGCTCAAACATCTTCAATTCTTCTTGAACTGAATTGGCCAGAACTGAACACAGTACTGTGTTTGAGGATAAACCATGCCTTATAAAACTTCACAATAACTTCACTGCTTTTGTACTACATTTATAAGACTCTTGATGCTGTATGCCTTAGTAGGTGCTTTCTCAGCCTTCCCTGCCACATCAAACAATAATAGATTTTTGAAAGAAAGTCAGCTTTATATTTTTGCATTGTACACGAGTTCAGATGGACAATCTAATTGACTTGAAGCCTTATAAAAGTTACAACTTTTGCAATCATCCAGGCATCGTTTCAATAATGCATGACACAACAATTTTTAACAAGAATAATAACATGGCAGGAAGAATAGAGGAACTAAATATTTCTTAAGAGGAGAAAGACTGCAGAAAGCTATGGCACAGAGGGACTTGGGAGTCCTTGTGCATAAATCACAAACAGCTAGGACACAGGTTCAGCAGGGAAGGCAGATGGCATGTTGGCCTTTATTTCAGAAGAAATGGAGTATAAAATTAGGGATGTCTTGCTGAAACCAGAAAAGGGATTAGTTAGACCAGAGCTGGAATACTGTGAACATTTATTTTCCTCTTTTACAATTTGGACCCACTGATCTTTAATACTTCAACCCAGAATTTACCCAACAACCAGTTCCAACCTCAGTTGCAAGCCCACCTGAAGATTTTCTGATTACTGTCAATGCTTGAGATGCTGCTGAAGCTTTCCTTGGATTCTCCTATGTTCCTCCTGAAGATGATATCTACCAACAATAAACCAGGTGGACTATAATGCCCTTGTGTTTTAAACAGCAAAGAACCGATTAGAGTAGAAACCTTCTACATTGTGCACCTTACATCATGAGGGCTGTCCTCTTAGAATCTCCTTTGCTGAAGAGTTTCTGTGTCGGAGTAAGAGTGTTTCTATTGCAGACTTCAGTATTCATCAACTTCAGCAAATGGATCCTGTCAACTCTGCTCCTGAAAGTTTGATAATGTATGAACTTTGTAGATGCAGAAAAGGTTGTTTCCCCTTCTGGGTGAAGAAAGACCCTTCTGGGTCTAAGAAATGAGGGCATAATCTTATAAAATGGCATCACTCATTTAAGATAGAGTTGTGAAATAACTCCAGAGGCCAGGATCCTGTCACCAAGTCATCCTTTATTTACACGTGGAGAGTATTTGACACTGATCCAGCTCCCTCAGAGCCAGCTCTCAGTGAACAGGACGTCTGACGCTCTTGTTCTTATCTGTCAGGCAGGGCTTTCTGATTAGGGTTGGTAATTTGGTCCAATCAGGGAACTCATATTCTCTGAGGTCCACCAGGCTGACCTCATTGCAAGATGAGGAAGTATTTTTTCTCTCATTGTGAATGTGTGACTGTCATGAATCTGCAGAATTCTTTACTGTAGAAGCTGTTAAGTATATTCAAGGCTGAAATGGACAAGAATGTTTAGTCAGTAAAGTCATCAAAGGATATGGACAAAAAGCAGCAAAGTGCTGTTGAGGGTTGTCAGATCAGCTATGATCTTATTGAATGGTGAAGACTTGATGGGCTGAATGGCCTACTTATGCTCCAATATCTTTTGATCTTAACCTGTTCAAATGTCACACTATTAAAATACCCCATTCAGATAACAGAGGTAGCTCATGCTGCATTTAGTGAACTTTTTATATAATTTAAAAATAGCTGGAGTCAAATTGAAACCTCCACTAAGGTTCAAATCAGAAGTCTTCATTTGACCTATCTGCATGAGAAGTGCCTAATTGCTTTTTCTTCATTAATCAATTAACATAAGTCTTCTGACTAGCAGACGGAAATTATGATTTGTGGTCACTGTCAACAAGTTATTCTGCATTAGGAAGGCAGGCATTTGCATCTGCACCAATTATCATTGGTGTGGAGCCTGTTGATGTTTTCTTCGAACATCCATTTCAAAATGTTGGATTTCAAAGCTATGGACAGTTGACAGCATCAAGAGTGAAATAAAGGTATTATATGAATTGTGTTCAGCAAACCTCTGTTCTGACATAAATGGTGAGAAACCCATTGGCACCCAGAACTTGCATATTCTACATTCAGCATTTTATCCCAGTTGTTCAGATAAACCAAAACTGTTTGTCAAGAAGTGGTAATAGCTTCCTTGGAAAGCTTTCTTCTGGATGACTTTCAGTTTGTTTATTTATTATTCTGTTGTATAGTTTTTTGCATGTTTTGTTCTGATTCTTTTCATATTTGATCTATAACTAAGGTCTGGGTTAGTATTTTTAACGCAGAGTATTGTAGGATTACCGTGAGTTTGTCTTTCTGAGATGCCAAGAGAAAGATGGGACATGTCGAGTATTTTTTTGGTATTGGTCTTAATGGTTATATCTGGACTGCATTAACTCAGACACATTCCTTAGTCTCACCAACTTCACCCTCATCTGTCTCAGCACCATTTATGGATTCCATGTGTTGACCAGCAGTACTTTTGTACAGCAATCTAATTTTTTGTTTGCATCTGCCACTCTAACTCAAGCCTTTTCACTTTATTGTGGCTGACAGAAATATAATACAGTAGATGATAAAATGGCTACAAGTGCCTTAGCAGCTTTACAGATTACAGGCATTTTAAAATATATAAATACTTTGTTACATCTAAAAAGGTATGTGGTCAAGCAACCACGGGCCCAAAATTGACTCACAGCTGGAGGAATCAGGCCTGACTGAATATTGGCCAAACTAAATCAATTAGCAGCCAGCAGCAATGGCCACAGAGAACAGAGCAAACTAAGATCAAAGAGATCACAAAGTTTCAGAGAGAACCAGTTACAACTACCCTGAGCGTTGTGTATTAGAGAGGTATCGATTAGACTTTCTGGCACCTTGACTTCCAGATAGTGCCTGAAGCCATGAACTATACACCTCCTCGGATAGCAACAGTGAATGGTGTTGGCATGACCCCATTGAATACTTAAACCCAGCTCATGACCCAATTGGCCAAAGGACACAGAACATTGTGGAAGGTCCAGGTTGAAGGGGATAAAAACACACCCACCTGGAAGCCAGCCCCTCAGTGAAGACTCACAGCAAAACTCATGGTGGGAAACTGTGTGACAACCATAGAAGATCCAAGAGGAGATCCGGCCTGACCTGCGAGACCCACTTTTGTAGAAGAGAGCCAGCCCTCCTCGCAGAGGAAGGAGATTCCAACAGCCCAGCTCAAACATATGGATCTTTGTAGATAATATCCTTCTTCAGATATTGTGAGAATTTGGGAAATATTCACAAAATGTTTTTAATAAGACATATTTTGTTCATAAAATTGAGTTGAACCACAAACCAAATTTTCTATCCTTTGTCTGCCACATTGACAAGGGCACTTGGGTAAAGTATTTTTAATACTGGTCAAAGTATCCAAAGCACGGACAATGGATGCATTTATACAAATTAACTTGAGTCTCAAAATGATAGCAGTGTGATAATGACATGGATTGAGATCACAGAGGATATTACCACTTCTTGATCTTCTTTGAAATTGAATTTTTAAAAAAACTTTCTTGGGATGAGGGCATCGCTGGCTAGGCCACATTTATTGCCCAGAGGGCAGTCAAGAGTCCACCACATTGCTGTGGGTCTGAAGTCACATGTAGGCCAGACCATGTAAGGATGGCAGTTTCCTTCCCTAAAGGGAGTTAGTGAACCAGATTGGTTTTTACGATGATTGATTTCCAGTCATTATTAGATGATTAATTCCAGATACTTATTGAATTCAAATTTCACTATCTGCCATGGCGGGATTTGAACCCAGGTCCCCAGAACATTATCTGGATCTCTGGATTAACAGTCCAGCGATAATATCACCAGGCCATCACCTCCCTGTTCAATGGGTTCTTCTATGTTTAGCTGAGAGAGGAAGCATGCTCTTGGTTTAACATCTCTTCTGAAGGATGGCACTTCTAATAGTACAACCCACCCTCACTGGAGTGTCTGCCTAAATTTTTCTGACTTTGCCACATGCTTACTTGATTCTATCCTTTATTTGGCTATTGTATAAAGTTGACTCACACTGCTTGTTATCCTAGAGTCCTTTTAACCCGGAGCTAACCTCTGGCTTCAAAACTTCTTACAGTCCTACAACCTTACCACATAGCTCTCAGTTGCTCTCATTATCCACCACTTACATTTCTTGCTGCTTCATTCCCATTGACAATTGCACCTTCATCTACCATAAGACCATAAGAGACAGGAAGAGTAGGCCGTTTGGCACCTTATGTTAGCAAGAGATTGCAAGCCTACTGAAACATAATAATTGTTAAAAAACAATTTGTTGCATATTCCTGTAACACGTTTGCGAAACATTTCTATAATGCTTCAATCGTTATCCAATTTATTTCTATCTAGAAATTCTGATACTGTCTACCCATTCTACCCATCAATAGAATCATGACTGATCTGATACCAAGGACCTACACTCAACCTCCCTTCCTAACGTCCACTCTTGAAGACCTTCTTGAAAACACATCACTTTGACCAGATTTTGGTTACTGCTTCCAATTAGCAGGGAGGCAATGGCCTAGTGGTATTATTACTAGACTGTTAATCCAGAGACTCAGGTACTGTTCTGGGGACCCGGATCCTGTCATGACAGACAGTAGCATTTGAATTCAATAAAAATCTAAAATTAAGAGTTTAATGATGCCCATTGCAATCTATTGCTGATTTTTTTGGGTTTTTCCCAAACACTGGTTCACTAATGCCCTTCAGGGAAAGAAACTGCCATCCTTACCTGGTCTGGCCTACATGAGACTCCAGACCCACAGCAGTGTGGTTGACTCTTAACTGCCCTCCAAGCAATTTTAAGGGAACTGCAATAAATGCTGGCCTTGCCGGTGACACCCTCATCCTGTGAATGAATAAAAAGAACTGGATTTTGTCTGATGATTTATCAGTGAAGTGCTATGTGAGGTTCCTCCACAATCTAGGTAAATGCATGTTGTTTTTATAAAAGAATATACGTCATGAAAGAAATTGTGACACAATGTTTCCAGTAGCTTTGTGATTTTCTGATAACTTCAGATCCCACACTTCTCTAAGTATTATTCAAAATTGTGTGGGTGATATTAGTAATTAGTGGCTTGTTCATTCATTATTAATGAGGAGTTATGCATATTATCTCAAACATGTTTCAGAAAATGCGTTGTTTTACATTAATGAGTTTGTACAAAATTCCCCATGTGGACTATGTTAGCAAGAGATTGCAAGCCTACTAAAACATAATAATTTTTAAAAAACAATTTGTTGCATATTCCCGTAACACGTTTGTGAAATATTTCTATAATGCTTCAAATGTTATCCAATTTATTTCTACCTAGAAATTCTGATACTGCCTACCCATTCTACCTTTTGGTCTTCTAAGATTTCTTCCCTCAGTTCAAAATAATGTTTATAAGCAAGCAAGCAGAGAGATGTATGATCACTGTTCTCCTAATTTTTATCAACATAATTTTATTAAAGATCTCCCTGTTACAACTTGTATTCTTTCAACATACCATGTGCAGTTCTGCTTGCCAAACTAGAGGACGGATGTGATTGCACTGGAGGGAATGCAGAGGAGATTCACTATGTTGTTGCCTGAGATGCAGCATTTTATCTATGAAGAGAAGCTGGATAAGTTCAGGTTGTTTGCTTTAGAGGAGAGAAGGCTGAGGAGGGTACCTGATTGAGGTGAATAAGGTTATGAGGGACAAGGACTGAGTGGATAGGAAGCAGTTGTTCCCCCTAGTTGAAGGGTCATTAATGAGGGGACATTAAGGTTAAGGGCACGGGGTTTAGAGGAGGATTTGTGGAAAACATTTTTCACCAGATGGTGGTGGGAATGTGGAAAACACTGCCTTGGAGGGCAGTTGAGGCGAGATTATTCAGCCTTTACAGAGGATGTAATTGAGTACTTGAAATGTCATAACATTCAAGGCTATGGGCAAAATACTGGAATGTGGGTTTGGTGTAGATAGGTCCGAGCAGACTTGATGGGCTGGAGGGCCTCTTCAGTGGTATATGACTCTATGAGTCTAATTAATTTTCCTGTCTTCTTGAGATCCAGCAGATCTCAAGACCTTGTCCACTCTACATTAACTTTCTCACCTGTCCTTCAAGCCTTAGCAAATTCTCTACTAGAGCGAACAACAATTCTCTCAGGTTCATAGAATGATACAACTATTTGTCTGAATGAGCCTGTGCTAGGAGACATGGTTACCCTGTCTGCCCTCTCCACTATGGATTAAGGAGCAAAATGCAGGCAGAGCTAAGCATCTGTATAGACTGCAGCTCATGAGCAATTCACTTCAGCTGGTTTTCTTCATTCACAGGATGGGCATTATTGGCAAGCCTAGTATTTATGGCCCATCCTTTTTCCACTTCCACGAACCAGCCTTTTTCCAGTTGGAAACTGTCTCTTATAGATATTTTCTGATCAACCTGTTCAGAGATGTTATTCCACATCTCTAGAGTGGATGGGACTTGAACCTGGGCCTCCAGGCTCAGAGGTAAGGACACTACCACTTCACTAAAAAAGCCCCCAAATCTGATTCAGACACATGATTCTTGACCTTTGATTTGTATAATCTGCTCTTTATCTTAACTCACATACATCCACCCAGTTAGGGCCCTGGGGCTGATTGACACCCAGTTATGGTGTAACTGATCAGTATGGAAAATGTAGAACTGTCTCTGGTCATGATGCCAGCAGGTGGTTTGGTTAAACTTCATGTCAGACTGTTGGTTTTGTTTGTGTTCCCTTTTGCTGATAGTGAATGAAAACTCACGTTTGTGTTTGTCAAATTGCATGACTGAATGCAATGTTTCCCTATTGGATCTGGAAGAGCTGCAGGTCTCCAGTGGGCTTTAAAGGGTGTTCAGATGGGATATAATAAAAGGACAGGTAAAGAGTGTGTCCTGGTGGTTAAACAGTGACTAATGAGAGAAGAGGGCTGTTAGTGCAAGGGAGCGTCAGCCTTGATAGCTGTGTACCCTGGGCAGCATGACTTTCTGGCTGTTCTGTCATTATGTTGCTGGTGAGGGGCGAGGCTGGATTGTTAATGCTTGTCTGGGTGCACAGTGGCCTTTTAGAGATGCCGTGAGCTCCAGGGATCCTGGTCTTTTGGCGGATATCCACCGAGTGGCGAGTTGTTTTGGGAACACTTGTGTTGTAGGTTTATGCTGGAATTGAACTGGCGGACATCCTAAGGGTGGGGTAGGTAATTAATGAGATCCACTTTGTAAGGATATGGCTAGTCCCCACTCTCTTAAAAACTCAACGCAACTCACACTTTTCCAAAAATGTAAGATTCAGCCAGGGGCTTTCAATGTGGAAAGGAAGTGTACTGTGTGGGGAGGTAGGTAATTTCACGTGGCATTCCTATGGGAACTGAGATCTTGAAATGTATTGATTATCCACAGGCTAGTGCAGCACTGTGAGAGGGAGAATTAATACTGAAGCCCAACAAAAAGTGGGGTGAATCCTGCCAACAATTATACCATTCAGTAACAACAAACATACGTCGAGATTATGGCTGAAAATTACAGCAGGAGACCTTCCTCTGCTCAAAACATTATTCAAGTAACAAATGAGACAGAGTGGGTGACGTTAGAACACTCTAGAATCTGGAACTCTGCACTAGAGCAGGCTACAAGATGGATCTGATAACACAAAGAAGTTAGATTAGTCCTTACCTAATGTAACTCCAAGTCTGGTAGATACTATGTACTGCTGTACAGTTAGGACTCTGCTGCCCCTTCTGCAGCTGGATCCTTGACTTCCTGACCCTCAGACTGCAATCAGTAAGGATAGGTGACAACACCTCTTCTACAATAATCTTCAACACCGATGCGCCACAAGGCCGTGTACTCAGCCCCCTAGTATACTCCTTATATATTTACAACTGTGGCTAAGTTCAGCTTTAACTCCATTTACAAATTTGCTGATGACACCACCGTAGCGATTCGGATCTCAAACAAAAACAACAAGACAGAGAGCAGGAAAGAGATAGACAGCTTAATGGTGTGATGTAAAGAGAACAATCTCTCCCTCAATGTCAGCAAAATGAAGGAGCCAGTCATTGACCTCAGGAAGTGGAATGGAGGACATATCCCTGTCTGTGTCAATGGTGCTGAGGTGGAGGTTGTCAGGAGCTTCAAGTTCCTATGAGTAAATATCACCAATGATCTATCCTTATCCACACATGTCGATATTACATTCAATGCCTCTACTTCCTCAGAAGGCTAAGGAAATTTGGCATGTCCACAATGATTCTTACTAATTGTTATAGATGCATCATAGAAAGCATCCTATCTGGATGCATTACAGCTCGGTATGGCAACTGCTGTGCCCAAGACCATTAGAAATTACAGAGGGATCTGAATGCAGCCCAGTCCATCATGAAAACCAGCCACCCTTCCACTGACTCAGTCTATACTTCTTGCTGTCTCGAGAAAGCAGCCAACCCAATCAAAGATGCCTCCACTGACTCCCACAGCTACCTGGAATACACCTCCTCCCACCCACTTTCCTGCAAAAATGCCATCCCCTATTCCCAATTCCTTTGCCTCCGCCGCATCTGCCACCCAGGATGAGACATTCTACTCCCATACATCTCAGATGTCCTCATTCTTCAAGGACCGCAACTTCCCCCCCACAGTGGTCGAGAACGCCCTCGACCGTGTCTCCCGCATTTCCCGTAACACATCCCTCACGCCCCGTCCCCGCAATAATAACCAAAAAAGAATCCCTCTCGTCCTCACGTACCACCCCACCAACCTCCGGATCCAACGCATCATCCTCCGACACTTCTGCCACCTGCAATCCGACCCCACGACCAAAGACATTTTTCCCTCCCCACCCTTATCTGCTTTCCGGAGGGACCACTCCCTCCGTGACTCCCTTGTCCGCTCCACACTCCCCTCCAGCCCCACCGCACCCAGCACTTTTCCCTGCAACCGCAGGAAGTGCTACACCTGCCCCCACAACTCCTCCCTCACCCCAATCCCAGGCCCCAAGAAGACTTTCCACATCAGGCAGATGTTCACCTGCACATCTGCCAATGTGGTATACTGCATCCGCTGTACCCGTTGTGGCTTCCTCTACATCGGGGAAACCAAGCGGAGGCTTGGGGACCGCTTTGCAGAACACCTGCGCTCAGTCCGCAACAAACAACTGCACCTCCCAGTCGCGAACCATTTCAACTCCCCCTCCCATTCCTCAGACGACATGTCCATCCTGGGCCTCCTGCAATGCCACAGTGATGCCACCCGAAGGCTGCAGGAACAGCAAATCATATTCAGCCTGGGAACCCTGCAGCCCAATGGTATCAATGTGGATTTCACAAGCTTCAAAATCTCCCCTCCTCCAACCGCATCCCAAAACCAGCCCAGCTCATCTCCGCCTCCCTAATCTGTCCTTCCTCTCACCTATCCCCTCCTCCCACCTCA
>JAHRHZ010000026.1:6009533-6026778 GCA_024137785.1 Ginglymostoma cirratum | reverse complement strand
CCACCTACACTCACCTTTACTGGCTCCATCCCCGCCTCTTCGACTTGTCTGCCTCCTCTCCACCTATCCTCTCCTCTATCCGCCTCCCCCTCTCTCCCTATTTATTTCAGAACCCTCTTCCCCTCCCCCATTTCTGATGAAGGGTCTAGGCCCGAAACGTCAAGTTTTCCTGCTCCTATGATGCTGCTTGGCCTGCTGTGTTCATCCAGCCCCACGCCTTGTTATCAAAGATGCCTCCAACTCCAGTTATACTGTCTTCCACCGTTTTCCATTGGGCAGGAGATACACAAGTTTGAAAACACATACCAACAGATTCAAGAACAGCTTCTTCCCTGCTGTCATCAGACTTATGATTGGACCTCTCATATTAGAGTTGATCGTTGCATCTTCCCTGTCACTGTAACACTATATTCTGCATTCAGTTCTATTATCTTGTTGTACTTATGTAAGGTATGATTTGTTTGGTTATCACAAAAAACAATACTTTTCACTGTATCTCAGTACATTTGACAAGAATAACTAAAATCAAATCAAATATTTAATAGTAATTTTTGGAAATAGTGTTAATTTGAAATCTAAGCCTGAAGACAGTCCTTGGCTTTGCCTTCTTCCTGACCAGTCTGTCCTAAACCCAAACCCATTATGTGGTATCAAACAACATACCCTCTGACATTCTCTGTCTCTCATCCCCACCTCTACCCAATTTCTGCTCGTCACCAAGACATAAACAACAATATGGTTGACATGAAGGAATGAGCTGTAACCACAATTTAAAAAAAAAATTCCCTGAACATTAAATTCAAGAGCAAAGTCTACCAAAAGAATTGATTTTTTTTTTTGTCCTGTTATTGGTTTTGGCCTTTATTCAATTGTTGGCCTTTGACCAATTTAACATCCAAAGGCCTTGCTTCACCCCTGGCATGGCCACATTGTTTGAAAATCAGATTCCCACTTTAAACAGACTGACAGATTCAATGGATAGTCTTGAGCAGACATAGGAAGGTCTTTGGTTGTCAATATTGCTCTGTACCCACACAGGTAGCATATATTATGCTAGCTTCCTTCAAGGCTATATTCATAGCACATGCCTTGACCATGAAGGACCCCAACAAGATTGTAGCTTCAAGTTCACTGCAGTTCAGTTGCTGAGAAAAGGGAGGAATCTGTTTCTCTTCGCAAATAGTACCTCACTGAATCAATATTGATTGGGTTCTCTGTCATGGAGAGTTCATTTCAGGATATATTTTAATGCAAGAGAGAATGGCAAAAGCTTAATTTAAATTCAAATTTCTGGTATTCCAATTCCTTGGAGATTTTCTTTTAGCATTTTGAGCATGCAAGAATTTATGAAGTCAAGTAGGTTTAGTTATCTGGATTTGTTGTTCACAGTGAACAACAGGCAGCACTGTGGCTCAGTGGTTACCACTGCTGCCTCACAGTGCCAGGGACCTGGGTTTGATTCCAGTCCCGTGCGACTGTCTGTGAGGAGTTTGCACATTCTCCCCTTGTCTGTCTGGGTTTTCCCTGGGTGCACTGGTTTCCTTCCGCAGTCCAAAGATGCGCAGTTAGGTGGATTGGCCATGCTAAATTGCACCGTAGTGTCCAGGGATGTGTGGGCTAGGTGGATGAACGATGGGGAATGCAGGGTTTCATGGATGGGGTGGATCTGGGTGGGATGCTTTTCAGAGGGCTGGTGTGGACTTGATGGGCTGAATGGTCTGTTTCTATACTGTAGGGATTCTAATGGTCGATCAACCAAAAACTTATGCAGCCTATTTCAAGTGTAATCACTTCTAATATTTACTGACAGGTGAACAGGTGAACTGGTGATGTTGCAATTGGACTCGATCTAGTCTCCATAAGGATCAGCGCCCACAAGTAATAATCCAGGCGAAACTCTGGTGTGAACTGGCATGGATCCCTTGTAGATGGCAACAACATGGTAAGTGGCAGCAAGCTTTGTTCTGTAAAGTGAGCCAGAAATATATGGTACAGCATGATTAACATCAACCTGATTTTGTAAACTGGTAATTGAAGTAGTTTTAAATTTTATTCGCCTTTCTTTCCTCATTTCTTTGCTGAGATAGACCTGAAGTTCTTCTCAAACATAAGGGGCCAGAGACCTCCTTCCGTGCTAGAAGATTCAGTAGAGAGATCGCAGTTGCATTTGGTGACCACCTACAAGAATATCCCTGTTGGGTTCACTCTGGGTCTCCAGAGCTCTAGTTACAACCATCATACCAAGCAACGTGGAAACCAAAATGCAACCACACCTGTTTTGCTTTCAGGTGGACTCTGAGCTCAAGGGAGCCAACCTCATCCAGGGCCATTTTCAGGCTTGTAACTAATGTTGTCTGCCCGAACAGTAAGACCTGATAACTATTCTAAATTGATCCTGAACCCTCATTCAGAGAAATGAAGGGATCTGCCTGTGCCCCTTTCAAATACTGAGGTAGCTTCTCTTGTGGCTGAATGGGATGAATTTAGCACCACTACACCTATCTTACACTCATAGAATGAGTGTGGCAATGTTAAATTTCAACATCCAAGCTTTTCCATCATCTAGTCAGTTATGATAGCCTTGTACGGTGCCCAAATGTGTTGACTGTGTTAATCGCCCTTGGATGCTCCATCAAGTCACCACTTCTCAGGCATGAATCAGATTGGGGGAATGGGGGGCGATGGTAACAGACTATCTGACCCAGGAGGGATGGGCAAAGTCAAATTAGAGTGATGGTGTAGTCCAGTTGCTAGGAATCTTGCCTTTAAGTTACAAAATTCTGGCTTTACTTCACCTCCAGAGCATGAGTAAACAAATTGAGCCCAATACTGTAGCACAGTACTGAGGGATGGCTGCATTGTCACAGGTGCTGCCTTTTGCCATCTACCTGCTTAGATACATGTAAAGCATTTCCATTACAGTACTTTGAATAAGAGCAGGGAGCATTTTTCCTTGGATTCTCAGACAATACTGGGACCTCTGATTTCTCTCCACAGATGCTGCCAGACCTACTGAGTTTTCCAGAAATTTCTAATTTTGTTTTTGTTTCTGATTTCCAGCATCCACCGTTCTTACAGTATACATTTTATGGATTATCTGGTCATTACCACATTGCTGTTTATATCAGCTTGCCAAGTGCGAATTGGCTGCTGTGTTTCCCTCATTACAACAGTGACTACACTGTAGTGGTATTTAATGGATTGTGAAGTGCTTTAAGACACCTAGTAGTTGTGAAAAATTGAACATAAATATTCCTTTATTCCCCCATTTGTAAGTGTGCACACATTTCCTTACAGAAGTTATTGGTTAATGATTGAGGAAAGGCAATATCAAGGGGCACTTAATCATCACTCCCTGTCCAAAACCAGCTGACACAGCCTGAAAGAGCCATCTTGAAACTTTCTCATCCAGCTGGCTGCATTCCAACCAAATGTAGTTAGCCTCCCAATTGAACAAGTCTGTAAGCTAATGCATATCATTTCATTGAGACTCTGACATTATAATGTTAGCTGTGCTCTGATGATTCTGTCTGATAGAATCATATAAGACGTAGGAGCAGAAGTAGGTCATTCGGCCCTTTGAATCTGCTCTGCATTCAATAAGATCATGAATGATCTACTTGCAGTATTCGGGAGTGGATGTTGTCCAACAGACATTTATTATAATTAACTATTCTACACAAACAGTTCATTCCTCAGACACAAGTGCCTGGGCTAATATTGAGCTATTAATTCACAACATACTGGAAGTATACTTCCAGTAGAGTGCCATGCTTTAAATGATCTAAAGTAAGATGAGTATGACATGAAATGATGACATGATGATGTCATGAGCTTGTTTGAGAGACATAATACAACAGCCAAAGCTAGTTACTGCAAAATCTTATAAACGGTACACTTCTGCCACAGTGTGCCAGTGGTGAAGGCAGTGACTAATTAAGGTGATGGATGGGGTACTGATCAAACATGCAGCTTTGTCCTTGAGTATTGTTAGCATTGCATTCATCCATGTGACCAAACTGGATGTTTCCTACACATAGATATCAAAATAAGGAAACTTTGCATTAGAATTCTAACTGAAACAACCTATGAGTTAGTCTTTCTGTGACTGGGAAATTATGATAAATTCAAAAGGAAGTGAATCAGCCTTGGAATTATTGCCTGCAGTTTTGGTCACAACACCACCAGAAGGATGTGGATGCTTTGGAGAGCATAAAGAAAAGGTTTACCAGGTTTCTGCCTGGTATGGGGGATTTTATCTATGAAGAACGGTCAGATAGACTGGGGTTGCTTTCACTGGAACGCAGGAGGTTGAGGGGTGACCTGATAGAAGTTTATAAGATTGTAAATGACATGGATAGACTAGAAAGTATGAAACTTTTTCCCATGGTGAAAGGGTCAATTACTAAGGGACACAGGTTCAAGGTGCATGGGGGGTGGATGGTTAAAAGAGATGTGCGAGGCAGGTTTTTCACACAAAGGGTGATGAGTGCCTGGAACATGCTGCCAGAGGAAGTATTAGAAGCAGACACAATAGCAGCATTCAAGAAGCACCTGGACAAATATATGAATAGGAAGGGAATAGAGGGATATAGATCCTGTAAGTGAAGACAGTTTTAGTGTGGAAGGGCAAAATGTGTCAGTACAGGCTCAGAGGGCTGAAGGACCTGTTCCCGTGATGTATTGTTCTTTGTTCTTGTTCTACAATTGTACCATTCAGCCTCTCTGCAAAAGCCTCCTGATGGGAATATGGAGCTGAGTTGGCTGTTTTACCCCCTACACGATATAACTGAGCAATAAATGTTAAAGTGAGGTGTAAAAGATAGTTGATTTAACTCATCAACACTTCCCCAGAAGAATCAAGTTAAAAGGATCTAAATCTGTACTGAATGCCAGATGGAAATATGCTTTATTAGTTTCTTGAACCTTAGTCCAGCACATCGTAAATTCTAGCTGAACTTTCCAATAAACCATAGGGCACTGGCATTACCTGGCAATATAACAAGCTCTGGTGTAATATGTTGTAACGTATCAAAAGTATTTTTATAGCCTTGCTGTTGTTGCAATGTTTGCAGAGTTCGTCCCAAGGATATTCTCCCTCTCATTTTCATCGCTAGTTAGACAAAAATGATGTGATCCAGTCAGGTCAATGACATCAGACACTGTTGCCCTCAGCATTTTGACTAACAGCTGGGAAGTTGTTGTCAGCTTCCATTCATCCCCAGATACTTGGATTTAATGTACGTTCAAATGATTTTGGGTTTTACCCTGACCATGTAAATGTTCAGGACTTTGGTGTCACATTTTGGAATCAAAGCCAAAAATAATTACAAGTCTCTAGAGGTTTGCTTTCAGATTGAATTGAAATAAAAGAAATATGGGTTTCAAAGAAAGTTGCCATCCGTCTTAGGGAGAAAAAAACTTGAGCAACATTATTACAAAGCAGGGCTCAGGGCTGAAAGGCTTTAAATGTGGGTGTCATGTCTTAGGATTTTTTTCATAATTTTCCACTGGAGGGATTAAATAAGAGATTTGACATGTTTTATTTTATTCAAATGCATCTCTAAAAGTTTTTAAAAGAATGTAGACAAAAGGTGATTAAGAATCAGTGAGGCTTTGAAGTTGCTTTGCATTAGCTGTAAATGATAAGCAGGTCCTCAGCCTCTGACACTAATTGAGTGAAACCTCACATCGAATAGGGAAATACCAGGTTCTGGACATTTATTGGAAGGTATGGCGTGCAGAACTTTTTAAGAAACTATTTAAGGTTTGAATCCACCAGTTGGCTACTCTTATTAAGGATCAGGACTCACAAAAGTGTAGGTTGGAAAATCATAGGTCTGCAGCCTTCAATTTTCTATCCATTAGCAATCATATACAGGAAATGGCAGGTTATAGAGCTATAATTTTGTAGCTTGAGGTCTCTGTGGGATAGGTCCCTGTGGCATTATCTGCAACTGAAATCAAATTTTGCAGTACAATACATTTGTGCATTTGAAATTCAACTCACCTCTCACCACTGACTGCAGTTTTAAATCTATGTCAGTGGTACACAATTGTTTCTGTAGTTGGAGTCTGTTTATTTATAATTAATGGCAATTCTTGGTAAGTACAGAAACCTGGTGCACGGTTTCTATCAGCCAGGGTCGGAAAAACAGATAAATTGGAGGATTCTGCATACTTATAAAAAGCCTTTAACAGTTGTAACAACTCTGGAAATAGAGGGACTTGATTTCAATGCATTACCTTGGTGAGGTGTGACAGAAGTAACAGGAAAGAAACAAGCCATTGAGCTTGTGTCTGTGTCTATGCTCCTCCAGAGCCTCCTTGCAATTTGCTTCATCTCACACAATCAGCATCTACTTTTGTGTCTTTCTCCCTCATGTGTTTTGAGCATTACTGTAAATACAAACATATGAAATCGATACACAGGTACACCTTCTGGTCCCTCTTGCTTCACCATTCAAGCTGATCTCATTGTGTTTGAAACACCACATTCCCATCTACCCATGATAATCTTTGATTTCTCCCTTTTCCCAATAATATAGCCTCCTCCACCTTAAAAATATTAAATGGCTTCCCCCCTACCCAGCCCCACTACTTTTTGAGATAGAGAGTTCCAAAGTCAAATGATCCTCAGAGAAGAATATTCTCCTTATCTCTGTCCTGAAAGGATGACCTCTAATTTCAAGACAGCACCTCCTTGTTATGGACTGCCCTACAAAAGGAAACATCCTTTCCACATCTGCTTTGGTTGAGACCTTTCAGGATGTTACACATTTCAATTAAGTCACCCCTCACGCTTCTAAACTCCAGTGCAAACTAGTCCAGTCTGTCTAACCCGTCCTCAGAAAACAACTCTCTCATTTCAGGTATTAATTTACTAAACCTCCTCAGAATCATGTCTGATATAATTCTGGTCTTCCTTAAATAAGGAGATCAAAAGTGCTCACAGTATTTGAGATACAGTCTCACCAATGCTCTGTATAACTGAAGCATGACATCACTAAATTAAGTTCACTTCCTCTCCTAATAAAGGATAGTCCCCTATAAGCCTTCTAAATTATGTACTGTACTTGCATAATAAATCACTGTAATTTATGAACAACACGTAAATCCCTCTGCGCCATGGAATTCTGCAATCGTTCTCCATGTAAGTAATTGCTTTTTAATTCTTCCTGCTAAAGTAAACAATTTCATGTCATACACCGTCTGCCAGATTTTTGCCCAAACCATTCCATAAGACCATAAGACATTGACCCACTTTTGCTTCTTTCAGCCCATCAGTCCTAGTTTTTGTTTCCAAATTGTGTGTACAGTGTCATTGGTGGAATAAAACATCCCAAGGTGCTTCACAGCAGTATTCCTGAGCAAAATGTGATGACGAGCCATGTAAGGCACCATTAGACCAGATGATCAACAGCTTGGTTAAAGATTTAGGATTTTTAAGGAGTGCATTGGCTGAATTGCACTATCACCCATTGTGGGGCAGTTAGGATCAGAGTTGCTGAAAATGTCTGAATTAGAGGAGGTGTGGGGCTGGAAGAGATTACAGATTTAGGGAGGGCAGAGGCCATAGAGGGACTTGAAAACAAAGATGAGACTATTAAAATCAAAAAGTTGCTTGAACAGGATCTGGCAGAAGTCAGCAAGCACTGGGATGACAAGAGAACAGGACTTGGTGTGCCTTAAATTACAGGTGCCAAAGATTTTAATGAGCTCTGGTTTATGGAGGCTAGAATGCAGGAGACCAGACAGGAGTGTAATAAAATAATCAGCCACTCCAAATGGCAGCAAGTTTCACATTCTGACCACTCGCTGAGTAAATATTCTTCTGAATTCTCTCTGTCTCCAGTAAATCCATTCTGTGTTTATGATAACAAGCATGGGGCTAGTGGAAACATTTTCTCTCTTATAAAACACCTTCATCTTTTTACAAACCTCTGTCAGACAAATCCTTGATTTACTTTTCTATACAATGTGGTTTTCTCACGTTGCACATTTAAGAAAAGCCTATAGTCATAGAGCTGATCCCAACCTCACTTTGATGCATTAAAAGGAACATACAGAGTGGGTCACAAATGCCTGTCCTGTTGTCCTAACAGGAAATGGTCACATACCATGCAGCTGGACTATATAAAAATTATTTGCTACATAAAAGCATTTAAGATATCAGTTTTCTAACAGTTTATGTTATAAGATATACCATGACTGTATTTTCTATTGGAGTATGGATATGCATTGAAAGCAAAGAGAAAAATATGCTATGAGTTTTACATCTTGCAAAAAAAATGAGAAATTTGATAAGCAACTCTTTGTGCCCACCTTTTTGAACCTGGTGCTCTGGAATTACCGGGTGATAAACAATTAATATCCATTGAGTTGCATTCATAGGATATAACAATTATGACTAGTGCTCTGATTAGTCAATATAAGTCTCTATCAATCACAATGCAACAGAAAAACAAATGAGGAGAGGGCAATGCAGCACAGAGTAAGAGTGCCTCCCTCATCTGAATGATCCAGTTTCATGATGGTACTGCATTAGCCTGTTGAACTAATAAGTGATGTGCAATTAAAGATATTTATAATAGCATGAAAAACACACCCTTCAGAATTACAGCAGTGGAAACAATTTCTCGGTCCAGCAGCACCTTTTGAAATTCTCATCCTTGTTTTCAAATCACACCATGGCCTTGCCCATTCCTATCTCTGCAATCTCTTCTAGACCCATAGAACTCTGAGATCAGTTCTGGTCTCTTGCACATCCCTGACTTTCATCATTCTACCACTGATGACCAGGCCTTCAGCTGATGGCTCCTACATTCTAGAATTCCCCCTTTTCAAAATTCTCTAGCTCTCTTCCTCTTTTTCTACTTTATGACACTCCTTAAAAACTTATGTCTTTAATCAAGCTTTTGATCATCTGTCCTATGATCTCTTTGTAGGGCTCAGGGTTAAATTGTGTTCCAAAATGCTCCTTTAAAATGTCTTGGAAGGTTTGAGTATGTTGAAGGTTTGATATAAAAGCAACTTGCTGTTGTTGCATCTTTCTGTTTCTGGGACCACTTGCCTGTAATTCAGTAAATGACGAGGAGAACAAGTAAACTTCCATAAAATTGGGCAAGCTGACACCTGCATAGTTCCAAGAATCAGTTAAACAGGGAGTAGAGAGAAGCAGCTGATGCGTTGTGTTCTGAGATTCTCATGATTGGAACATACGACCTAGCAGCAAAGTATCCCAGCTACTAATGTCATAGAAAACCTAACAGAAAACTACCCCATGAACTGGGATCATTCTTGACAACCGCCTTATTGCATTTATGTGGCCGGTTTCAGATTCTGCAAATCTTTCCACTGTTCTCTGAAAATGTATCATTTGCACAATTTTAGAGAACTACAGCCAGTTCAGCTTCTCCCTCTTTTGGATGCATTCCAATGTGTAACTGACCTGACGTTCAAGGGAGCGATAACATTGTAAAGTGTTTTAGATTGATTGATTGAGGACCCATGTTGAGCAGTCCCAATGCAGCTGATACTAATTCAGTAACTTGCTCAAATCACTACATTTGATGACAGGAACCATTTTAAAACTGCTGTTGACAGACATGTGGGTTTATACATATAAACCATGTCCTGGGCACTTTTAAATTAATATGTTGGGTCCATCAAATAATTTTCTGGGTTCTTACTCTTTGTAAGATTAAGGGGAGCTCAGGAGCACCATTGAAAATGGAATTCTAATGCATAGAATGAGGGAAGAGAAAATATGGATATTGCTTCTTTCACGGTGGCTCAAAATATGGTGATTTATGAAAAAGATGGAAACTTGATAAGATTCTGAAGCAATAGGCAAGGGAAAACATGCTACGAAAAGAAACTGCTTCAAATACCAAAAACTTGAAACAGAAGCAAAGAAATCTATGTACACACACCTCACTGGAGGAGGAGGCTCCTCAAACATCTCCATCCTCAATGATGTGGGAACGCAGCACATTAGTGCAAAAGACAAGGCTGAAGCATTCCCGTAAGAAGTGTCGAGTAGATGATCCATCTCAAATTCTTCCAGAGGTCACCAGTATCACACATGCCAGGCTCCAGCTAATTTAATTCACTCCACATCATATCAAGAAACAGCTGGAAAGGCTGGATACTGCAAATTATGGGCCCTGACAATATTCCAGCAATATTACTGAAGATCTGTACTCCAGAACTTGCCACACCCCTAACCAAGTTATTCCAATACAAGACAACATGAGCAATTACCTAACAATGTGGAAAATTGCACCAGGATAAATCCAACCTGGCCAATTAGTCCCTCATCAGTCTACTGTCAATCATCAGTAAAGTGAAGGAAGGTGTCATGAACAGGGCTATCAAGCAGCACCTTCTTAGGAATAAAGTGCTCACTGACGATCAGTTTAGTATACCACAAGGGCTGCTCGGCTCACTCAACGTGGTTCAAACATGGGCAAAAGTGTTGAAGTCCAGAGGCGGGTGAGAGACAGTGTCACATACAACCTTGAAGTCAAGGACTAAGTGTGGCATCAAAGAGCCCAAGCTAAACTGCATTCAATGGGCATCAGGGGAAATCTCTCCACTCATTGGAATCATACCTGGCACATAGTAAGATGGTTGCAGTTGTTGAAGGTCAATCGTTCCAGCTCCAAGACATCCCTGCAGGAGTTCTTCAGCATGGTATCCTTGTCCCAGTCATGTTCAGCTGCTTTTTCAATGAACTACCTTCCACCATAAGGTCAGAAGTAGGGATGTTTTCTGAGAATGGCACAGTGTTCGACACCTTTCGTGACTCCTCAGATACTAAGGTAGTCATGACTAAATGCAGCAAGACCTGGACAATATCCAGGCTACAGCTGAAGAGTGCCAGCAATTACCATCTCCAAAAAGAAAGAATCCAACCATTGTCCTTTGACATTCAATGGTGTTACCATCACTGAATCCCAACTATCAATAACCTGGGGGTTACCATTGACCAGAAACTAAACTGGACTAGTCATGTGTACCACAAGTATATGCAAGTACTCCCACATCCCATATCTGAAGAGAACAGTGAGTAAACATTTTAGATTTGAATCTATTTTATAAAATTGAAAAATAACTGATGGTTAAACATTAATAGGATCAGCAAAATGGCAAGAGGAGGAAATGGTATTCAGTAAATCAACACTGGCATGAACTATCAGTACAGTGGTTGCCGAATGATAAAACCACCATGTCAGATTGGTAATAGTAGCATAAAGAAGAATAATAGAAATTTGCTGGAGTTTCCACCCAAGATTCCATATCTCCCACCGTAACTTCAGCAGAAAAACTAACAACAAAGTCACTTTGTCACTTCATTTTTCTGGGATTCTGATGATCTTTCATCAAAGTGATGGCAGAAGACTTATGCTGAAGTTCCAGAAGATTATGGCACAACAGACCTGCGAATGGCTAAGACAGGAGGAAGTCTAAAGGCACATGGGAAATAAACAAGGGAAGAAAGTCTGCTTCTTTTGTTTTTGTTAATTCCATCCAATATACTTGAGGTCTTCTGGAGTTGGAAACATTAGTCATGTTCCCCAAGCAGCCAATCCTACATTATATATGCTGAAAAGTGACCATTGGAGGATTAGTTAATTAAAGCATCATCACAGCCTGATTGCAACTGTGAATATTAGGCACCTCTATACTAGCTGGTGAACAACAAAACCATCAGCAGCAAGGACATCATTTTCACTTCCTACTGTGCAAATTGCAAAACACCTGACTCCCAGAATTTTCCTTGATTAATGTCAGCTAAAGCTGTCTCATCTCTTGCAGATAGGCTGAATAGAAATCGGCTTCTGGCAATATATTCATTGGCTGAGTTGTTCGATTAGATGAAAAGCATGCTGAGCAAAAAATGTTACCAAAAATTAAAATACCAATTAAATTACCAATGAAAATTTACGTGGGAAGTAAAGATATAAATATATCTTTCAAGAGTTGTGCCATGTCCAATTGCTAGTAATAGAATTTAGTAATTGCGTTGTTAGGTGGAATGGATTTTGACCGAGACCGAGACCGAGACCTTCAGATTTAGTTAAAGTGAAGCGAACACAAGTCTAACCTAAAATAACAAGGTGTAGAGCTGGATGAACACAGCAGGCCAAGCAGCATCAGCGGAGCAGGAAAGATGACGTTTTGGGCCTGGACCTTTCTTCAGAAAATGAAAGGGTCCAGGCCCGAAACGTCAGCTTTCCTGCTCCGCTGATGCTGCTTGGCCTGCTGTATTCATCCAGCTCTACACCTTGTTATCTCAGAGTCTCCAGCATCTGCAGTTCCTACTATCTCTGAAACAAATCCAACCTATTTGTTTCTTAAAAATGCTTAGCAGCTTGAGTAGGCTATTCAGCCCATCAGGCCGACTCTGCCATTCAACTAGACCATGGTTGATCTTTTGCCCAACTCTTTCTGTGCATATTTTCTCCAGAATACTTAATAACTTTCCTTATCAAATGAATTAGCGTCTTACATAGAAATCTAGAAACATAGAAGATTGGAGCAGGAGGAAGCCCTTTGAGCCTGCTCCACCATTCATTATGATCATGGCTGATCGTCCAACTCAAAAGCCCAGTCCTGCTTTCTCCCCATAACCTTTAATCCCATTTGCTCCAAGTGCTATATCGAGCCACCTCTTGAATATGTTCAATGTTTTGGCAACTACATCTTGTGGTAATGAATTCCACACAGGCTCAACACCCTTTGGGTGAAGAAATGTCTCCTATCTCTGTCCTAAATGGTCTACCCCAAATCCTTATACTGTGATCCCTGGTTCTGGACACACCCACCATTGGGAACATCCTCCCAGCATCTACCCTGTCTAGTCTGTTAGAATTTTATAAGTCTCTATGAGATCCCCCCTCATTCATCTGAACTCCAGCGAAAACAATCCTAACCTCATCAAGCTATCCTCATATGTTAATCCCACCATCCCCAGAAGCAGCCAGGGAAACCTTCGCTGCACTCCCTTGAGAGCAAGAGCATCCTTCCTCAGAAAAGGAGACCAAACTGCATACAATATTCTAGGTGTGGTCTCATCAAGGCCCTGTACAACTGCAGCAACCCAACCCTGCTCCTGTACTTGAAACCTCTCATAATGAAGGCCAACATACCATTTGCCTTCTTTACCACCTGCTGCACCTGTAAGCATACCTTCAGCAACTGGTGCACAAGGACACACAGGTCCCGCAGCACACTCCCCTCTCCCAATTTTCAGCCATTCAACTAGTAATCTGCCTTCTTGTTTTTGCTTCCGAAGTGAATAACCTTATATTTATCCAAATTATACTGCATCTGCAATTGACTTGCCCACTCACCCAACCTGTCGACATCATGCTGAAGGATCTCTGCATCCTCAGCACAGTTCACCGTCCCACCCAACTTGGAATCATCTGCAAATTTGGAGATGTGACATTTTGTTCCCTCATCCAAATATTTAATATATATTGTGAATAGCTGGGGTCCCAGCACCAATCTCCATGGCTCCCCACTAGTTATTGCCTGCCAATCTGAAAACGACCCATTAATTCCTACTTAGGTAGAATACAGCATGCCAGGCAGCATCAGAGGAGCAGGAAAGTTGACGTTTTGGGTCGGGACCCTTCTCCAGAAATGGGGAGAGTAAAGGGAGCTGGGAAATGAATAAAGAGAGGAGGGGTGGGGCTGGGAAAGGTAGGTGGGATGGTGATAGGTGAGTGCAGGTAGGGAGTTTTGGGGATTGGTCAATGGGATGGGAGGGGCTGATAGGTGGGAGAGAAAATGGACAGGTTGTGTCAGGTCAAGGAGGCAGGAATGAGAAGGAGGCTTGGACATGGGGATGAGGCTGGGGGTGTGGGAGGATTTTTAAATTGGTGAATTCCATGTTCAGGCCATTGGGCTGTAGGCTCCCGAGGCGGAGTATGAGATGTTGCTCCTTCAGTTTACGGGTGGCCAACATTGTGACACTGGAGGCGGCCCAGGATGGACATATCATCAAGGGAGTGGGAGGGAGAGTTAAAATGGAAGGTGTCGTCGTTTGTCACGTACAGAGCATAGATGCTCTACAGAATGGTCTCCGAGTCTACGCTTGGTCTCACCGATGTAGAGGAGCCTACATCGGGAGCAGCGGATGCAATAGACCAAGTTGACAGATGTGCAGGTGAAGCCCTGAGAAATGGAAGGTTTGTTTTGGGCCTTGAATGGAGGTGAGGGAGGTGGTGTAGGGGCAGGTGTAGCATTTCCTGTAGTTGCAGGGAAAGGTCCTGGGGGTGGTGGGGTTAATGGGGTGTGTGGAGTGGACAAGGGAGTCGCAGAGACAGCTACGAAAGGCAGATAGGGGTTGGAGGGAAATATCTCTTTGGTTGTGGGGTTGGATTGTAAGCGGTGGAAGTGGCAGAGGATAATACGTTGGATGCGGACGCTGGTGGGGTGATATATGAGGACAAGGGGGATTCTGTCTTTATTTTTGTTGGGGGGGGGGGGAGGAGATGTGAGGGCAAAAGTGTGGGAAATGCAAGAGATGCGATTGAGAGCATTTTCAATCACCGGAGGGGGGGGGGAAGTGACAGTCCTTGAAATGGGAGGACATCTGGGATGTTCAGGAGTGGAATGCCCCATTTTGGGAGCAGATGCAGTGGAGGTGGAAGAATTGGGAGCAGGGGATCGCATTCTTGCAGGAAGGTGGGCGAGAGGAGGTGTAGTCTAGGTAGCAGTGTGGGTCGGTGGGCTTGAAATAGACTTCAGTTTCGAGATGGTGACCAGATATGGAGACAGACAGGTCCAGGAAGGAAAGGAAGGTATTGGAGATGGTCCAGGTGAGTTTGAGGTTAGGGTGAAAGGTTTTGGTAAAATTGATGAAGTGTTCAAGCTCTTCGTGGGAGCATGAGGCAGCGCTGATACAGTCATCGATGTAGCAGAGGAAGAGATGGGGGATAGTGCCGGTGTAGCTGTGGAAGACGGACTATCCCACATATCCTACAAAGAAGCAGGCATAGTTTGGGCCCATGCAGGTGCCCATGGCCACCCCCTTATTCTGTAGGAAATAGGAGGAGGTGAAGGAGAACTTGTTAAGGGCAAGGACAAGTTCAGTTAAGGGGATGAGGGTGTTGGTGGAGGGGGACTGGTTGGGCCTGTGGGAGAGGAAGAAGCGGAGGACTTTTAGGAAATCTGCGTGGGGGGTACAAGTGTACAGGGATTGGACGTCCATAGTGAAGATGAGGTGTTGGCGGCCAGGAATTAGAAGTCTTGGAGGAGGACGTCGAGGGCATGGATGGTGTCCCAGATATAGGTGGGGGCGGTTCCTGGACTAGGGGGAAGAAACAGAGTCAAGGTAAGCAGAGATAACTTCAATAGGGCAGGAACAGCCAGAGACAACCAGAATGTCTTGTCATTTGTTGCATACAGAGCGCAGATGCTCTACAAAACCACCTGTTTTGTACAAAGCCACCAACCATTTTAAGTCCCCATTCCATTCCCTGGGTGACATGTCCATCCTGGGCCTCCTCCAGTGTCACAATGACACCACCCACAAACTGGAGGAGCAACACCTCATATTCTGCCTCGGGAGCCTACAGCCCAATGGCCTAAACACAAATTCACCAATTTAAAAATCCTCCCCACCTCTGGCCTCTTCCCATGTCCAAACCTGCCTCTCATCCCTGCCTCTTTGATCTGACACAATGTGTACATCTTCTCTCCCACCAATCTGCTCCCCCATCCCACTGACCAATCCCCACCACTCCCTACCTGCATTCACCTATTACAATGCCACTCACCTTCCCCAACCCTACCCCTCTATTTATTTCCCAGCTCCCTTCTCCCTCCCCATTTCTAAAGAAGTGTCCAGACCCAAAACATCAACTTGCCTGCTCCTCTGATGCTGTCTCACCTGCTATGTTTGTCCAGCTCCATACTGTGTTATTTCTGACACCAGCAACTGCAGTTCTTGCTATCTCATTAATTCCTACTCTTTGTTTCCTCTCTGCCATCCAGTTTTCTATCCATCTCAATACACTTCCCCTAATCTCATGGGCTTTAATCTTGCAAAATAATCTCTTATGCAGGATTTTATCAAATGCTTTCTGAAAGTCCATCAACTGGCTCCCCCTTGAAAACTCTATTAGTTACATCTTCATAGAATTCCAACAGATTTGTCAAGCATGATTTCCCCTTTATAAATCTGTGCTGACTCTGTCTGATCCTGCCACCTCTTTCTAAATGCTCCGCTATAAAGCGCTTGATAATGGATTTGAGAATTTTCCCCACTACTGATGTTAGGCTTACTGGCCTATAATTCTCTGCTTTCTCTCTATCTCCCGGTTTGAATATTGGAGTGACATTAGCTACCCTCCAATCTGCAGGAACTGTTTCAGAGTCTATAGAACCTTTGCTGTTGTTTCACTCTAATTTCTCCCTTCTCACCTTCTCCAAACACATCTTGTCTACTTGATTCATCTACCTTTCATTAGATCCTATCTTACTAAAGTGCTGATGAGTGCCTCATTTTTAAACTTCTCACCCTTGTATTTAAATTCCTCCATGGCACAATCTGTATCTGTAAACTACTCCTGCACTTTCAACCATGCCCTCCTGAACTCTCTGCTCCTTGACTCCAGTACTTTTCCTTCATTTATCCCAGAGAATTCTGCCTGTAGGTGCCTGAACTCTCAGATCCTTTGTCTTGCTAGCTCCTTTTCCTTCCTTAAGGCCCTCACTAAAATTAATTTCTTTGACCAAAATTTTCAGACTCTCATAATATTTCCCTAACTGGTTCACTATGTTTTCTTTATTTAGCCTCTGAAACAGCCATGGGACAGTTTCCATATGCTAAAGGTCCTATATAAATGCAAGAAATTGGTTTTGTAGCTATGAAGGACTAAAGGGCCCTTAAATGTTTTACAGATATTTGCTCAGGCTCAAGAAGGACTCTTGGGGTTTGAAAAAGGATATGCATGATAAGAAGCTCCATAATCTGTTGGTCTGGTGGCACTGTTGACATTCTTTCCTGAGGAACAGCTCGCCAAGACATTAGAGTTTGCTAATGGACCTTCAAAAGTGATTGGATTCATTACAAAGGTACAGTTAGGTACAGTACCTCTTGTCTTAAACTGTGGGATCCAATGAAGACACATCAGTTAATCGGAGAAGAAAATTAAAGTATGAAGAAATGAACCATCCACTGATGTTCTCTCAAAAGATTTGGTCTGTGAGGGGAGCCTAAGAT
>JAHRHZ010000026.1:5994839-6009523 GCA_024137785.1 Ginglymostoma cirratum | reverse complement strand
CACTGATGTTCTCTCAAAAGATTTGGTCTGTGAGGGGAGCCTAAGATCAACTAATATGGTCTTTAATTTTATAAATTATGCTGACAAACTTAGGAAACTAGTAACATGCAGAACTGTATGAAAACTTAAAGTCTGATTTGTTAATGTCACAATGTTTCGACTTGATTGTGCTCTTCAATTGTTCCTGCACTTTTGAAACAAGAGTTAGTGCACGTAACTGCATCTTAGTAATGAATCTTGTTATTCGATAGGACAGGCATGTTGAAGTGATGTGGGTTCAGATATGTGAGACAATTTCACAAGCTCAGAGGGAATATATAATCCCTGATACCACAAGTCACAGGATGATGGATATTTTTGGCCATATAATCTGTGGCTAGATAAATAGAAACAAAAATACGCAATTCTTAAAATTCTTTGAATGTTTCAATTACCAGCATAAAGTTGGTGCATGAACCATCTGGACAGCGGTGCAAAGACTCATTGATCAATTTCAATTTGGAGTCCTTCTTCAGAGATTTGGTTTAAATGTGAGCTGGCTATATTGTATTCCTGGCTGCTTGGAAATTAAAGTATGTCAGTGATGTTACTGTGTTGGTTGAAGTCTGCAGTAGTAGTACAGCTTGGGCACCCATTCATTTAAAAATAGATAGTCACTATCCAGGCACAGAGCAAAAGTGCCAATGTATGGCCTGTATATGTTCTGAGGTTCTGGTTTCCATTATGCTATATTGACTTCTGTTGTATAACACTGTATAGTCACACTTTTGCTCAAAGTTATGAATGCAGGTTGCCTTGCGTCTACTTTTCAGGAACTAAGTCAGATTCACAGGTAACAATTTTTTTTAATGGGTTCCAAATCAGTTCAGAACAATTGAAAATAGTTAAATACCTACTGCTGAAGTTTTATTTTGGCAAGTACAGTACTAATTCTGTACAGTTTTGTTGATAAAAACATTTCCTTGGAAGTTATTGGAGGTGAAAGCAATAATGGAATACAAATTGAGAGGGGCATGGAACATGCTGCCAATTCAATCACTCTCACCCATTTTACACTCTTTCCAAAACTTTAAGACCTAAGCCAATATTCCTGGTATGTTGAAATATAGACATTAAGCATTACAATTGCTGGAGAAAGAATACAACACTTGACATTGACTGCAAAGGCAACTTGGAAAACTCTCCTTTAAAGAACAGCATTAGTGCATTTGGGAATTCAGTGAAGCCTTAAGTGGCTACAACCAGCCCAGTCTGAAAGTTAGTGGCACAATTAGTGTTTGACTGATCTTGTTGATCAAATAGAAATTGGACCATAATTTAATTCCTGCCATGCAGTATGGATTGAAGTGACTGGTGATGAAATAGCATCTTACTTGAAGGGTCGCATTAAATCAGCTCTTTTGTATCGAATGCATCATGATGTAGCATGTAGGGACTTGAATTCTGGAAATGCAATCTCTTGAACTTGGCTTTACCACATTGGAGAGCTGCAGAGTGGATGTCAGCTGTCTCTTCGGTGAGAAAAAGAGAAAGAGAGAAAGTCAGCAAGAGAGTTATTCTCAGGCTGTCCAGAGCACTTCCTAGTTGCTTGTTCGGAGTGATATTGACTGAGATTTCACTGCCTGCATGTTTTCATAGCCACAATTGGCCCTGTGGTGCAGGCAAAGAATGTGGTTGTAGCAGAGCAAATAAAAAAAAACACAAATAGTTTACATTATATACCATATATCACAGTGTAATTCAACTCCATTTTATGCTTCCCCAAAAAGCTTAATTCACATTCACTGAGGGTATAAGCCATCTTCACTTTTCGTCAATAACATACCCAGCAGCTGAAGAGTGGAGTGGATAGGTTTGAAAACTGTTCTCATCAAAGCCACAAGACAAAAGAAGACACGATTTATAGCGGTACTGCACAGAGGCTGGTATCCCATCACCAAGCTACCCTTTATTTACTTGTGCACAGTACACTGACTGTGGCCAGTCAGTCACCTGGACTGAGGAGATTCTAAATCCCCTGTTTATGTCTGTCAGCCAGGGCTTTCCTGATTGGCCCAAGTTAACAACCCCAATCAAGGATTTCATAGTAAATGAGATCCACCTGGTTCCAATCACTACATCCCTCCTCCCCCAAGACCTGGGATGTAGCTTTCTCTGTGATGTTTGCACCCAGGTCTGGTTCCTCTGAATTTGGACTCAGACATGGGTGGTATGTACCAGACTGTAGCCTGTCTCTTGCATCCAGAGCGTCTCAGGAGAGTTTCCTTCTCTTCTTCCAGTGCTAATGGTATCAAGGCTGTGTCCATTCTTGGACTCCGAAGTTTCCTTGACACTAGACAGAGGGGGAGCATCTACAGTTTCTGACAAGCCTTTCTGGCTGTTTTGAGGGGCTACGTATGTTTTGCTCCTGCCCTGTTTGCGAGGTAACAGCTTTCAGGTGATCCACATGCTTGTTCAGGACTACCTCACCTACCCGCACTTTATAAGTCATGCCACCTGACCTTGTATCAACCTTGCCTTGCACCCATATGGGGCCATTTGAATGATTCTGGCATCAAACTTTGTCCCCTGAATTAAACTGTCTCCCTCGCTTAGAGGTGGCATGTGGCCAACATTGGCATTCCTGCTGCCATTTCAACCTCCGCCCCAGGTCTCAGAATATCAGGTTTGACCTGGTGTGGAGTCTTCTCCCCATCAGGAACTCTGCTGGAGCTATCCCTGTTGTTGCCAAAGGAGTGGTCCTATAATCAAACAGGAACCAGGACAGTTTTGAATTGAGTGACACTGTAGGCTGCTTCTTCAAGCCTGCATTGAACGTTTGGACCACTCTTTCCATCAGACCATTGATGATGGATGGTATGGAGTTGTTCTCATGTACTGAATACAATTCGACTTTAGGAAATACTCAAATTCCCTGCTGGTAAATCACTCGTCTTTGACCAATACTTCCAGGAGTCCTTGTAACGTGAATGATGCTCACAGCTTCTCAATTGTCATTCCCGAATTTGCCAAACAGACTTTATGCGTGTCCAACCACTTTGAATGGGCATCCACAATGACTAGGAACAGTGAGCCCACGAAAGGACCAGCATAGTTGACATGTAACTGAGTCCAGAGTTTACCCAGCCATTCCCATGAAGGTGGCAGCCGCTTGCGGCAACTTTTATCCTTGTTGGCACTCTGACTGCCCCACCAATGCAGCTTTGACAGCACCCAACCCTGGCCACCAGCCATAGCGTCTCGCTGGCATCTTCATGTCAGAAACCCCTGGATGATCCTGGAGGAGTTCAGCCAGTATTGAGCAGTGACCTTTACTCAGGACAATTGTACTTGCTCCCCAAAGTAATATGCCATCCTGTACGGTGATCTGCTTTGCAATTAACTACACTCAAGTGGTATTCCCCAAGTTTAGTCAGACTGGTGAGGGTGTCCACTTCCATTGGGATGCCCTGTAACTTCCATGCTCCACTTGCCGCATTTTCTAATGACAAATCCAGTTGTGGTGCCTATTTGAAGTCCATTTGGGCTTTAGCTGGTAGGCACTTCTGCATGGTTATGTCAGTAATTCTGCATACCGAACAGTCTGAGCATCTCAGTCAGGATTAACACAAAATCACATGCCTCTGCCAGTCATCTTAACCTCATCAAAAATCCCGATATGGATTCCCCTAGTTCTCTAATAGCCGATAAGACCAATAGCATCTCAGAATTAGAGGAGGTTTGGCGTCATAATATTCCTTAACTAACTTCTTCAACCCTTGGAAGGATTCAGTGTCTGGTGCTTCTGGGAAAGTTAAGACCCTTATAACTGAAAATGCTGTAGTCCGCAAACAGTCAGAAGGATTACTCATTGCTTTTCAACTGCCTCAATATCATTTACCTGGAAAAAAGTATTGCATGCTTTCACGTGCTGGGCCCAGTCTTTGACCGTAGGATCGAAGGAGTCAGGCTTCCCAAATCAAAGTATGATGCCAGAAATGCTTACCCCAATTCCAAGACGACTGTTGTGAGCAACTGTTCTTCAGTCACGTATTGTTTTCTCCCATTGCCACTGAAATAATTGCACAGAGGCCAGTGTCCCGCCACCAAGTTACCCTTTATTTACTTGTGCACAGTACACTGGCTGTAGCCAGCCAGCCAGCTCAGAGTCAGTTTTCTGGACTGAAGAGATTCTAAATCCCCTTTTATGTCAGTCAGCCAGGGCTTCCTGATTGGCCCAGGTTAACAACCCTAATCAAGGATCTCGTAGTCAATGTGATCCACCTGGTACCAATCATTACATGTTGATACTCAGAAATGTATCAGCTTCTAACGTGAATGCACTCAAAGACTGTGAATCTTTGAAATTCTAGCAGATGCTCATTGTTCTGAGTGAAGACAGTTCACTTCCTTTCATTCCAAAACCGGGATCCCAAGACATTCCAGACAGGGGAAAGAACCTCCTCACGTCAATCCTGTCAAGCCCCTTAAGAATTCTATTGTTTCATTGAGATAAATGCTCATTTTTCTAAATTCATAATTAAGGCCTGGTCTCCTTAATCTCGCCTCAGAACAATTCTGGAATCTGAGCATCAATCTACCGAGGCAAGTGTATCCTTCCTTACGGAGGTGGTCTGAGACCTATATAACTGAATGAAGATTTCTCAACTCTTATACTTTAATCTTTTTCACTAAAGGTAGACACACTATTTTCTTTCCAAATTTTATTTTATTGTTCCAATCCCTTTGCTTTGGCTTATTTTAGTAAAGAAGTATTCCATCTTTGTGAGGCATTCCATCACATTCTGACTTGTGGCTTGTGAATGGTGGACAGGCTTTGGGGAGTCAGGTGATTATTTGCTTGCTGCAGTGTTCTTAGCCTCTGACCTGCTCTTGTAACCACTGTATTTAAATGGTGAGTCCTGTTCAGTTTCTGATCAATGGTCGCCCACAGGATGTTGATAGTGGGCAATTCAGTGATGGTAAAGCCATTGAATATCAAGGGGCAATGATTTGATTCTTTCTTGTTGGAAATGGTCAGTGCTTGGCATTTGTATGGCATGCATGTTACTTGCCACTTATCAGCTGAAACCTGATTATTGTCTCGGATTTCTGCATTTGGACATGGAATGCTTCATTATCTGAGTAATTATGAATGGTACTGAACATTATGCAACCATCAACAAATGTCTCCACCTCTGACCTTATGATGGTGGGAAGGCTATCGATGAAGCAACTGAAGACTGTTAGACCTAGGACACTATACTGAGGTCAGCTATAATAGGAACTGCAGATGCTGGAGAATCCGAGATAACAAGGTGTGGAGCTGGATGAACACAGCTGACCAAGCAGCATCATAGGAGCAGGAAAGCTTGATGTTTCGGGCCTAGACCCTTCATCAGAAAAAATGATGAAGGGTCTAGGCCCGAAACGTCAAGCTTTCCTGTTCCTATGATGCTGCTTGGCCTGCTGTGTTCATCCAGCTCCACACCTTGTTATCTTACACTATATTGAGATAGTGCATTCCATACCCTAATTATTTGTTCTTTGAAAAAGAGTTTTCTCACATCACCCTTGCTTTATTTGTGCATCACTTTATCCCTTCTTATTCTTGTTTCTTTTATGAGTAGGAACAGCTTCTCGTCATCTACTCTAACCAGCTCCCTCATGATTTTGAAGACCTCTCTCAAATCTCCTCAGCCTGCTTCTTTCCAAGGAGAACAATCCTGGTTTCTTCAATTTACTTCAGAACTGAAGTTTCTCGTCCTGGAATCATTCTTACAAATCGTTTCTGCACTGTCTCCAGATCATTCACATCTTTCCTATAATGTGGTGCCCACAACTTTATAAAATAATCCAGCTGAGGGCTAACAAGTATCTCGTACAAGTTCAACATAGTTGCTTGTTCTTGTATTCAATGCCCAATTAATAAAGTGGAGGAAACTCTATTCACTATTTCTGTGTTCGGCGTCCTTTACACACTCAGTGCTTCATCCAAGTGGTCTTTAAATGGAGGAGCTACAATTCATTAGCCAAGGGAAGGGGGAAATCAGCAGGAGGTTTCCTAGCCCATGTTTGATCCAATGCCATGAAACCTCATTTGGCCTGGAGTCAATGTTGAGGATCTCAGGGCTATTTCCTCCCCACTGTATGCCACTGCACCACCACCAATGCTGGGTCAGTCTTGTTGGTGGGACAGAATATACCCAGGGATGGTGATGGCGTAAGGTATGATTCCGTGGGTATGATTATGTCAGGCTGCTGTTTGACAAATCTGTAATAATTCTCCCAATTATTTCCATTCATTAGTTTTTACTGTCAGGAATGACCATCTCAGTAGCACAAACCTTGTTTAACTGGCCCTGTTCATTTAAATGATTGAAGCAGATGGATATTAGTCCGCAATGCTGACACAATTACAGCAGACATGGAATGTTTTTCTTAAAATTTAAATATAAGTTTTCAACCTCAGCTAGTGCGCTGGACACACAATGTCACAACCTGTCCTTGGATTGCTCCCCATACCCATCAACCCTGCTCCCTGCCCCCCACTCCAGCCTAAATCAGACTCCAGAGTGGAGATGGGGATCTTTCTTAATAAAATGATAATAACTGCGCAAAAGATATTGAAAAGTAACTGCCATTTGGGCAATTAGGGATGGTTAATAAATGTTGGCCTGGCCAGTGATGCCCTCATCACATGAATGAATAAGAAAAAAAGCTCCTGTCCCAGCAAAGTGCCTGATGTTTAAACTCCATGAAGGTTCAGCATGTGGTCACCTTCTGAACTACAATCCATCTTTTCAGATAAACTATAAATTCAGGGCATTCCTAGTGTAAGTGTCAGGCTTACTGTCAACAGATCAACAAAGCTGTTTAAAATGATACATGAAGACAATGGTATTGGGTTCATATTATCCTTATGCTTCTGAATTTAGTTATACTGCTGTCTGGAAGAATACTAACTGAATGGTGTTTGACTTTTATCCACTGTATGTGGCTTGATGATGAATTCATCCCCACTGTAGGAAAGCTGAAGTGTAGGAAAGCTGAAAGCTACAAAGCTGAAGTGTAGGAAACTCGGTTGTCAGGTGAACAATAGTTACACACAGAGAACTAGCCCGTGCCCTACATCAATGCCCTATTGCACAGTCAGGCTACTCGATACAAGAACTGGTTACAATGGAATGGAACAATATATCTCTCAAGTAAACAAATCGCACCTACATTTTCTTCCGTTAAGAGAATGTGCACTGTACAAAATTTCTGACTCATTCAGTGATGAAGAAATAGTTATTGCTAAGGAAACCTTGCTGTTAACTGTACCATGATACCACCTGGAATGCATTATAAGTAATTCATGACTCAGCTCTGCATGAATGAACATGTATAAATGAATGAGAGATGTACCAAAAGAACTGGACTTTACTTCACAGTAACTGAGGCTTATAAAATTAGAGTTGGTTACATTTAGTTCATAATGATAACTGGTTGAGTATAAAATGAATCCATTCATTTTCCCATTTTTATTACACAGTATAGCATCCAAAAGATGTGAAATCTGAGGCTTTGCCAATATATGTGAAATAAGATCAACACACAGACATTTGATTCATGTTTTCTTTGGCTCTCATCTCATGCGTGAATGTTACTTAAGGCTTTTCTAATGCTGCATCATCTTCACAAAGCCCTGATAAGACTGGACGCTTATCAGTTAATGGACATTAGCCTAAGTTACAGTGACAAGAGTCTGGTAAATGTTCTAGCCATGGCTGATGCTAAGTGGAAAGTGAGGAGGATTTTGCATGTATAGTCTATTATTAGCTCCTGTGATTGTCTAGTTTCCCAAGCCCTCCAATCTCTTTGTTCATCAGCTGACTTATTCATAAGATGAAAGACTGCTCACTGATTTCCCTGTACTCAATATTATGTGAACATCTAACAGCCAATGTGCTGACAGGAAGCCTTGTTCATTGCTACTGCTTGTTGAAAATTCAGTGTTTGCTGTTCGGAAACATACCTGAATTTTTAAATATGTACTATTCACTAATGAAGCTCTCTGACAGCTAGAATAGGCTCATTAAATTCCATTCAAACTAATCTAAATCTGTAAATGATTTTTAGAAGTCTCACTTTGTTAACTGTAGGACTGCATTTTTATTACATAGTTTGAGACAGGGAGCTTTGATGTACAAGAAAGAACAAGTAAAGGCATAGTTCTATGATTCATATTCTGTCCCTGTATCTCAGGAGAGAACTCGCACAGAACTTCATTAAATTTTTTTTGTGTGTTCAACAGGAAACACTTGGTGTTAAAGCGTACTTATCCTCAGCTTATAAAGTGTTCCAGTAAACTCAAGTTCACAACTATACCTCAGTCAAATCCAATCCTTTGAATTTACCTCTCTGGAGGGAGATGTCATCCTCTGGAAGCAAGGTAAGATATGGACATTCAACAAAACTGCAACTCAAGTGTTGCTGTGCAGTCAAGATTACACTATCATAAAGTGCAAGTATGAGCAGACAGAAAAAGAACAAAATACATATTTATGGAACATCTCTGAACTAGAACCTCTGGGTTTGAGTCCCAACCCCAAGACTTGATGGTCAAAGAATGGCATTAGTAATGGAGCCAAACAGGTTGAGCCTCAACCTGTGAATTCTTCCACTGTACCAGTGGGACGCAAAAAGATTCCTGGTCAGCCATGTCAGCCTGTACCATCATTGTTTATAGATCCGGACCACAACATGTATATATAATTGGAAGAATCCACATTAAGGTGCTCAAACTGTTTGCCGTTTCTTGTGGCTTCCAGTTTGAGCCCACAGTGGAATGCACCAGAATAGCACAGAACCTTAACACTGTGATTGAGGGTGGTGTATGGAGAATAAGAAACCCAAACAAACATAATTAGAGAAGTAGAGTGAATTCAAATGTCATTGAAGTTTAAATTTAAAACTCAAGGTCTCCAATTCGGTCAAAGTTTCTAGATTACTGGACAGTGACTCTCTGCTTGATATGATCAATATAACTTTTAAACATAGAACAGTACAGCACAGTACAGGCCCTTTGGCCCATGATGTCGTGCCGACCAATTATCCGACTCTAAGATCAAACTACTCTGCATACCCTACATTTTACTATCATCCACGTGCCTATCCAAGAGTCGCTTAAATGTCCCTAATGTATCTGACTCCACTACCACCATCGGCAGCGCATTCCACGCACCTACCACTCTCTGTGTAAAGAACCTACCTCTGACATATCCTGTATCCTTTTCTCCAATCACCTTAAAATTATGTCCCCTCGTAATAGTCATTTCCGCCCTAGGAAAAGTCTCTGGGTATCCACACTATCTATACTTCTCATCATCTAGTACATCTCTATCAAGTCACTACTCATCCTTCTTCACTCCAAAGAGAAAAGCCCTAGCTCCATCAACCTTTCCTCATAAGACCTGCCCTCCAGTCCAGGCAGCATCCTGGTAAATGTCCTCTGCATCCTCTCTAAAGCTTCTGCAACCTTCCTATAATGAGGTGACCAGAACTGAACACAATATTCCTAATGTGGTCTAACCAGGGTTTTATACAGCTGCAGCATAACCTCGCGGCTTTTAAACTCAATTCCCCTGCCGATGAAAGCCAACACACCATACGCATTCTTTACAACACTATCAACTTAGGTAGCAACTTTGAGGGATCTATGGACGTAGACCCCAAGATCCCCCTGTTCTTCCACACTGCCAAGAATCCTGTCAATGCCCCGATGCTACCTACAACAGCCCTCCATGCTGTCCACAACTCCACCAACCTTCATGTCATCAAACAAATACTTTGTTCATCTGCAATCTATTTCTCTTATTGTGAAGTTTTAAATTTTGCATTCCTCGGTTTAAATTATTCGATTAGTTAATTTGTTAACATATTGTTTTTGAATTTCCGGCAGTATTGTGCAGTACAGTTTATGAATTCATGTATGACTTAGAGAATATAAACCACCTGGTTGACACAAAGTTAGTGAGAGTGTTTGAGGTCGGAGTGCATTCTACAATCATTCATTCGGCAATCATTCCCACTCATACGCTTATATCTGCACACATAAATACATGCATGTTGAGGTTAAACTGAACAGGATTTAAACAAAGAAATGATAAGTGCAACTAAGTTTTGAAACTATAAAGGAATTATAATGTTTTTGGGGTTGACAGTGTACACTTTGTGCACTGGCTTTAAGAATACATTTAGGTGAAGCAACTGCATTTGCTATTCTAATAGTCTTTAACTTTGGAGTACAATACCTTTAGTAAAGTAGTAAACAGAAACATGTATTTAAATATATGAACCGTTTTGTAAAAATATTGCACACTACGGATCAGCGGATGGGGTAGCTGGTGTACAGGCAGATACAGCATGCAGAGAGTGTGTGAGGAAGGATAGACAGTTGATAGGGCAAGGTTGCAGTCAGTGTGACAGGTTGAAGTGTGTCTATTTTAATGCAACAAATGTCAGGAATAAGGGCGACGAACTTACAGCATGGATCAGTACTTGGAGCTATGATGTTGTGGCCGTTACGGAGACTTGGATAACACAGGGGCAGGAGTGGTTGTTGGATGTTCCGGGGTTTAGATTTTGCAAAATAAATAGGGAGGGAGGTAAAAGAGGTGGGGGAGTGGCATTGCTAATCAGGGCTGGTATCACAGCTGCAGAAAGGGAGGTCATCAAGGAGGGTTTGTCCACCGAGTCAGTATGGATGGAAGTCAGAAACAGGAAAGGAGCAGTCACGTTATTGGGAGTTTTCTATAGACCCCATAATAGCAACAGAGACACTGATGAACAAATTGGGAGGCTGATTTTGGAAAGGTGCAGAAGTAATAGAGTTGTCATGGGCGACTTCAACTCCCCTAATATAGACTGGAACCTCCTTAGTGCAAATAGTTTGGATGGAGCAGACTTTGTCAGGTGTGTCCAGGAAGGATTTCTGACTCAATATGTAGATAGGCCGACTAGAGAGGAGGCCATATTGGATTTGGTGCTTGGCAACAAACCAGGCCACGTGTCAGATTATCTCGTTGGGAGAGCATTTTGGTGATAGTGATCACAACTCCCTGACCTTTACTATAGTCATAGAACATCGAACCTGGAATATAGAACATAGAACATAGAAGAGTACAGCACAATACAGGCTCTTCGGCCCATGATGTTGTGCCGAACTATTGCCCTAAACCTAAGGTCTATCTAACCTCCACCCCTACCTTATACTATCATCCATATGCCTATCTAATAATCACTTAAATGCCCCTAATGAGGCCGACTCCACTACACTCTCCGGCAATGCATTCCATGCCCTTACCACTCTCTGAGTAAAGAACCTACCTGACGTCTCCCCTATATCTACCTCCACTCACTTTAAAACTATGTCCCCTTGTAATAGCTACCTCCACCCTAGAAAAAAGTCTCTGGCTGTCCACTCTATCTATACGTCGGATCATTTTGTACACCTCTATCAAGTCACCTTTCATCCTTCGTTGTTCTAAAGAGAAAAGCTCTAGCTCTCTCAACCTTTCCTCGTTAAAACCTTCCCTCCATTCCAGGCAACATCCTGGTAAATCTCCTCTGCACCTATTCCAACGCTTTCACCTCTCTCCTGTAATGAGATGGCCAGAACTGGACACAGTACTCCAGATGTGGCTGAACTAGGGTTTTGTATAGCGTGGTGTCAGGGGAGGTAGGGGAGGTCCTTAATGAATACTTTGCTTCAATATTCACCAGTGAGAGGGACCTTGACGTTTGTGAAGACAGCGTGAAACAGGCTGATATGCTCAAACAGGTTGATGTGAGGAAGGAGGATGTGCTAGAAATTTTGAAAAACATGAGGATAGATACGTCCCCTAGGCCAGACGAGATATACCCAAGGTTACTACAGCAAGTGAAGGGAGAGATTGCTGTGCCTTTGGCGATGATCTTTGCGTCCTCACTGTCCACTGGAGTAGTAACAGATGATTGGAGGGTAGCAAATGTTTTCCCTTGTTTAAGAAAGGGAATTGGGATAATCCTGGGAATTACAGACCAGTGAGTCTTACTTCTGTGGTGGGCAAATTATTGGGCAGGATTCTGAGAGATTGTATTTATGATTATTTGGAAAAGCACAGTTTGATTAGAAAGAGTCAGCATGGCCTTGTGAGGGGCAGGTCATGTCTCACAAGACTTATTGAATTCTTTGAGGATGTCACAAAACTCATTGATGAAGTTCGAGCAGTGGATGTGGTGTATATGGATTTTAGCAAGGCATTTGATAAGGTTCCCCATGGTAGGCTCATTCAGAAAGTAAGGAAGCATGGGATTCAGGGAAATTTGGCTGTCTGGCTGTCCAACAGAAGACAGAGGGTGGTAGTAGATGGAAAGTATTCAGCCTGCAGCTTGGTGACCAGTGGTGTTCCACAGGGATCTGGTCTGGGACCTCTGCTCTTTGTGATCTTTATAAATGACTTGGATGAGGAAGTAGAAGGGTGGGTTAGTACGTTTGCGATGACACGAAGGTTGGTGGAGTTGTGGACAGCATGGAGGGCTGTTGTAGGTTGCAACGGGACATTGACAGGATGCAGAGCTGGGCAAAGAAGTGGCAGATGGAATTCAACCCAGAAAAGTGTGAAGTGATTCATTTTGGAAGGTCGAGTTTGAATGCAGAATACAGGGTTAATGGCAGGATTCTCGACAGTGTGGAGGAACAGAGGGATTTTGGGGTCGACGTCCATAGATCCCTCAAAGTTCCTACCAAAGTTGATAAAGTTGTAAAGAAGGTTTATGGTGTGTTGGCTTTCATCGGCAGGGGAATTGAGTTTAAAAGCTGTGAGGTTATGTTGCAGCTCTATAAAACTCTGGTTAGACCACACTTGGAATATTGTGTTCAGTTCTGGTTGCCTCATTATAGGAAAGATGTGGAAGCTTTAGAGAGGGTGCAGAGGACATTTACCAGGATGCTGCCTGGAATGGAGGGCAGGTCTTATGAGGAAAGGTTGATGGAGCTAGGGCTTTTCTCTTTGCAGTGAAGAAGGATGACTGGTGACTTGATAGCAGTGTACAAAATGATGAGAGGCATAGATAGAATGGATAGTCAGAGACTTTTTCCCAGGGCGGAAATGACTATTACGAGGCGGCATAATTTTAAGGTGATTGGAGGAAGGTATAGGGGAGATGTCAGAGGTAGGTTCTTCACACAGAGAGTGGTGGGCATGTGGAATGTGCTGCTGGCAGTGGTAGTGGAGTCAGATACTTTAGAGACTTTTAAGCGACTCTTGGATAGACACATGGAGGGTAGTAAAATGTAAGGAATGCAGGGTAGATTGATCTGAGTAGGATAATAGGTCGGCACAACATCGTGGGCTGAAGGGCCTGTACTGTTCTATGTTCTATTCACAATATATTGATTTTTGTCTTTACAGAAAAGGACTGTATTGACAGCAGCGTAAATTGGTAGATAGACGTAGGAGAACACATCTCTCATCCATTTCAAAGACAGCACATGCTCACTGCCAGCTGGAAAGCCTGATTGACAAAAGGTGAGAACAAAACCTAGGGAAGTGGAAGACATTTCTAGCTTCTGTAATTTACTTACATACTCCCAGATATTTCAGCAGGCAGAAACCAGGGAACGCGTTGCAGTCTGAAACTTGCCTTGCACAGTTAATGTAGCAAATGCTCACACACTTTGCGGTGTACATGTTTATGTTGTGCCATTATTCTTTTTTGTTAGAGACTTAACCCAGCTTGTCAGGTGCTGTCATCAACAAACCTTGCTACATCACTCGACATCATTACTTCAAGCACAAGCCAACACAATGACTGGCACTCCAGAGGTTACAAGTGGTGCATAAGTCATTTTAGGATGTGAAAATGGAAAAGATATCAATTAAAATGGCAGATTGCTGACTGAAGGAATAGCATAACCATTTGCTTTTCCAAGAGTCTTGGTGATTTTGGAGACAAAGTCATGTATGAAATGTGGGACATACCAGAGTTTGCATCTGCCTCCTTATAAAGTTTGGCATAAAAGGAGAATACATGACTAAACTCTGCACTGCAGTCTGTCGGCAAGCGGTGTGTGGGGTCAGCAGCATCTGTCAGAGTCAGCAAGCACAACTACAAACCTCTCGTGACTGAGGGCCCATTTCATAAAATAATATGCTTGGCACTGTCATGCTTGAAGTCTGTGTCCAGAGAGATCTGAGCAAGGGATTTCAATATCTTCTCATAAATCTCTGAGCTCAAATAGTGCAGTAGGCCAGTAGGAATGTTTGTTCTCGCAGTGGCACTTTCTACAGGAATAGGCTGGATGCTGCTGTCTGTCTTTTAGCCCTAAGCGGCTCTGGACAAACATCAGGTGAAACCGCAAAAGGAAGCAAATCCCTGCAAACAGAACAGCACAGGACTGGAGCTACTATTTCTGGTGCAAACACAGAACCATATATTTTTATGAGACAGTGACGTATGCAGCCAATGGAATCACAAGCATGTCTGCATCACACCTAATCCTTCAATTAATACACCATATAAGGATTAGAAGTACGAGGTTGCACTAGATCATATGGGGTGTGTATCAATCACATTAAATACACGAGATAACAAGCATGGGGCTGGATGAACACAGCAGGTCAAGCAGCATCACAGGAGCAGGAAAGCTTGACGTTTCGGGCCTAAACCCTTCATGG
>JAHRHZ010000026.1:5940043-5994439 GCA_024137785.1 Ginglymostoma cirratum | reverse complement strand
GCTTGTTATCTCGGATTCTCCAGCATCTGCAGTACCTTTTATCTCTGATACAACATTAAATACACAATGGGCAATAAACTGATGCATGCCAAATCTCTTGTCATTGCCTGGGAAAGAAGATTGAGTGTCATTCCCTATCCTTTAGGATTACTAACATTATTTTTTCACCTTGAATAGCTCTTAGGTTCTAAATAATAGTATAATTTATGTTACTATGTCAAGGCTCCTACATATAAAACACTTGCCTTGACTGAGGGGCAACTCCATCACTGACTCTATTTGAGCTACTAATGGCTCTTCTCGGATTTGAAATTCCATGACCCACCTGATCTGCTTCTCGGATGTATGCAGAAACGCAGGACACATGGGTATACCTTTGGTATTATATAGTTTTATGATATATGGAAGGCACTTGTATTAGAAAGCTACCAGGAAGACCTGAGAAATTGTCCCAACATCTTTTTTTCCCAGCATTCTCAGAACGTTGCTTCCAAAAATTTCTACCCCAGATGGCTTCCTTCCCTGTGCTGCCTTAAAGCTACCTTTTTTGAACTAACCTGTTTGGATGTGATAGCTACAGATTGTGTCAGGACTTGAACTCCAACCTTTGTCTCAGAGATAGGGTGACTACCACTCTGCCACAAGAAGCTTTAATGCCACATTTATAGCGAAATACTATTGTATGAGGTGCTGGAAAGGAAGGGAGAGTAAATTTGCCCATCGCCTTTAACAACTGATTAAAAGCCTCAATAAGAATGATCAACTCCAAAAATTAAATTTGAGGTTTTGTATTGAGATTAAGAGCAAATATGATATGTTAAAACCGACGGGCTAAACTATCAATTGTTAATATAAATTTTGAAGTTTCTTAACTCTTCTGTGCAGAGTAATTTTAATGTTTTCATGTTTAAATATTTGCTGATTGGGGATAGTTTACTGTTTAGCCAAGATTAATAATTGATATAAATTTCAGAGTGTGCGACTTTCTTAAAGAGACACTACTTTCACAAAAAACATTTATGTAAAAGAAGTCATCATTATCACAAAAATTTTGATATGTTTTCTTTTACAACGTGAGACTTATCATGTGGCTATTTATGAAGATAATTCATATTAATAAATCAAGTTCTTTCTTTATTCATCATGGTTTATCTGGACATATTGATGCTGGGGAAGCTTCACAATTTAACAATGATGTGAGTACAGAGGCCATTCAGCCCCTCAAATTTGCTCCACCATTTATGGCTGATCTGTACCTAAACTTTATTAATGCTTCTTGATTCTATTATTCCTTGACACAAATAAGAATTTATTAATATCAATTTTGAAATTTTCAATTGAGCCCTAGAATTTTGAGGGGGAGGATTCTATTTTACTTTTTCCAAAGAACTACTTTCAGACATCATCACTGAAAGACTTGATTATAATTATTTTAATCAACCTGTTTGGACATGTTATGACATCTCCAAGGTAGGTAGAATCTGAAGCTAAACTTTCTTTTTGTATATATCTAGAAATACTGTTACATAGAACTGAATGTTACTTTTCTCCCAATCCCCATGGTATCATTTTCATCAATTAATCATCACCAGTAAACCACTTGTGTTTAAAAGGTAGAGTCTTTATAATCTCAGTGGATGGTAGACTGCTCTGTCATTAGAGAGAGACAACCGGTGGTGATTTAACCTGAGGGTCACCATGCTTGGTCAGGTGAGGAAAGCAGTTGAGAAGGAGAATCCTTCAGTAAGGATTGTGGGTATTGGACCCACACTGTTAGCATCACTCACCAGCCATCTAAACAGCTGAGCTAAATAACCCCAAGTCACAAGACTCTTATGGCTTAATTATAACATTATGTTCTCCCTATTCTGGGTTCTTCCACAGGTGGAAATACTTTTCCCCATGTACCCTTTTAAATCATTTAATTATGTTAAACACCTCAATTCAATCACCCTTTAATTGCCCATACTCAACAGAATACAAGCTGAATTCATGTACCCTCATCTCATAATTTAACCTTGGTATCATTATGGTGAATTTCTCCTGTACCCTCTCTGGGGCCAATATATCCTTCCTGAGGTGTGTACTAGACACTCTGACATCCATATTTTTTTACAAAAGCATGAACTGATGTGTTATTCAGGGACTTTGTGATCAATGATTGCTCCAACCACGTTTTAATTCATGCAGGCACACTTTCAGCATGGAGAGCTGGAAAACAAGTAAGAGTAGGTCTGTTGGGCTTTTTTCACCCTACATGATCTAGAGACATTGAAACCAGTTATGGAGAAAATATCACTTCACAGTCATTCAGCCTATTATGAATGTGCCAGCCAGAATGAGCTATCCAGAATATTCCACCTTCCAGCTCTTAGGCTGCAGCCCTGTTGGTTACAGCACCTCAGATGAATACCAAGTACTCTTTAAAAGCTATGAGGAATTTCTGCCTGTACTACTTTTTCACACAGTGAATTCCAGACCCCAACACAATCTCGGTGATTAAAATTATTTCCTAGCTCTCCTTTAATCTTATCAATTGCTTCAAATCTATTCTTGACCCTTTCTACTAACAGAAATAAGTCCTTACTATCCATTCTAGCTAGGCCAGTCATACTTTTGCACACCTCAATTATCCTTCCCCTTGCCTCCTGTGTTCCAACGAAAACAGCACAAAACCTTCCTCAGAGTTCCAATTCTCCATTCCTGATAAGTTCATTATAAATCTCTCAAGCTTGTTTGCATCTTTCTTGTAATGTAGTCACCAGATCTGGACACAGCAGTCAGCTGTTGCAATCTTCCATCATCTTGGTTGAAACCATCTAACTGCTTATAAATCACAAATAGAATCCATGATCTCTGCTATAAGAGATAAGTTGTTGTATTGCTGCTGAACTTGGCCCTGCTCAAGATCAGGAAGTCTGAATGTATCTTTCCGTTCTTTCCTTTGAATCAGTAAACTGAGACAATTCTCCACTACTTTGGCTGAGAACTTTTGACTATCCTGAACTGTGCAGCTCTGTTCATTTTGGAATATTCAGGCAAGTTCCAATGTTATCTTATTCAACATAATTTGACATGTTACTGAATAATGTTTAATTTAATTGGTTATTGTTGTGTTTAAAGTTTACCAATTCTGGCATTCCTAAAATCAATGTGTATTGTGTCATGGGTAAATGAAACGTGACACTGTAAATGATATTTAGTCATACACTAAATACTGAATTCACTGCACTGCTCAAATTTGCTACTTTTAAAATGATATTTTATAGTGTATATATTGTTTTACATTGGAAGCTATGGCTCAGTAGCAGCAGTTATATCACTCTAATTTAAGTAGGGAAATTTAGGTCCCTCTCCAGGGGTTTAGAGTTCTAGAATCCAGGCCAATACTCCTCCCTGTGAAGTGCTGAAGGGAGTCCTGCATTGTTCAAGGTACTGCCTCTCCAGATGAGACATTTAAACATCAGGCCTGTCTACCTTCTCGAGTGGATCTGAGTGATTCCAATGTGTTATTTTAAAGAGCGGCAGGGTTATCGCCAGCATCCTGGCTAATATTAATCCCTCAACCAATATCACTAAAACAGCTTATCAGGTTGCTATCACACTGATGTTTGGTTGAGCTTATTGCATGCATCTTGGCAACTATGTTTTCTATATTATCATAGTTACTACACATCAAAAGTACTTCATTCTAAATTGCTTTGAGAAGGTCTAAAGTTGTGAAAAGAGCTCTATAAATGCAAGTTATTATTTCTCATTCTTTAAATGCATCTTGAATTGATAACAACTGTTTGCAGTCAGAACTAGATTTAGGATTTTGCACCAGCTCTACAAGTAGGAAAGGTCACCAGTCTATTACAGGTCAGTTAAGAGAGTTCTCGTGACAGGAGTCACTGATACTGAAGAGAGAAATCATTCGGTTTCATATCTGTGGAGCTATTTGCCTACCTTGCCTCCTATTGGGGCAGCTGTGTTTTGAATAGCATTCTGTTTGATAATGAGCCACCCAGATGTCAGTGTGGGATCAAATGGATTCATGTAATGACCCCTGTTGGGAATATGGTATTCCACTGGACCACTAAGACAAAATCATAAGCCGATGATCAGGAGACATAAGTTCAAATCCTATCGTGACATCTAGGAAAGATATTTTCAAACTGTTCAACAAAGTTATCATACACCTTCTCAAGTAGTTGGGGCTTGAACCTGCTCCTCCTGGCTCAGAGGTAGGGGCACCACCACTATGCCACAAGAGCCCTATGACAACTGGGAAATTTTAAATTCAGTTGATTGAATAAATGTGGAATAAAAGTCTAGTCTCAGTAACGGTGACCATCTAACTTCTGTCTTGTTATAAAAACCTATCTGGTTTATTAAAGTTCTTTAGGGAAAGAAATTTGCTGACCTTACACGTGTGACTGGACATGCTATATTGTGACTGGTTTTTTTTAATGGTACTTTAAAATTACCCAGCAAGCCACTTAGTGATATAATGATGGGCAATAAATGTCAGTGATGATCGCAAGACGTGAATGAATATATATGTAAAGCTCAGTTTGAAGCAGTCAGCCCAGAGGAGGGAAACCAAATGAATGAAGAGAATTTGAAGGTCCTGCAACAGTATTGTAGAGGGGTAGGGTGCCAAACCAAGACTGGCAAAAAGCAACAAGCATAGTGGCACATTCAATACATTTGAATGCTTTTAAGGCACAAAACTTAAAAACATAAAAATGCCTTCTAAAGCTTCACTTGGCTTTGCTGAACACAGCTGTGAGTCTCTTTAAGCAGCCTTGGAAATTACTGCATTGCTGACATTTTTTATCACCCAGGTTTTGTGTAACGTAAAGGAGAACAAGAATAATTTGGCAAATTCCGGAGCATTTTATGATAAATAATCCAATGTGAAAGAGGGCCATATTGCACTAATGATGTATTCTAAAGATAGTGAACAGCAATGGCCAATACTAAAGGCTGTCACTATCATGTTTAGTTTCAGGGAGAGGGATTCTGTGTAGAACGGAAAGTTCGCCACCAGCCACCAACTAGCAAATGCATATAATAAAAGGAGCAGTTCATCTGAGTTCAGTATATTATGGAATCATCTGAACAGCATCTCCTTATCAACCTGACAGTTCCTGCTTCTGGCAGTTTTTTTTTTGTTTAGTCTGGTTTTGAGACATTTTGCTGTTATTTTCATTCAAATTAGATAAATTTCCTGCAAATTAGACCAATTGTTTCCTCCTTAGTCCCTGGACAATGTGAACAATAATGTCAAGATGTTCATAAACCTGCAAAAAAAGTTTATTATGATATTGTTTGGTTTTTTTTTCCTAAGATATAAAGGGCATGCATTCATGTAGCACCTTTTTCCTGTATCTGGAGTTGGAATTATTTCAGAACCAAGACAGCTGTCCTGTGAGCCATGAGCGACCAGAAAAATCTCCTGAGATCGATGAGTTGATATTTTTCCTAATCTAAGCCATTTACTTAATTATTTGAGAGCTGTTAGCACAAAATGTGCTAATCCTTCAACAAATGTGCAAATCCTACACAACAAGTAATGAAACCACTGATCAATGGCAATGCAAACTTTATTTTTTTTCTAATCAACCTGTTCAGAGATGTCAGTACACATACCTGGAGCAGGTGGGACTTGAATCCAAACCTCCTGGCCCAGAGGTAAGGATACTACCACTTCAAGGGCCCATATAACGAACTATCCAGTCTCCCTCAATCCAAACTTTAGACTCACTTTAGCATTCCCTACCTGACATTGTAAAACTCTCCATCTAACAGAACTGCCAAAGTATTTCACCACATGGATCATCAGTGTTCAAGGAGGCAGTTTGACACCATCACCTTAAAAGAAATTAGAAGTGGGCAATAAATGCTGACCTTTCCAACAAAGCGCATTTCCCATTTTTGTTTTAGAAGAAAGTATAATATTTCCAGTTGGATTGGTGTTTTGACTGTGTTCCTGATTTCCAGTCTTGGGAACCTAAACAATTTAGTGCTGCCATTGGCTATGCAAGAACTATCTTTTGGGATCTGATGCTGGTGATTTAAGGAGAAATGCCTATGCTGGTAATAAATATTTTACATCTTCCTTACTGCATCTCTGAAGGAAATGCTCCCAGCTCGGACAGAGTATAATTTAGATGTTTCAGAGATTCTGCACAATCCCTAAGTATTCAAAAAGAAATGTCTCAACCTGGTGTAAGTTCTCTACTGAGTAAATGCTATTTGTTTCTGGTGGCATGATTATGTTTTAAAAAACAGAATTAGAAGCCGAAGTTGTTTTTTTTTTGGATTTCTCAAAGTGCTATAGAAATCTCTATGTGGCAATTGAAATTTTGTTACTGTACAAGTGAGCTGGCTGAATTAGAAGTACACTGCTACATTTTTTTCTATCTTCAACAATCAAAATCCAAATGTGCTTGAAATAAAAAGCAAAACTGCAAATTTTGAAATGGAAATGAAAATATGAAACCTTGAAATATATTTGAAGACAGCAGTGATTCATGAATGAGGCCCCACATCACCACCTCATTGCCTAGAGACAGGCTTTGGCAACAATATCCACATCCTGACACTAGGTAAGGGAAATAATCAAAATGGCTAATGGAATGTTGGCCTTTATGTCATGCGTGGAATATAAAAAGGCAGAAATAATGCATTAATTGTTCAGGGCTTTGGTCAGGACTAACTAAAGTACTGCATTCAGTTCAGGTCACAAAGTCTCATGAAGGATATATTGGCATTGAAAATGATAATTTACCAGAACATAATCAACTTACCCACCGCTGATGTCAGATTTACAGGTCTATAGTTCCCAGGTTTCTCCTTACAGCCTTTCCTTAAATAAAGGCACAATATTAGCCACCGTCCAGTCCTCCAGCACCTCACCCATGGCTGTAGATGATACAAATATCTCTGCTGGGGCCCTGCAATTTCTTCCGAAACTTCCCACAAACAGAGGGTGGTGGTGGAGGGTTGTTTCTCAGACTGGAGGCCTGTGACCAGGGGTGTTCTGCAGGGATCGGTGCTGAGTCCACTTTTGTTTGTCATTTTATATAAACTATTTGGATGAGAATTTGAGGCATGGTTAGTAAGTTTGTGGATGACACCAAAATTGGTGGTATAGTTGACCGTGAAGAAGGTTACCTAAGATTACAAAGGGATCTGATCAATGAGGGCAATGCGCTGAGGAGTGGCAGATGGAGTTTAACTTGGATAAATGTGAGGTATTGCATTTTGGTAAAACAAACAAGGGTAATTGTACAATTAATGGTAGGGTTCTAGATAGTGTTGTCGAACAGAGGGATTCAGGTTCATGGTTCTTTGAAAGTTGCATCTCAGGTAGACTGGGTGGTTAAGAAGACATTTAGCAGGCTTGTTTTCATTGCTCAGACCATTAAGTGTTAGAGTTGAGACATCATGTTGCAGATCTACAAGACTTTGGTGAGGCCACTACTGGATTATCATGTACAGTTCTGATTGCCCTGCAGCAGGAAGGATATTATTAAATTGGAGAGGGTTCAGACAAGATTTACAGGGATGTTGCCAGGACTGGAAGGTTTGAGTCATAAGGAGAGGCTGGATAGACTGGGACTTTTTCATTGGAGTGTAGGAGGTTGAGGGATGACCTTTTTATAGAGGTTTATAAAATCATGGGGGGAATGGATAAGGTGAATAGCAAATAGCATATGGAGGTGCCGGTGTTGGACTGGGGTTGACAAGGTCAATAATCACACACCAGGTTATATAAACCTATTGGACTATTACCTGGTGTCGTGTGTGATTTTTGGTCATGAATAGCAAAGGTTTTTCCATAGGGTGGGGGAGTTCAAAACTGGAGGGTGTAGGTTTAAGATGAGAGGGGAAAAATTTTAAAAGGGACCTGAGGGGCACCTTTTTCATACAGAGGGTAGTTCTGAATGAACCGCCAGAGGAAGTGGTAGAAGCAGGTACAGTCATAACATTTAAAAGCCATTTGGACAGGTACATGAATCGGAAAGGTTTAGAGCGATATGGGCCAAATGCAGGCAAGTGGGACTAGTTTTAGTCTGGGAAGTTGCTGAATAGTAGCTATGTGCCTACAAACTGTAGAAGCTATTACATCTCTATTCATCTACCCAATGCCATAGATGAGGTTCAGCAAGCAAAAAAGTCAGGGAAAAGGTCTTTGAAACATAGCTATGAGAACGTTTAAGAAATCAAATATTTATGAAGCTGTTTGTTTAATTAAGGGCCATCCCTTTGGAAAAATAACTGCCATTACTGCAGTTTTTAATAATTATTTGTGTGTGTTGGTCATTTTACTGGAGAACGGAGAGTAGAGCAAGATCCCAATATTAGAAAAGAAAATGCAGTAGAATTTTTCAAATAATTTTTTTTGCTTCTAGAATGTGTGACATTTGAAATATGAGACTGAAGACCTTATTCTGCATTCCAATTTCAAATGGCTCATTGTATGCAGGGCTTTACAAGGACAAAAGCGGTATCTAATGAGGGACAATGGATTCTGCTGCTGGTATGTAGGTGCATGTCCTTTTAAGGTTACAAGATACAGTTGCTGTTTACTGTTGAAGTGAACATTTGGTTCACCTCTGGTCAAGCTGCAGAAAAGAAACTCTGACCTTGATTCAGCAGAGTTTAATGAAGGAACTTGTAGACATAAGGAGTAGGCAGTTTCAGACCCTTGAGCCTGCTCCACCATTTAATAGGCTCGTGGCCGATCTCATCTCTGCCTCAACATCATTATCCTGCCCACTCCCCATAACCCATTAATCCATTACTGAATAAAAATCTGTTCTCCTTCTTGGATTTATTCAGTGTACCAGCCTCCACTGCACGTTGGGGTATTGAATTCCATGGATTCACAACTCTTTGAGAGAAGTATTTCCTCCTCCTCTCTATTTTAAATGTCACCCCTTAGCCCAAAGCTGTAACTTCTCATTCTAAATTGGCCCACAAGGGAAAGCATCCACTCTATATCTACTTTGTCAATCCCTTTTGCATCTTGTACTTTAATTAAATCTCCTCTCATTCTTCTAAATTCTAGCAAGTATGGGCCTAAACTGCTCAATCTCTCCTCGTAAGACAAACCTTTCATCTCCAGAATTAATCTAGTGAAATTTATCTGAACTATCTCCAATGCAGCTACATCCTTCCTCAAATGCAGGGACCAAAACTGTACGCAGTACTCCAGATGTGGTCTCAGCAATGCCTTGTACAGTTGCAACAACACATCCCTATTTTTATACTTCTTTCCTTTAGCAATAAGTACCAAAATCCTACCTGCCCTCTTTATTTCCTGCTGTACTTGCATTCCAGCTTTCTGCAATTCATGCACGAGGACACCACACTGAAGCATTTTCAAATTTTAGACCCACGTGGGTACATTTTCCTGCTAATGTTCTGATTTGAGCTGATGGTAATACTGGACAAGTCAGAGCACAGATTGGAGCTGACTTTATAGACTATAAACAAATAAAAACCAAAATTTCAGGAGAAACTCAGAAGTCTGGCAGTATCTATGGAGAGAGAACACATGGAGAGAGAGAGTTGACGTTTCAAGTCCTGTAACCTTTTGTCAGAATTCATTGTTTTTATTTTAGATCTTATTCATTTTATAGACTACAAGTTTTCTGTTTCCTTTTAGTAACTGAAGAGGTCAGTCACAAGACATACTCACAAGAAGATGGTAATTTTAACAAGTACTTCTAACAACTGTTAGGTGGCTGAGTTGGCTGAACAGTCGGTATGGATTAGATTAGTTCCAGCACCTCTGGGTTCAATTCCCTCTTCTGACTGGGGCATGAGGGTGACAGGAAGGCCTACTGAGGCATTTTTAAGATAGAATTAAGGTAAGGACTGAAGGTTCAGAAGAGAAGTGAGGAAACACTACTTCACCCAGATGGTGGTGGGGACATGGAACTCACTTTCTTTAAGGGTGGTAGAGACGGAAACCCTCATAACCTTTAAGAAGTAAGGAAGTCTTGTTACAACTGTACCATGTGTTGGCGAGGCCACGCTTGGAGTATACCGCTTTGGCCTCTGTGCTTAAGAAAGGATATACTGCTATTGGAGACATTTCAAAAGGGATTCACCAGGCTGATTCCTGGGATGAAGTTGACAACAAGAATGATTAAACAAGTTGGGTCTTTATTCATTTGAGATTAGAAGAATGAAGGATGATCTTACTGGAACATACAAGATTCTGAGGGGGCTTGACAGGATAGATGTTGACAGATGTTTCTGATAGTAATGATATCTCAAACTAAGGAACATTGTTACAGAATAAGGGGCAGTTATTTAAAACTGACATACAAAGCAATTTCTTCTCCCAAAGGGTAGTGAATGTCTGAATTTCTTTACCTCTCCCAAGCAGCTGTGGACGCTAGATCAACGAAAGTGTTTAAAGAGAAGGTAGATAGATTTTTGAACTTTCAGATAATTAAGGGCTATGATGAGCTGGAATAGGACAGGGTTGAGGCCTAGGGCAGATCAGCCATGATTTTTTTGAATGGCGAGTCAGGCTTAATAGACCAAATAGCTTACTCTTGATCTTATTTCTTATGTTCTGACATTCAGTGTTCACTGATTTATCTAATAAAACGTGAACATTAACAGAGAAGTCTGTCTCTCCAGCCCAATGCAGAAATTTACATTGACACGTGGACAGTCCGGAAATCAGCATAAAACTTTATAGTACAACAGTAGGCCATTATGCCTCTCCCAGCTCTTTGAAAGAGACACCAGCTAGTCTCACTCATTTTTACTTTCCCATTGTCTAGGATTTTGTTTATTTTCTAAGTATTCATTCAACCTCTGTATATGCAACACTGAAGAAGTCATGTCAGATTCAAAACATTAACTGTTTCTCTGTCCACAGATGCTACCAAACGTGCTGAATTTCTGGCACTTTGTTTTTTGTTTAATTTCGCAGCATCCAGTATTTCGCTTTTTATCCCAACGCACAAATACATTTATATAAAAATCAGCCGAGCCTCTCTACTGTTTTTTTTCTCCTAAATACTAAGATCTATATTTCAGCATGTCAAATCGAACGTGGCACCTTTTATTTGGGTAGCCCATGCGAGCTGCTGGAAATACATTGAGCACATTGGACAGTTTGTGCCTTTACATAATATGAACATGCAGGAAGTAACACGGGCAGTGCAGAGGGTTCGATCTGGAAGAAACAAGCATGAAAACAGCAAATGGGAAAACCTCATTCATTGGTGAGAATTGCATTTTACATTGAATATTGCACAGATGCGTTTTGCTTTACAATGAGGGCACTCGGGACAACTGCCGGAAAGTCAGTGGTTTTTAATTGGCAGTTTGCATTCTCTGGTTTCGTGGCGACCACGCATCGTTTGAAACGGAGTAATTTCATAATTGCTGAAATATCCAACAAGAGATTTCGCCTCGAATTCACAGCGCGTTGGTGCTACGATTATTGAATGTGGCCTCGATGATTGCACACATTCCTAGTAACGAACGTATTTGGGTAAAAATGAGATAACACAGTGTGGAGCTGAAGGAACACAGGTCAGGTAGCATCAAAGGAGCAGGAAAGTTGACGTTTCGGGTCAGGGTGTGATGCTGCCTGGCCTGCTGTGTTCCTCCAGCTCCACACGGTGTTATCTCTGACTCCAGCATCGGAAGTTCTTACTATCTCTGGGTAAAAATGAGCGGCGTTGTACAGATTTTCCTTTGATCGTGATAATTGGGGAGGCTTTTGGCACTTAACTGTTCAGCAACTGGTTAATCCAATCCGCATCAATAAAGAACATTAAATCCTCGGGGGACTGCTAATGCCCTTCCGCCTGAACTGCAGTTTGACCTTCAGTAACACAGAGTATTTTTCGGGTTTTTTTTTCGATTACTCAACCTCTCAGTAAATTTCCATCCTCGAGATGTCTGAATAGAAACTGCTGCCAGCGCATAAACGTACTTTGCCCGCAAGTTTTCAAGTTGGGAAATGCAAATACTGAAGACACGCCTGTACATTTTTTCGTATTTTTCTTAAATTTCAGCGGCAGCAGACAATGACTCACCGCCTTCCCCTCCATGTCCTGCCCGCTCAAACAGAGCTCTCCTCCTGAGAGCTGTACACATATGTAAATCACACAACAAAATAAAATCTGTGCACAGCATTGTAGGTAGAGCACCCTGCGACCAGTCGTTTCTATTTTGAAGAAGGGTAATTGGACACCCAGTTGGGGGGATGGGCATATTGTGCGGGGTTATGAGCAAATTGTAGCGGTTGCTTGAATAGCTCTTTCGAAGGCCGAATGGCCTTCTGCGCTGTAACGTTCTGTTGACTTCTATTAAGATTTGCTTGTTCGAACATGCGCCAATGAACTTTGTGTATGTGTGTGGTGCCCAGCCGGATGTTCCTCTCAATCTCTGAGATTTAATCTGTTTAGTTTTCCGATGAATGAAAATAGTACAGCGGGGGAAAAACTGTTTAAACCGGCGTACAACTGCTCCTTTTGCCCTGATTTTGATTTCAACGTGTTTTTTTTTGTTTCCCGCGGCTTCTTTGCTGATGCAAACCGCTTGCTACTTTCAAACTGATTCGTCTGGCGCTTTCTCAATGACTGTATTACCATGATTATAAACCGCCTCGAATCTTTATGAATTGATGAACGTGGCCTATTCTTTCCAAGATCTCTGTTCATAAAACTGCAACTCCTTGTATCCACGTGTGTAATTCGGTGTGTGATCAGCCTCGCACGTCTTGCACACCTCGCAAATTCTGCAAAACATTGTGATAACCGAAAGAACATGCGGATGCTGTAAATCAAGAACAAAAACGAAGTTGCTGGAAAAGCTCAGTAGGTCTAGCAGCATCTATGAAGGAAAAAACAAGTTAACGTTTCGGGTCCGGTGACCTCAACTGGAAGTTATGAGGAAGGGTCACCGGACCCGAAACGTTAACTTTTTTCTTCCTTCATAGATGAGCTTTTCCAGCAATTTTGTTTTTGTTTCTGCAAAAAGCTGTGCCGGGAACCGTTGTCAACCGCTAAAACGGACTGCCGAAAAGAAAATGCATGTTGTCTGAGCGATGGAGCTCGCCTTCAAGGATTCCACTCAAACAGACCCAGCAATTTCAGCTTCCTGACATCTGCAGCCTCCAATTTGAGAGCAAGAGACAACACAGTGTGGAGCTGGAGGAACACAGCAGGTCAGGCAGCATCAGAAGAGCAAGAAAGTTGACGTTTCGGGTCAGGACCTTTCTTCCTCTGATGCTGCCTGACCTGCTGTGTTCCTCTCGCTCCACATTGTTGTCTCTGACTTCAGCATCTCCAGTTAGAAAGCAAAATGTGTTTGCGAGAGCGCGCGTTGGCTTACTAGTATCACGATTTAAATGCTCTCGACTGCAGACAAGATTGTTTTATTCTTAAGATTCAAAGAACTGACTAGAGTGGAGATCTGAAACAAAAAAACAGAAATTATTGGAGAAACTTAGCGAGACAAAGTTAACATTTTGAGCCTGACTTCTTAAGAACTACCACAGATGCTGACAGACCTACTGAGTTTTTCCACCAGTTTCTGTTTTTGCAATAAATTATTACACTTTCGGAATCTTTATGATCAGACACTCGCCTCAAAAGAAGGAGGGAGGATCTCCTTACGTCATTCACCAGCCTTATTTGATTGATGTTTCAAAGGGGGAAGCGATTCGAATGTGGTGTGTGCGACTGTCCGCGACCAACCAATCGCTTGCGTCCATTAGGCCAGGGTTTCCCGCTACTGGCACGCCTATCCCGTTGCGTCACAGTGAGCGGTTGCCGCAGCGACGGTGGTGACGTGTGAAAAGGGCGGATGTTAGGGGTGGGGAGGCGGCGCTCTCCGCGCGGCTATAAGAAGGGGTGCTCCGGGTGAGGCCCGGTGTTCAGTCCGCCGGTCCCAGGTTGCAGGAGAGGCCGGCTTGAATTCGAAAGCCATTGATTGCACACACCATCCCGTTCACATTCCATCCCATTGCAGTCGGCCCGAGTGCCCCTGTGGATCGATAATAACATGGCTGTGACTGAAACCGCAAGTGACTTCACATATTCCAAAATGAGAGGCATCGTCGTATTTCTAACTGGTACGTTACGTTTAGTCCTGTGTGTGCAGCATATTAAATAGTTGCCGCATTTAAACGAAAAGGTAGTCGCACCTCCTATTAGGAACTGGCTGTTGTCAGCATTTGTCTGTGACGGGTTCATCGCAGATTGGCTGAACAGGTCATTTAATGTTTAAATGTTCTGATCAAGAGGGCTGTAATGAAGGAAGTGTTGGAAATGTCTCCAGCCTTTTGGTCAACTCATTTCATTGTTACTTCTAAACAAATGCATTGTAACTTGGGGACTTCGATTGTTACTTAATCGCATTAAGTATAAAACATGTTGCTGTAACCTAAATGATATGCAAATTCCCAGCCTCTTCTGGTGAATCATAAGTTGGCATTCATTTGCGCAATGTATTGTAAATGAGCATTCCTTTCTCTAAACACTAAGCTGTGTATCGTGAAGACTAACTGATAATATCCTCCAAGTCCGTTAGGGTGGTCTTTTAAGCTTAATGGATTTCCACATAGTGGAAGGATTTGAGTTTTGATGGCATTTTATTTCCCCCCCACCAGCATTTATAAAGCAACGTAAAATGGGCTTGAATGACTTCATACAGAAATTGGTTTCTAACCCGCAGATTTGCCACCAGTAAGTGTTTTTATTTATTATAACTTCAATTTACTACCAATCTAAATCCTCGAAAATTAGTGCTGGAGAAACTCGGGTCTGGCACCGTTTGAGGAATAGTTAATGTTTCCAGTCTGATACTGATGCTCTTATTGAAATAAAATCCTCTAGTTTTGGGTAAATCTTGAGTTGCTTTTTGTTTTAGTCTCCCTTTTAGTTGACACCAATATGTGATGCAAGGTTGTGTCTTTTAAATGAGGCTAATCAGCGATCCCAGAGAGCTACATTTTGAGGAAGAGTAAGCCCTCTGTTTTCTATCTAACAGTTGCTACTTAATCAGAGTTCAGAAACAAAAACTTGTAATTATCAAACTTTTGGGAGCTAGCTGTACACAGTAGCTGCCCTGTCTACTTCACTGACTGCATTTCAAATGGCGGCATTGCTTTTGAAACTTTGACATGTCAACACGTTTTTCTTAAAGATTGTGCTGCTTAATGCACAACCCTCAAATCAAACAGTGATAGCATGAAGCAAACGAGCAAGTTTGGAACGGATGTTCGTGCTGAACGTTAGATCTGGGAGACAGTGCCTCTCTTAGGCCATTACTTTAAATTGAAAAGCATGTAAAAATAAAAATAGAATTTGTCACTGTCATTAATCGGAAGTAAAGGCCACTTGTTTTTGCTTTTGATGTAACATAGTTTAAATACTGATCATTCAAAATGTCAGGATGTTGTCATCTGTTTCTAGTTTCCTTCTCTTGAAATTGAAACACTAGTCTATTATTTTGCAGCCCTGATGTTCGTGTTTTCTTACAAATTGACCAAAACCAACCAGATGAAGCAGACACCTACTGTAATTCTAACAGAGTGAGTATGTCTTGTGTTTTAAAATTTTTTAGTTATTACCATCCAATTAGCAAGCCTAACAGTTTGAACTTTATTTCACTGCAGTCAAGCCTTGATTCAGAAGAATTTGACCTTTCTACATCATGTAGGTAAGATCATTGAACACTATTTTCTATGTTTAGAAATGTTTATTTGATTTTGGTTCAGTTGGTTGACATCTCCTCCACGTAAACAAAAAACCCCAGAAGTTTCTGGGTTCAAAGTTGATAGCACCAATGCATTGTCAGAGATGTTTTATCATTGGTTGGGATAGTTAAAATTTCAAATTTTAAGGGCTCCAAAGACATTAAGGACCCCGCTAGAATGATTTAAAGAGTAGCAGTTTTTATGCTCCACAACGGATCCCCATTGACTAGCTGTTTAGGACTATTAACTGTGGGGTTTTGCCAAGACAAAGTTCTCATTCTTAATATTTCTGTCCTGCTTTAAAATTTCTTTTCACATATAGTGTGAAGCCTTCAGACTTTGACTACCTCAGAATAATTGGCAAAGGCAGCTTTGGAAAGGTTAGTGCAAGATTTTGATTTTAATACAGTTTAAAAGCCATCATTTAGTGTTAATATAATTCAGTCAATAAATGTATAATTAATGCTTTAATCTGCCTTACTTTGAAATGGAAATGTGTATTTCTGAATTCTGTAATTTGAGAATGTGTCATTCCTTCTAGGTGCTACTTGCCAAACACAAAGAAACTGAGAAATATTTTGCAGTAAAAGTTTTGCAAAAGAAGATGATTCTGAAGAAGAAAGAGGTAAGCATTGTCATTTTTAAGAATGATGTAGGAAGAAATGATAGAGGGAAGGTGGGGCAATTGGGACAGTAATTCCCCTTTTTTTAGGCTTATCCTAAAACTATTCATGTCAGGGCGAAACTTGGATTTCCCAGCCACTTCTCCAATGTTCATGCTGCAAAGGAGCAATCTTTGGGTCTCCCTTCACTAGAGGGAAACAGTTATTGTTATTGACCCCTGGTGGCCATTTAAGGAATGGCTGAGACCTAAAGAGCTGAACTCCTTACACTTTGGGTTGGTGTACTCCAACTTTGCTCAAGCAGAAAGCATCGTTAAATAGCACTGCTGAAATGAGCCAAAACATTTCTGGAATCCCTGTCTTAAGTCGGTTGACTCATTGGTTCTACCAAAGAAGTTTTTTTGCCCCAGATTATAAAGTCAAGGTGTTTATACACTGTTTTGATACCTGACTAAATGTTTGTTTTTTGCCTTCTCAGCAAAAACATATCATGGCTGAACGCAGTGTCCTTTTGAAAAATATGAAACACCCTTTCCTAGTAGGGCTTCACTATTCCTTTCAAACCACAGATAAGCTCTACTTTGTCCTGGATTATGTGAACGGTGGTGAGGTAAGTAGATTTCACAGAAGTATTTCACATTAATGCTCAGTGTTGTTTTTTTTTAAAAATCCTTAATACTGTACTCTTCTAATACTTCTCAATTAGAAGACTAGCTATGCCTGTTATGTTGCTAAGCCATTTGAGTTGGAGTCCGGGTTGAGTCTGATGACAGACTGACTTTGACTTTGGCTGGACCCATGGTTGAAATGCTTACTTCCTGACTGCTGATGGCATTTTGAGAATTTCCAGCAGGCAGGTTTAAGATTAGTTGTTTCCCCTGCAAACAAGTAACCCACTGACACCGATTTTACTTTGTTTTTCATCCTTTGTTTTAAGGATGCCAGTTGCTTGTGATTTCACATTTTTGGTGTGATATGCAACAGTTTAAATTAGGTTCTATTCAACTGACTACTTGATTTTTCAAATTAACTCCTCAACCTGTTCAAAATCACTCTTTAGTCAGTAGTTATTCTGTCGTGTTTCTTTCTGCTACCTTCTGAAGCACTTCACTTGCATTCTGACAGTTTTCCTACGAGCATTGCATGGTATGTTAGGAAGATTCCCTTTGTCCCCAATATTTCTGGGCAAACTTCAGTCAGAAGACAGTGTAGGTAGGCCCATTGTTTATCTGCCTCGGGAGGGATAATCTGTCCTAGCTCCAATCTGAAATATATATTTTAAAAGTCTGTGACACAGCTGGTTTTCCTGTTGCTTGTGATCAAATGTAGAAGGTGGTTGAGTACTGTTGGTGACATTTCTTTACTTTTTGGACAGAAGAAGTAAGGGGAGTAATTGGATAAATTGAAGATTGTTATTGGATTTAAATTTATCATTGTCACATCTATTGGTAGAGATATTATTTTGCATGCTGTACCTGGAGTGGGGAGGAGAACACATGGATTTGCCTATTCAGATTCTTAACCTCACTTTACGTTCCAATAAATTGGAATTTATTTATTTTGTTTTCCTAAACAATTAGGGTGGTTTTGACCATTCAGTGTACCGTACATGATCTCCTAAAGCAAGTAGCTAATCAAATGTTTGGAATGTTAACTTTTTTTCTTGCATTTTGTTGTTTTTTTTAGTTGTTCTATCACCTTCAACGGGAACATGTGTTCCTGGAGCCCAGAGCAAGGTTTTATGCTGCAGAGATTGCCAGTGCACTAGGCTACCTCCACTCTCTGCATATTGTTTACAGGTATGTGACTAACTAGCCAACAGTCTATCAATGTACATGTAAAGCTAAATATTTTTACTGTTCCTTTTTGTGCACTTGAGTGACTGTACATCCTTGATGAAGCTCTGGGTTGACCAGCTGCAAGGAACAGTTAATGTTGAAATGTTTACAAGTTTGAAGGTATTTACAGGCCACATGACATCATAGAAAATACATTACACACAAATCTGAGAATCCAACTGATTGCTCCATTTTCAGGTACGAGTAATTTGTGCATCACCAGATGAATTTGGATGCTGAAAGTCATTCAGCTGACATCTCCTTGGCTTCGCAATATCTCTCCATTACAGATCAAAGATGCAATTTTAGCCAAAACCTGTCTGTCAGCAACCAGGTTGCTTTGGGGTTAATGTTGATTTGAACACCCAATCGGAGTTTTTAAGCAAGTAAATGGCGACCGTCATTTGAGGGAATGTAAAATCAGTTTCACTTAATCTGTGGGTTTCCTCGATTTTGGAAGTTGTGATAAAATTACCATTCTACCCAACATTTAATTTTGTGTTCCCTCTTGAAGCTTGAGTGGATAGGAAAACACAAACCTTCCTAATATTTTGGCCTTGTATAAGCTTTCCCATCCAAGACTGAAATGAGACCTTTCACTTACAGAAAGTGACTGACTGAAAAACTCAATAGGTCTGGCAGCATTTGTGGGGAGAAATGGCTAACTCTTGAGTCCCATATCTCTTTGGAGCAGTTCTGAAGAAGAGTCACAGAGCTCAAAGTATAACTCTGTTTCTCTCAATCTTGATTACTTTATTTTTAGATCTCCAATATTAGCAATATTTTGGTTTTTATCCCCTTGTCTTTTGATTTGTAATTTTATTTAATGTCTTGCATGTTCAGTCCTTATGCTGTAGGTCATGTGCCAAATTTTCAAATGTTCACTAAATTGGGATTATTTTTGTCTGTAATGTCTGAGGGCTTAGCCTTTTTCCTACTATATCCCCTCTGCCCCAACGCACCTACAAATTTCAGTACTCCTGCATTGATTTAAGCTACTAACCATCCAATTTCTTGTTAATGCAGAGACTTGAAACCTGAAAACATTCTCCTGGACTCTCAGGGCCACATAGTGCTGACAGACTTTGGCTTGTGCAAAGAAGGAGTAGAACCAAATGGAACAACCTCCACATTTTGTGGTACCCCAGAAGTAAGTGAGAGAACCTCTTCCTACGGCGTGGCATTAGTGAAAGGCAATTTCCCATTGAGACGGTGTGTCTTTGACTCTCTTGCACACAGTCTTGAAATTGCAACCCCTAGTTACTGACGTTGCAATTAAGTTTTCCAAATTATGAACATTTCAATAAGATCACCTCTATCTTCTCTGCTTCAAGGAGAATAAGCCCAATTCTTCTATATCTAACATCCCACATTCCTGGTATCGTTCTCCTAAATCTCCTTTCCACTCTCTCCAGAGTGTTTAACATACTTCCTTTAAAGTGGCCAGAACTGAACACATACTCTGTATGGTCTCAACAATGATTTGTAGAGATGTAGCATCACTTTCTTGCTTTCAGATTCTGTCTCTGCTTCTAAACCCGGGAATCCTATAGGCCTGGCCACCTTAACAAGGTTCTTGTGCATAATTGAGGTGCCTGTGCTCCCCTCAAAGTTGTACCATTGAGCCTGTATTGTCTGTCTGTCTGTCTCTGTGTGTCTGTCTACTGGTTTTGACAGGTGTCTGTTGGCCAACCTGTCAATGTCCCTCTGAAGTCACTCAGCATCATCTTTACAATTCACAATTCTCTCTAACTTTATATCACCTGCAAATTGAGAGAGTTTTGCTGTTCACTTGTCTTCAAATCATTTATATAAATCAGAAAAGTAAGGGTCTCAACTTCAGTCCCTGGGGGACACCACTTTCAACTCATCTCCAAATCTGATAAATGCCTGCCTGTATCTACACTCTATTTCCAATCTTTTAGCCAACTTCTAATTCATGCTGCCAAAAACCCGTCAATCCCAAACATTTCCAATTTGCTAACCAACCTGCCACGTGGCACCATGTCAAATGCTTTGAAAATCCAAGTATCCAACATCCATAGCACTACCCTCATCCACTACCTGTGTCATCTCATCAACTCAAATTTGTCAGACATGATCTGCCTTTGACAAAGCCATGTTGACTGTCTAGTATTAACCATTTTTTCCCCTCTAGTGTATATTTACCTAGTCCTGTATTTATGGCCTCCAGTTTTCCCACATGATGTCAAGCATCACAGTTTCAAAAACCAATCCTAGATGGCTTGCTGTCACACCTAATCCTGAGGGCATCAGATATGTGTAGATGCCTGAGAAAGCTGTCCTCTGCTTTTGTCTTTGTAAATATTATAGTAAGAGTTCCTCTGTGCACCATATTATAAAATTGGATACCTATTTAACAGAACATTCTACATTACAAATGGTTTCCCCTCTGTATGTTGGATACTATTTCTACTGACTCCAATATGGAATTTGAGTTGGATGGTGCAGGGTAGTTGCTGACGTAATCATCCACTTTACTTCTGGAGCAATTCTGTTTAAAGCTCTGTTCTCATGAAAGGTCCTAACCTGAAATGTTAGCTTTCCTGCTCCTCTGATACTGCCTGGCCTGTTGTGTTCCTCCAGCTCCACACGGTTATCTCTGACTCCAGCATCGGCAGTTCTTACTATCTCTGTTAAAGTCTTTGTAGTTTAAAGCTGGACAATTTTGGAGATCCCCCACCTATTGATATTCTTCTCTCCTAATTCTTAAAACATTTGTCACAAATAACAAAAATTAATATCTTTTGATTATGATATCACTTGGCAATTTTCTTTATCATTTCCTGCTGGGAGACAATTTTGAAGAATTAGTCAGCATTAGCTGAAATTATTGCTGCCAGGGCTGTGTTTCAGAATTCAATGCCTTTTAGTGATAACTTGAAGTATGTAACACACATATAGCATCAAGTATCTTGCAAATGTCTCTACAAATACTTGTCTTTCAGTATTTGGCACCTGAAGTGTTACAGAAGCAAGCTTATGATCGGACAGTTGATTGGTGGTGCCTAGGATCTGTGCTATATGAAATGCTGTATGGATTGGTAGGTATCTGTTGACTACCACCTATTTCTGAATTAAAGGCCAAATGAACTCCAGTAACGTATTTACTTGCCTCTGGGATTGTGAATATAGATTTAACTCTGGATTCCTGCATTCCCAGAAGGCAAAAGTGCTTAGGTTAGAGAGTAGCATCTCTTCAATAGATGCTGTGGGTTCAAGTCCCACTCCAGAGACCTGAATGTGTAATGTAAGTTGGCAAAACTTTGCAGGGCTTGGAGTATTGCTCATTATACCACTTTTCAGATGAGGTTAAACAATGGGCCTGTCTGCTGTTTCAGATTGATGTAAAAATCTTTTGCATTCCAAGAAGAATGGGGGTAGTGTAGCTGACGTGGCTTTCCCCTGTTTGGACTGCAGCCAAGACTAAAGGGCCCTTTTTATGATGGGATGGGCTCTGCACTTGCTAGAGCTCAGCTCCTTCAATCCAATATCAAGAATAGGGACTGCTTGAAGTGGTATTTGGCGCTCTCCTGGTTAAGATACAAATGCTACCTCTGAATAATAGGTTAGCCTGAAACATTTTGTAAAAGTCTTTTTTACAAGTTCAGTTTGCTTTGGTTTGGAGTCCCTTAGTTTTAAAATAGATGTTGCCTATCAGTTGAGAATATCCCAAAATGTTTACAGGGTGCTGTAAGAAGAAAAAGTCAGTGATAGACCATTTTTATCATGGGGTTTGATGCCATAGGGTTGGAGTTCTTTACACACTCCTTGAGGAAAAGTCAAAGTCAGTGACCCTATGATGCCACCCAGAAACTGGAGGAGCAGCACCTCCTATTCCACCTTAGCAGCCTACAGCCCAATGGTCTCAATGTGGACTTTACCAGTCTCAAAATCTCCTCATCCCATGACCAACCCTCCCCCTCATCCCCCACCTCCTTGACCTGACACAACCTGCCTGTCTTCTCTCCAACCTATCTGCTCCTCCCATCTCACTCACCTAACACCATCCCACCTACCTTTCCCCAGCCCTACCCCCTCCTCTTTCTATTTAGTTCAGAACTCCCTTCCCCCCCCTCTCCAGTTTCTGAAGAAGGGTCCCAACCCAAAATGTCAGCTTTCCTGCTCCTCTGACATTGCCTGGCCTGCTGTGTTCCTCCAGCTCCACGCTGTTATCTCTGACTCCAGCTTTGGTAGTTCTTGCTATCTCTACATGACAGTAGAGCAGTCAGAAAAATGTACACTTGAGCAATTGGGTGGATCGAGTATTTTTTTAAAAGTTGATCCTAAAAGGATGCAGGGTGAATAACCGTATCCTATCAAAAGTTGTATTATGGAGTATGACATTTTCTCTTTTGTTTTTAAGTAAATGATTCTTCCCTGCCCCAAACACTTTCTTCTTTTGATGCACTGAGCCTCCATTTCAATTCAAAAGCAGTTTGTGATTCTGCATACAAAGTTCTAATCGTACCCTTTATATCTCAGCCCCCATTTTACAGCCGGAACACAGCTGAAATGTACAACAACATTCTACACAAGCCACTGCAACTTAAACCCAATGTCTCAAACTCTGCCCAAGAACTCTTAGTGGGATTGCTCCAGAAAGACAGAATGCAGCGACTGGGGGCTGAGAATGACTTTGTAAGTATTTTATAAATTGTCTAGAGCAGGCAGGGTCCTGTTGCGTAAATTTTAAATGGCAAACCATAGCATCCTTTCATAGAACTGCTCAGATGCAAGGCAACATTTATTAAATATTAGTTGATAAATGCGGAGCTGGAAAAGCACAGCAGGTTAGACAGCATCTGAGGAGCTGGAAAGTCAACATTTTGGGCTGAAACCCTTCGTCAGAACTCTGCCTGAGACATTGACTTGCCTGCTGCTTGGATGCTGTCTACCCTGCTGTGCTTTTCCAGCTCCATATTTATTCAACTTCCAGCATTTGCAGTCCTTATTGTCTCCAGTTTAGTAAATACATTTCAATGTAATGTGACTTGTATCTGTAATGGCAATAGAATTCTGTCTCTGAATTCAATCTCCTGGTTTACTTTGCTCTCAAATTGAATAATAATTCATTCCATTTCGTTTTAAGCCACACACTGACCCATCCTGTGATGTTGCTGCTTTAATTACAGCATGCAGGCACAAGAGCTATTACATGATGACTGCGTATTCAGTTTGCAAGTTTAGTTTGTACCCTGCTTGTACTTTCCTGAGGGTTTTGATTCTCCTTTTTTAGATTCCAAGCATTCGGTGGCAAAAGCTTACTTGCCTGTGAGTCTTAAGTGAAGTTGAGTTGTTTCCCCTTGGGGGGTATCCCTCAACAAATCCAACAGCCCAAACACTGACTTAATAAACTCCTTCATTGTTGGTTAACACATTTTGCAATCATTTTTCTTGTTTCTTTTGTTTTCTTTCATTTTTCACAGTTGGAACTGAAGTTCCATTCTTTCTTTACACCAATAAATTGGGATGACCTCATGGCTAAGAAAATATCTCCTCCATTTGTTCCAACAGTGGTGAGTAGAATCTCTAATATTTGATGCATTTTGACCAGAATTTTGGATGTTTTGGGTGTGGAATAAGGAAAATGTATAGTTTTTTTAAAACCCAAAACCTTCCTCCAATTTAAATTGAATTTCAGTTTTCACTTCCCAACCTTCTTTGTCTTTCTCCAGTAGCTATTCTTGTGATTATAACAAGTAAAGAAATAATTTAAAATGGCACTTTATGAACATAAGCATGAAAACACTAGGCAAACTTTAAGTTCTCCTGTTTGTTACCTAAGTTGAGGGGTAGTGTAACTTCCACAAACTGCTAAATCTCTCGTGCCTATCTTTTAACATGAGACTCTGATCCACTAGTGGATTTTACATTGTGGTTCACAAAAAACTTGTTACTGGAATTTGGTCACTGTTGTTCAATCCATTTGTCTCCCAATCTTGCTCCTGCTCCTGCTCTCAAACATGTGGAGTTCTTTCACACTGCTCTGGGCTCTCTTAAAATCGGCTTTTTATCTTTTTGTTCACAGGATTTGAGCATTCCTGACTAGGTCAGCACTTGTTGTTGATCCTTAATAGAACTTGGGAAGCTGGTGGTTATCCACCATCTAGAACTTCTGCAATCCATGTATAGGAACGGGATGCCAGGATTTTTGACCCAAAATCACAAATAGTTCCAAGTCAGCGTGGTCTGTAACTTGGTAGAGAACTTTCAACTCGTGCACCCATGTATCTGCTGCCTGCCTTTCCAGCTGATTAGGGGTTGCAGGTTTGGAAAGTGTTGTGTCCTCAATAGTGAGTTTTTTGACTAAATAGATTAGCAGAGAACAAGACAAGACCATCCAACACTGACACACTGCCTTGCATGATTTTAGCCAAAGGTTCTGCAGTAGCTTTAATTGTTTGCACCTCATAAATCAAGCTAAGATGTTGTAGGTGTCAATTTTGAATGCTTTTCCAACATCAGACAAAGTTGGGTCTTCAAGAAGTTTGAAATGGTTGCTCAGACTTGTTGCAGAGTGATTACCTTGGCATTTCATCCAGAATCTATTCATGAGCAATGTGAACAAGTTGCTCAATGAGACTCTGTTCTTAGTAAACTTGTTGGCTACTTACATGCAGTTGGCAGGCAAATCATGTAAACAGCACAATGTTTGCTGTAAGTTTTACAGTCTGTAAATTCATAGTATTGCTGCTTTATAGAATTTTTTTGAAATACAAGGAAGATTGATCGGTTGTGAGTCATTTGAGGCACAATCTAATTTCTCAGAACTGTTGTAAGGCACCTAGCTTACTCCAGTTATCAGTCGATAAGCATGTTAAAGTTGCAAATTTTAAGTGTGCAATGCACTGATAGTGAAGGGTGTTACTGTAATACACTTGATGCTCTTTTAAATAGCTGCTAACTAGTTCTAGGTATTGAATGCGCAACCATTACCATTTAACTTGCCACTTTAAAAGGTCTTGCAGGATAATAGCAGTCACCTTTTACATTACATTATATAATATTTACATTTTACATGATTTCTCAACAGGAGTCCACAATCTTAGGCAGATTTACCAAGAATGAATCAGTTTTAAGATAAAGCAAGCAGGAATTATTAAAAATTAGACTTTAATGAAAACTTTATTTTCTAAGCTTAACAAAACCCACTACCTGAGTACTTAACATTGGCTTTTCACTTTACATTGTGTTTTTAAAAAGGCAAAGACTTTCTCATTGAATCGATTTATTGTGGCCAAAATGATTTTTTTTTTTGGATCAATAGGCTATTCCAAATAATTGTATTTATTAGCTGATGAAGTCTGAATTTTTAAGAATGATTCAAGTAAAGGAGCCTTTACATCATTGCAAGAACTTCCTATATTTTGTTGCTGTAGCTTCTGCTACCATTATCTACACGAGTAAAGCAGTGCTGCAACGCTACCCTGTTAGACTAATTGTCACATCGGTTGCAAGATGTCGACAACATGAACATATCCATTATAAAAACTTTGTAATATACCACAAGTGCATTCCAGGAATGAAGCACGTTTCCTGTGGCATTTTAGTAGTCAGTCAAAGCATCTTCTGCAAACTTAAACTTAATAGATAGATCACCCTCCACTCTTGGTGATGAATGTTTCACTGTGTGGGAGGATGGTGGGTGTGTACTCAGCTGCCTGCCCAACCCAACTCTTCTTGATTTTATGTAGGGGGTAATGGACTTGTTACCAAGAGGCTCTGAAATGCTCTGGGGCCATGGATTCTAATGAAACCACAAAGCTTCTGGAATTTGAATTTGTTTTAATAAAATCTGTACAAAGTCAGTCTAAACAGACTGACATTCCCTTTTTCAAAAAAAAACTCATTCATTAATGCCCTCTTTGTGATAGAAAGTAAATGTGCTATTCTTACCTAATCTGGTCCACATGCAACTCCAGACCCCATGCACTTGGCTCTTAATTAGACCCTGCAAAAGGCTAGCAAGCCACTCCGTTTTAGTTCCTGGCCATTTCAGGGTGGTCGTCAGATGCTGGCAAAACCAACAACACCCCAGATGCCTTGTAGGAATAATGTTTTGGTTTTTGGCAGGTAGGCATACATATGCCTTCTGAAGTGAGAAGGTAATGCTCAATCAAGGACTCCTGTCCTTCTGCTGGTATTCATGTGGCAGTGGGCTGGAGCTTTTTAACCTTCTTGCATAAGATGTGGGTTTCCAGAGGGGAGGTGTATTGGTTAACAGGAGGTCCACTGACTTGCCCACTATTCCCCCCCCTTTTTTTTTTAACTGTGATCATTCAGGAGTTTGGGGCTCTGATCATGGGAGCCAGGTGAGTGCAGCAGCCATCATCTATCCTGTGACACTGCACAGGAGTGAAGACTTGCTGACCAGTAGCTCATAGAGGCAGGATGTCTAGCCCCGGGGTCCTTGATCCTGAGGTAGTTCTGTCATTGTACAGTTAAGTGTCAGCATTCTTTTAAAAAAAGCTGGGTTTTTTCCCCAAAGGACTCATGTTGGTTCTCCAGCCAGTGGGTGAGAGCTCATATCACCTATATTGAATGATCCCCATTAGATTAGACCATTCAACCCATTGAATCTGTTCACACTTCAGTCATGGCTGGGGTTGAGAAATATTCTCTTGCCTTTTCCCTGTGGTGCCTGATCCCATTATTAATCAAGAACCTATCCATCTTAAATAGACTCAATGACTTGATCTCCACAGCTGTCTGCAGCAATGAGTTTCACAAATTCACCACCCCTAGCTGAAGAAATTCCTCCATTGCAGTGAAGGGAAGACCCACTAGAACTGAGGCTGTTCCCTCCGATCTTTTTTGTCTTTTCTATCAGTGGAAACCTCTCCATGTCCACTCTCTAGATCTTTTAATATTGGGAGTTTCAATGAGCACTCCCTGCCACATCCGTTCGAATTCTTTTGGGTACAGACCAAGAGCCCTCTACCACTCATGACAAGCCCTTCATCCCTGTGATCACTCATGTAAGTCTCCTCTGGACCCCCTCCAATGCTGGCACATCCATCCTTTAGATATGGGGCCCAAAACTTATCTCAATATTCCAAATGCAGTCCCAACCAGAGCATTATACAGCCTCAGCAGTGTATCTCTGCTCTTGCCAAGGAATGCTAACATTGCATTTGTCTTCCTAAACATCAACTGAACCTGCATACTGATCTTGAATCTTGAACTGAGACTCCCAAGTCACACTGTGCTTCAGATTTCTGAATCCTTTGCCCATTCAGAAAGTAGTCTACACTTCTTCTTCCAACCAAAGTGTGACACTTCATCTTTCCGACATTTGTATTCCATCTGCCACTTCTTTGCCTAATGTCATAGTCATAAAGATGTACAGCACAGAAATGGACTCTTTGGTCCAACCTGTCCATGCCGTGGGTTTCCTCCAGGTGCTCCGGTTTCCTCCCACCGTCCAAAGATGTGCAGGCTAGGTGGATTGGCCATGCTAAATTGCCCAGTGTTCAGTGATGAATAGATTTGGTGGTGGGGGTGTGGTATAGGGGATGGGTTCTGGGTGGGAAGCTGAGGGTCTGTCTGAACTTGGGCTGAAGGGCCTGTTTCCACACTAGGGATTCTATGATCTGATCTAGACTGACCTAGATATCCTGTATAAATCTAGTCCCACTTGCTAGCATTTGGCCCATATCCCTCTCAACCCTTTCTATTCATTTACCCATCCAGATGCCTTTTAAATGTTCTAATCGTACCAGCTTCCACCATTTCCTCTGGCAGTTCATTCCATAGATGCACCACCATGTGCGTGGGAAAGTCGCTCCTTGGGTCCCGTTTATATTTTTTCCCCTCTCCTATGCCCTCTAGTTTTGGTCCTAGCCTGTGCAGGTCCTTCTGCAGTCTGTCTGCTTTGTCAATTCAATTTGTCCCTCACCTGCTTTTGTCATCAGCAAACACAGCAACAATGCCTTGAATTTCTTTGTCTAGATCCATTCATCATGAATGGTTGATCCCAGCACTGACCCCTGTGGAACTCCAAGTCACTGGCTACCATTCTGAAAAAGACCTCTTTATCCCTATTCTCTATTCTCTGCCTTCTGCCAGTCAGCCGATACTCTATCCACGCCAGTGCCTTGCCCCTAACACCACTGACTCTTATATTTTTTAACGGCCTCCTGTGCAGCACCTTCTGGAAATACAAATAATTGTCACTGTCACTGGCTCTCCTTTTAATTAACATCATTATCTCCTCAAAGAATTCTAACAGATCTGTCAGACATGACCTTCCCTTGACAAAGTTGAGTTGACTCAGCCCTACGTTACAAGTACTCTGCAATTTCATCTTTAACAATGGACTTTCTCAAATCTTAGCAAGAGGCCAGGCTATAGTTGTCTCCTCCTGCCTTCCACCCTCCCCTCCAACCACCTGCCAACACCAAACATGGGTGTTAGATTTAGCCATTTCCAGCCCCCTGGGACCCTCCCTTACTCCAGTGATTCCTGAAAGATCAACACCAATGCCACTAAATCTCCTCAGCTATCTCCTTCTGAACTCTGGGGTGTAGTCCACCTGACCAAGGTGATTCAGCCAGCTTCAAGCTGTTCAGCTTCATCCACACCATCTTGCTGATATCTGCTGTATTCATCTCTGCCCCCTGACTCTCCAAGTTCTGGTATGCAGCTCGTATCTTCTGGTGAAGACTGATGCCAAGGACTCGTTCCTCTGCCATTGTTTTGTTCCTGTTATGAACATGTCCAGTGTCCACTCATGCTTCTGTACCTTTTATTAGATATCCTTTTTAAAAACTTGTAATTTTTTTATTACTAGCTATCTTACCTCATTTCATCTTCTCCAAACTTGTTGCATTTTTAGTTATCCTGTACTGGTTTTAAAGGCTTCTCAATCCTCTGACTTCCCACCAATTTTCACATTCTATGCTTTTTCTTTCTTTTTACTGCTGTCCTTACTTGCCTCGTCTTCCCCTTAGGACGTTTCTTCTTCCATGGGATGAATTTTCGCTGTGCCTTTCAACTTATGGCAGAAAATCCTGCCATTGCTGCTCCATTGTCTTCCCTGCTAGGGTCCCCATCCAATTAACTCTGGCCAGCTCCTCCCAAATGTAGTATTCATTATCTGAGGGTGAATTGCCACTGGTCCCTAGAAGGCCTTCAAAAGCCCCTAATCAAGTCTGCCTCATCACACATCAAATCCAGAATTGCCTGTTCCCTAGAGGGCTCTACCACAGGCTTCTCCAGTGGGAGGGAAAACTCCTAGACATTCCTTTCCTGAAGATCTGCTACAAACCCACATTTCCCAGTCCACCTGCACATAGAAGCGCCACCATTCGTTACTGTAATACAAAGGTATGTAAAAGAGGCGCAATCTCCTGATTTTTACTTTATTCCTCCCATCCTACCTACTGCTCGAGGCCTGGTACACTATTCTCATTAGGGTGAGTCTTTCTTTTTGGTTCCTCAACTCTACCCACAGATTTTACGCCTTCCATATCTATCACTTCTTAACTTCAATTTTACACTTCATTTCTTACTAACAAGACTATGGTGTCCCTGCCACCGCTCCCCCCCCGCCCCCACAACCGACCTGTCCCATTGACAGAATGTGGATCTCTGGATATTTTGTTCCTTGCAGCCATGTCTGTAATCACCACAACATCATACCTGCCAATTTCCATCTGTGCTACAAACTCACTACTTTTGTGCACTTAAGTACAACACCCTTAGTCTTGTGTTGACTGACCTTCTTCCCATTGTCCCCTTTTATCTGCTGTGCTTGAAGTTAGTTTCCTGAGCCTTTCCATACTCTGTCCTCTTGCATGTTTCCCTCCTTTAATATTAGACACTTTAAATCTGTTTGGACACTTTTTTTAATCTGGCTGTAGCCAACTTGAATTAAATGGGTTAACATTAATGTTTCAATAGCAATTTTAAAAGATTCCATTAAAGGTATTGAGTCTTTGAGCACAAATGCTCAGTGTAATCTCAACATTAACTGTGACTGATTTTGAGAAACAAAACATCCACGTTTAAAGTTACTATTTTTCTTTTTCCTCTTTTTGTAGTTTGGACCCACTGATCTTCAACACTTTGACCCAGAATTTACCCAACAACCAGTTCCAACCTCAGTTGCAAACTCTCCTGAAGACTTTCTGATTACTGCCAGTGCTCGAGAGGCTGCTGAAGCTTTCCTTGGATTCTCCTATGTTCCTCCTGTAGATGATACCTACCTATAATAAACAAGGTGGACTATAACGCCTTTATGTTTTAAATAGCAAAGAACTGATTGAGGCAGAAGCCTTCTGCACATTGTGCACCTTACAGCACGAGAGCTCTCCTCTCAATCTCCTTTTTTGCTAAGTATTTTTCTGTTGGAGTAGAGTCTTTCTATTGTAGTCTTCGGGATTCATCAGCTTCCGAGAATGGATCCTCTCAACTCTGCTCCTCAAAGTTTAATAATGTATGAACTTTGTGCACACGATTTTCCCTTTCAACTTGGCAACACTTCAGAAAAGGGGCCTTAGTGAATGACTGACTATCCACCTGAAATATGTCACAGCTAAGGAGTACATTCTTCAGAGTTACTCATATTAGATGACCACCACCCAAGCAGCAAAGTGTGCCAAACGTTGTACCAACAAAGCTGCATCAATTTAAGCCACTATAATGGCAGTACTTTCTCCTTTTGAATCAAAGAATTTGGCAAAAAAACCTGTCCCTACTTCTGAGGCACTTGCCTGAAACAAAGTATTGTCTGCCAAACGTTTTAAGGAAAATGGCATTTGCCCACACTTGATCCAATCAACAAAATCACCCTCCACTGACAGGAAAAAGTCTTACATTCCACACAAAAACTGACAAGTTGTTTGTCAAGTCTTTTCATTAAAGTAATTCATGACAATACAATCAGGACCGTTTGCAACAAGGAAAATTTTTGTAACAGCATTTCTAAGACTGAAAGTTGTTCTTCCACAAGAATGTATTTGTCTATTTTAGACACAAGTTGGGACATTGAGGACATTATTAGTATTGCGTGGACTGAAAACTTTAAGTGTAATTGTATTGACATTTAAGTTGAATAGCAATTACTATAAGATGTTAACCTTTGACCCACTGAAGACTACAGTTAGTATTTCTGAATCAAATTTAATGCAGTTACTTGTCCATCAGTTTAGATGAACACTGTACCAAATTATTCTCTCAATTCTCTAAATTTCTCACTACATTGTATGAATCAATCTTTAAGATATTGTTTTAAATCCAAGATGACTAAATATAGGGCCAGCAGGACAACATCTAGTCTCCAAGTAGATTCAATCAGTCTCAACTGAGTTACATTTAAATGCCAGATGGCTATAGGAGAAAGGATAGACTTTGAAAGATGGGGGAGAAAGTGATATTTGGAAGTCTGTTTCTTTGTACAAAATGATGGAGAATAGATCAATTTCTAAACTAAATTGTTGGGTTTATGAAGGGGTTTGTAATGCAATTGGAAGAAGTTCACTTGATACTGATATTAGACCATCCTATGGGATGTGGCAGTAATGCTAGCTCAGTCTGCTGGAACATCACCTAATGATGAGGTTGCAATTTGGAAGTAACTATTCAGCAGCTTAAAGGTTAAATACCTGCTGTCTTGATATTTCTTTCATATTTGAAAGATTACGTTTTAGTTTTTCATTTACATGTTGTAAACAAAAAGATTTATTGGAAATAGTTGGGGTGAGAGCAGTATTTAAAATGTGGTACATTACTTTGAAACTGAAATATTTATTTTTTTAATCCTAGCTGTACTGAACTTGAAGTGCTCTAGTTGCCTTGTGAAACTGTTTTCAGTTGAATCATTGTAGTAAAGATGATAGGTATGTTCTAATGAGTTGACTCATTGTCAAAAGCATTCTTACAATGTACAATGGTGAGCGCATAATTTCTTGAACACCCAATTCTGTTGGAAAGAACAATTTTGACTTGCATAACCTTAGGGTAAATTATTAGCATCAGGATCACTTTGAGATGAATGAAGAATATTGCATTATGTTGTAAATTAAGAACTATTTACTCATGGTGTCGTGATTACAACATGCTTCATCAGCTTAGTGACAAAATTGGGTCTAGTATTGGAGTGCAAATTAATGGGGGAAGAGTTGGCCTGTCAATGTTCCAAATTTTAGTCAAAGAAAAACTGCAATTTTTTTTGCTACATGTAGCTACCTGACCTACCCTCCCCCTCCAAATCATTGATCTGAATGAAAATTAACCTTGGTTTTTTTTTTTGTGCACGTGGGTTTGTGGAAGACTGGCCTAAGAATTAGTACATAAAGACATTAATGTGTACTCCTTGAGTTGGTTGATCTATATACGTGAAATAGAGACCTCTAGATATGTTGCATATTTATAAGAAGAGATCAGCCATCTGTTTGTTTGACTTTTTAGACTTGCAACATAGATTAGAAATACATGTACTGGACAAATTGTGATTTGAACCAATAAACTGGATTTCCCCTTGCAAAGATCAATGAGTGTGTTTCATTTTGTTCTGTTGTCTTTGTCCTTTTTAAAATGCGGTTACCTGATGAATGAGGGGCAGGAGAATGCTCAGTCTTTGAATAAGAGGATGTCTGATCCAATTGTGGCCTCTAATTTCTACTGTCTACTCCTGCCTGAAGAATCAGTGCTCAGATATACTTGGAAAGCTGACCATCTGATGCAAATGGTTTTGTTTTCTCTTTTAATTCATTCAATCAATGGGGGCATCAATGGTTGGACACAGCATTCATTGCCCATTCATAATTGCCCAAAGGGTAGTTAAGAGTCAACATGTTGCTATCCTTACCTGGTCTGGCCTACATGTGATATCAGATTCTCAGCAGCTTACTTACCTAAAGGACATTTAGTGAGCCAAATAAGGTTTTCCTGACAATGTATTCCTGGTCATTATTAGTTCTTGATTCCAGATTTTGATTAAACTCAAATTCTACTCTATCTGCCATGGTGGGATTTGAACTCACGACACAGAAAAAACAAAATCAGATTGCACTTTTGAACTTATGCCATCCCTTTTCCCCTATCTAATAGTGCCCAAATAATTTGAAACCGGCCAGAAATGATGGCTGAAAGAAATCAGAGATTCCCTGAATCAAAGTAAATGTAGGGGGTAGATGACCTTTTGCCAGATAATGATTTCAAAAACCTCTTATGAGACTTAACTTCTACTGGAAACTATCATGCACTGACATTTTTTTCAATCCAAATCAACTTGATACCAAACTATTTCTAGGTGTTGCCAGAACACTTGAGGGCAGCGTTGCATAACAATGCCAGAGAGCTCTTAGCATGAAATAGCTACTGAACACAGGCCTCAGCCCTTTGGCAGCATGTCAAAAAGTAAGAAAAGCTGCACCTTAGTTCTGATTTTAAAAGAACTTGTGTATGCACTGGTGACTAACATTCCATAAGTGGTGCAGAACACAGGTCAAAACACTACATCAATAACTTCCTAAAGTTTACAGGAGCCTAAATCCTGGAATTCAAATGGATCAAAGGGTTAGAAATCTCAATGAGCTTTCATTGTGACAGATGCATCACAAAGGAACCTAGGAAAGTGACAAGGTTTTCTAAAGTAGTTTCAGAGATAGTAGGAACTGCAGATGCTGGAGAATCTGAGATAACCAGGTGTAGAGCTGGATGAACACAGCAGGCCAAGCAGCATCAGACGAGCAGGACGGCTGACGTTTCGGGCCTAGACCCGAAGAAGGGTCTACGCCTGAAACGTCAGCCTTCCTGCTCCTCTGATGCTGCTTGGCCTGCTGTGTTCATCCAGCTCTACAACTGGTTATCTCCGGTTTTCTAAAGTAGTTTGGATAGGCTCCTAAAAGAGAAACAACTCCAGCGTAAATCATTCATGGGCCAGAGTCATAGAGTAATGGAGCTGTACAGCACAGGAACAGACCAGCTCTGTCCAATTCATCTATGCCACCCAGATAAATGTATCTTACATTACTCTAGTCCCATTTGCCAGCATTTGGCCCATATCCCTCTAAACCCTTCCTTTTCATTTACCGATCCAGATGCCTTTTCAATGTTGTAATTGCACCAGTCTCTGGCAGCTCATTCCATACACGCACCACCCTCTGTGTGAAAAAGTTACCCCTTAGATCTCTTTTAAATTTTTCTCCTCTCACCTTAAACCTCTGCCCTTTAGTTCTGGAGTCCCCAATCTTGGGGAAAAGACTTTGGCTATTCAACCTATCCATGTCCATCATGATTTTATAAACCTCTATAAGGTCACCCCCCAGCCTCTGATGCTCCACTGAAAGTAGCCCGAGACTATTCAGCCTCTCCCTGTAGCTCAAACCTTCCAATACTGGCAACACCCTTGTAAATCTTTTCTGAATCCTTTCACGTTTAATAACATTCTTCCTAAAGCAGGGAGACCTGAATTGAACACGGTATTCCAAAAGTGACCTAACCGATCTCCTATACAGCTGCAACATAACCTTCCAACTCCTGTACTCAATGCATTGTTCAATAAAGGCAAGCGTACCAAACACCTTTTTCACCTGCCTACCTGGGAGTCCACTTTCAAGGAACTATGAGCTTGCACTCCAAGGTCTCTTTGTTTAGCAACATCACCATTAAGTGTACAAGTCCTGCCCTGATTTGCCTTTCCAAAACGCAGCATCTCACATTTATCTGAATTAAACTCCATCTGCCACTCCTCAGCCCATTGGTCCATCAGATCAAGATCCTGTTGTACTCTGAGCTAACCTTCTTTGCTGTCCATGACAACTCCAATTTTGGTGTCATCTGCAAACTTATTAACCATACCAGCCTATGTTAACATCAAAATCATTTGTATATATCAAAGTGAAAGAAAAGTTGCAATTTGGATCCAATAAAATGTGATCTGCAAGTGCACTGGTTTTGGTTGTAACAGATGCATTAAACAGGAGTCCAGAAAAGTAAAAAGGTTTTCTGAAGTAGTTTGGAGAGGTTCATAAAAGAGCAACATCTCCAGTTTAAATCAAGTATGGGCCAATGCTGTAAGTTTTCTGTAGATTTATACAATCCATTCTGTTAAATTCCTTTTGTCCACTGTTTAAACCTCATGAGTGAATACATTAATGCCCTCAATGAACTAGTAGACATAAAACTTCCACATTACCCACTAAATTACAACATTAAGGATTATAACAAAGAAGGAGCAAAGTCATTTATATTAGGCAGACAAAGGGCAAAAGAAAAATCAGAACAAGAATCAGGTCACAAAGGGATAAAGCAGCAATAACATTTTTACACATGGCGTGCACCTTTAACACAGTAGAGTGTCCCAAAGTGATTCACAAAGGCATTGTCAAGGAAAATTTTCCATTGAGTCAGAGAAAAAGATACCAGTTCAGGTGATAAAAATCTTGGTCAAAGAGGGAGGTTGCAGGAGCATTTTAAAGAATGACAGAGAAAACGAGATTGAGTGAGAGAGAGGGAGAGAAAGACAGAGAGAGAGAAAGAGACAGAAAGAGAGAGATAGAAATGAAGAGTTCTCTGAAGGAATTCAGATTTCAGGTCCACGGCACAGTCTAAAAGGTCAAGCTGTTCAAAGCATTGCAGAGATGAGGCCGGAATTAGAAGTAAAAATGAAATTTTGAAGGATTGCAGGACAGTGAGAGGTTGCAGAATGGTTCAGAGAGGGATGGTTAGGGGATCTATCATCAGGGAATCCATAGAGGCACATCGGATGTTGAGTTAGAGAAACCAGTGCTAAAACACCCTAGGAACCTCTCCACAAAAAAGAAACAGGCCTATGTACCCCCAGCTCAGACCAGGAGGAATGTTGTGATCGTAACAAAGTCAGTCAGCAGGACCTCATATAATTTGAGTTCCCTAATTGGGGCTGTTAATCTGGTCCAATCAGGGAACCCTGGCTGACACGTAAAAGGATTGAATGTTAGAGAAACTAACATCTGACACCAGATTCTGAATGAGACAGTAACATGGTCAAGGACTGTTCATGCGTAAATAAAGGGTGATTTGGTGATGGCATCCTGGTCCATACGGTGTTATTTCAATTCCAATCCACCAGACATGGGGAAGAAAAAGGGCGTATATTTATATGCTTTTCAGTGCATTTCTAGCCCATCTCAGAGTCGTCATAGAGAAATTGAGCTATACAGCATGGAAACAGACCCTTCAGTCCAACCCGTTCATGATGACCAGATATCCTAAATTAATCTAAGTCCCATTTGCCAGCATTTGGCCCATGTACCTCTAAACCCTCCCTATTCATATATCCATCCAGATGCCTTTTAAATGTTGTAATTACACCAGCCTCCACCACTTCCTCTGGCAGCTTGTTTCTTGCATGCACTGCCCTCTGTATGAAAAAGTTACCTCTTAGGTCCCTTTTAAATGTTTCCCCACTAACCTTAAAACTGTGCTCATATGGATTTTGACTCCCTCAGCCCAGGGAAAAGACTTTGGTTATTCACCCTATCCATGTCCTCATGATTTTATAAACTTCCATAAGGTTACCCCTTAGCCCTGACATTTCAGGAAAAATAGCCCCAGCCTATTCAGCAACTCTTACAGCCACAATTTTCTCCAGTCCTCCATCTTGGATTACCCAGAATCCATCTTCAACTCTAATTTCCTGCCTTTTCCTTATAATCATCAACTCCATTATTGATTAAAAATCAGGCTAACTCAGCCTTAAATATATAGAATGATCCAGTCTTAGCAGTTCCTTGTGGTAAAGAATTCCACAGATTTATTACCCACAGAAAAGAATATTCCCCTTGCCTGTCTTAAATGTGCAATTCCTTATTCTAAGATTATGTTCTCTAGTCTGAGACTTGCCCATAAGGGAAAACAACTTCATTGCACCGACCCTGTCAAGTCCCCTAAGTATCAATAAGGCTGCATATCATTCTTCCAAATTCCAATAAGTACAGCCTAACCTACCCAATCTTTCCTCATAAGACAATCCCTTCATCCTCAGTGTCATTCTTCTCTGGACTGCCTCCAATGCCAAAGTATTTTTCCTTAGATAAGGGACCTAAAACTGTACACAGTATTCCAACTGTACACAGTGTTGACTTGTGCCTTGTATATTTTTAACAAATCCTCACCACTTTCATACTCCATTGCCTTTGAAATAAAGATCAATATTTCATTTTCCTTCCCTATTTGCTGCTGAACTTTGATGCTGACATTTTATGATTCATGGATATGGACTCCCAAAGCCCTCTGTTCTGTATCTTTCTGAATTATTTCTCCATTCAAATAACATTCAGCTCCTCCATTTGCCCTGTCAAAGTGCATAACATCATACTTTCCAACATTGTATTCCATCTGCAAAGTTCTTTACCCACTTGCTTAACCTGTCTCTATCACTCTGCAGATTCAGTGTCATCCTCACCCACTTGCCTTTCCATCTATTTTTGTGTCATCTGCAAACTTGACTACAGGAGATTCATTTCCTTAGAAAAAGAGATCTACAGTAATCCTCAATGAAAACAGCATATTAGCTTGGGGTCAGGCAGAAAGGAAGTGTTTGTACCTGGGGCTGTGGACCAGGAGAATAGTGCTTTCAGAGACCAAAATAGGGTGGCATGATGGTTCAGTGGTTAGCACTAGGGGGGACCTGGGTTCAATTCCACCCTCGGTCACCTGTCTCTGTGGACTTTACACATTCTCCCTGTTCTGTGTGAGTTTCCTCCAGGTGCTCAGGTCTCTTCCCACAATCCAAAGATGTTAAGGTTAGGTGGATTGGCTATGCTAAATTGCCCATCGTGTCCAGGGATTTTGTGCAGGCTGGGTGTTTTTGGTCATGGGAAATGCAAGGATAGGGTAGGGAGTTGGGCCTGTGTAGAATGCTCTTTGGAGGATTGGTGTAGATGTGATAGGCTGAATGACCTGCTTCTATACTGTAGGGATTCTATGATTAGTAACTTTTAAATTAAGCCGCTGAGAAAGAATTATGAGGAAACTCAGGCTGAAGCCATAAAGTCCCAAAGGTCGTGAGGTAACTTGAAATTTGTCCTAAGAAAGTGAATAAATTCAAAAACTCTATACACTCAAATACTTGCTAGTAATGAATCATACTGGAAGAGGGATCTTGTGCTGAGGAAGCTGTGTTAAATTGTCTGTGGTTGTGCATTTGTGCTTTTAATGTAAAGCACAAGTAATTGCTTATGACACTATCCAATTAGTGGCACTTCGTTTATTCAATTGTTTTAATAAACAGCACTGGTTACATCACACCATTCAATCAGATCATGGTGCACTAACTCTTTTTACTTGCTTTTGATCTGTATTCTTCACTAGACTTCCTTTGTAAAGATTTATCAAAGTTTTTGAGAAGATTTGTAGCTCAGCTTGTGGACGAGGTTGTAGACTTGCTCATCGAGCCCCGGTGTGTTTGATTGCAGGCGTTTCGTCACCCTGCTAGGTGACATTGTCAATGCTCCTCTGGTGAAATGTTAGTGTTCTGTCCTGCTTGTTATTTATATGCTTCGGTTTGCAGGGTGGTTGGCATCACTTCCGGTGTTGCTTTTCAGTAGTTTGTATATCGGGTCCAGTTCAATGTGTATGTTGATGGAGTTCTGGTTGGAATGCCAGGCATCCAGGAATTCCCTGGCATGTCTCTGTTTGGCTTGTGCTATTATGGATGTGTTGTCCCAGTCAAATTTGTGTCCTTTGTCCGTGTGTACTGAGATCAGTGAGAAGGCCAGACACACTAGTCGCCCTACCATTCATCACAGACATATCAGAGATAACCACAATACTTCGGAGACACTTTCAAATACTTTAGAGACATTTAAGCGACCCTTGGTTAGGCACATAGAGGATAGAAAAATGTAGGGTATGCAGGGTAGATTGATCTTAGTAGGATAATAGGTCGGCACAACATCGTGGGCTGAAGGGCCCGTACCGTGCTGTACTATTCTATGTTCTATGTTCTATGTTCACTGCTCAGACCCCTAGGTATCAGTGTAGCCCACAAACCAAAAACCACGCTACGACAGCTACTGATGAACGTAAGGGATCCCATATCCAAAACCAGCAAAACCGGTGTAATATACAAAATATCATGCAAGGACTGTGAGAAACACTACATAGACCAAACTGGGAGAAAACTGTCAATACGGATAGAAGATCACCAACTAGCCACCAAGAGACATCACCAGTTCTCACTGGTCTGTAGTAATTGGATGAATTTTATAACTCTTCAATCCAAAAGACATAATTGTCAATCGAGAGACTTCAGAAAACTATTACTAACACAGCTACAATCTCCCCACTTTTTTTCTTTAAATATCCTAGTGTAAAAACCACCACATCCTGGAAGTTCATTATTAGTTGGATTAGTTTCTCCACTTTCTTTTGTTTCAAAAGGAAACATTAAATCAGATGAATTTCACCACTTGACTGATCTTTGAGTCCCCTTTTACCACTTTTCTTTTGTCCTTTTCCTCAATTATCCATTATTTAGCAACTTGAGAATTTGTTATGGCTTTCAAGAGGTTATTTTGTTCTTGCTTTTGAAGAGATGTTGTAAGGCAGAGATGCTGAGCCATATACTGAAGATCACTTGAGTAAACAGCATATGAGGTTTTGGCTTTTTTGTTTAAAAGTTAGAAAAATGGAAGCAGGCTGGCTGTAACCAGCTCTCACAGACCAGGCTTTCTATTTTTTTTTTCAGTTTTTGGCTTTAGCTTTTAGGTTTAGCAGAAGCTATTGGGGTCTCAAAACAGTTGGAAGCTTCAGTGAATGTCTCCTGGCTCCTACTCTCTCTGAATTTTCGCTTGATTTTTTTCCTCCTGGATTGGAGAACGAGATGTGAGAATCAGAGTCTGAATTGTCTTTTTTTGCCAAAGATTGTGTTTATGGCATGTTACTATATTGGAATGGTTATTAGTAATAGTTACTGTATCCATTAGTCTGTTAAGTTTCCAATAGAGTTGTTAAATTCCTCTTTCTTTGGCTGTATTTTAACTACAGTGTTTAAATAAATTGCATTTGCTTAATGTCGAGTCTTTTGATCAGTCACATTGCATCGGGATCAGTCTTTGAAGTAAGAAAAAGTTAGGGTCTACGATACCTTCCTAAATTATTTTGAGGGGGTCTGGTCTGGTCCATAACAAATTTAACAAGTATGTCACATCTTTATTATCCATTATGGTGTCACTTCTATCTGTTTTAATGAGCACGTTTCATACCCCTTTCTCCCAATGTATTTATGAAATATTTACTATTTTCTTGAATATTGCTTGTAACTTTTATGTTCGCACTTCTGTTGTAAAAACTGATGCCAAATATTCATTTCCATACTTGCATGATATTCTTCCTGAAATACTTATTGAAATATGAATACAATTTCTTGAATTTCAAGGGTTGAATGGTTAGAGCTAAAGGCAAGATGCTTCCCACAGCAGCAGCCAACAGGCAGCAGAAAATGACTGAGAATCTGCCTGAGGGGATCCCCATGGGTTGCACTGTCCATGGAAATTTCCAACCCATATTAAACAACTCATCATGTGCATGGGGATCAAGCTTTCCTGCTCCTATGATGCTGCTTGGCCTGCTGTGTTCATCCAGCCCCACAACTTGTTAACTCATCATGTGCGATGGTTTCACTGTGAAGTTCCTCCCCTATACCATTATCAAAAAGTGTACTGACGCCATTCTGTCAGCAAATGAGCTGGAAGGGATTAGGAATTACTGGCAGGATTTACATTATTTACTCAGCAAATGAAAAAAGAAGTCAATTTTAAAAAGAAAGTCTTTGCAAAGTGCAGCAGGAAGCAGAGCTCAGCAATTTGCTCCATTACAATAGGGTGATTTCTTTGGCAAAATGCAATGAGTTGAGGATTGTATTGTACTCGAAACTGACCATTTCTCCAGCAAAATACGGTATGTAGAGGATACCTGCATTGAACAATTCAAGCACAAACAATGAACCCTAGTCACTTTAGAACAAAGGGAGCTCAGGCCTGATTATCAGAGGAATTAACTAATTATTTTTGTTCTGACTGGGAAGACTGATCGTTTATATTGGATTGATGCTACATTTCTCCTTTATCTCAGAGTAAAATGGAAATAGTTCTAAATCCAAACAATTATTTATAGAACTTTTAACATTCTAGAACTCTCATAACATTTAATTAACATGTCTCACTGGGGTAGCATGCTGGAAATCAATCACTGCTACTCCTGGATCGTCACAAGAGTTTCATAAAGTACACAAAATTCCCCAGCTTACAAGACAAATTGATACAAAGAAAGATCAGATTTCTGGACTAAAGGAGATTTACTATCTATTACAAAGAATCAGATGCTAGCTTCAGATATAGATATAAACTTATCTTGCTGACACTGGAACCGCAAGCTCAGAGACCTTCTGGACTCTCGCAGGCCCAGCCTCCCCGACCTTGTGTGAACCCGAAACCGGGGTCTGAACGGTATGGGAACAAGACGTGACCCCACAGTGACCTACCATTGAGAAGACTCAACTGAATGGGCCACACAATCTCCCGGAATGCTCAATGGCCACGAATGGTGCCCAAGACCCCATCTTGAGCGCACACTTATCTCTCGGAGCAGCAGACTTCCCTCACTGATGTCCAGGATTGACTAGGAGCAGCCACCTCCCCTGAAAAGAAACGGGAGATGTGCTGGACTTCAGATGAGACTGAAATGTTGGGGTTTCAAGTCCCCTCCCCCCACCATACTCTGAGCAAATGTCCAAGCCATTGAGAACAAAATGGATGACTGAAAGCTGGATTCAACTTCCAAAGGAACTGAGACACTGCTGTATGCTCTGTTTTACAGAAATTTGGCTCAGTCCTGCCATACCTGATTGTGCCTTACAACCTGAGCATTTCTCAATTGACCAAATGGACCACTTGGCATCCTCGGGCAACGCAAGGGAAGGTGAGGTCTGCCTCTTAATCAACACTTCCTGGAACTCAAACACTGCGACCCTGGTGAGTTACTACTTCCCAGACCTAGAATATCTTAAAGTGGCATCCCTACTACCTGAAACTAGATCCTTGACTTCCTGACCCATTGACCGCAATCAATAAGAACAGGTGACAACACCTCCTCCACCATAATCTTCAACACCAGTGCCCCACAAAGCTGCATACTCAGCCCCCTCCTATACCTCTTATACACTCACAACGGTGTGGCCAAATTCTGTCCCAACTCTATTTACAACACCACTGTTGTAGGCCACATCTCAAACAATGAAGAGACAGAATACAGAAAAGATATTGACTGCTTAATGTCATGGTGTAAAGACAACAACCTCTCCATCAATGTCAGCAAAATGAAGTAGCTGGGCATTGACTTCAGGAAGCAAAGTGGAGGACTCGCCCCGTCTCCATCCACGGTGCTGAGGTAGAAATGGTCGATAGCGTCAAGTTCCTAGGAGTGATGATCACCAACAATCTGTCCTGGTTCACCCACGTCAATGTGATTTCAAGAAAGCACAACAATGTCTCTACTTCCTCAGGAGGCTGAGAAAATTCGGCATGTCCACAAGGACTCTTGGCAATTTTTATAGAGGCACTATAGAGAACATCCTATCCGGATGCATCACAGCTTGGTACGGCAACTGCTCCTCCCAAGGGCGTGAGAAACTACAGAGAGTCGTGAACATGGCCCAGTCCATCACACAAAGTAGCCTTCGACCCATTGAGTCCATCAATACTTCTTGCTGCCTTGGGAAAGCAACTAACCTAATCAAAGACCCCTTCCTCCTGGTTATACCTTCCTCCACCCTTTTCTGTTGGGTAGAAAATATAAAAGTTTGAATATACATATAAATAGATTCAAGAACAGCTTCTTTGATGCAGTTATCAGACTTTGAATGGACCTCTCAGGCTAATTCTGGCCCCTCTTTCTCTCTGCGTACCTTCTCTGCGGCTGTAACACTGTATTCTGTACTCTGTTCTGCTACTGTGATGCAATTTGTAAAGTACAATCTTTCTGCACAGCACACAAAACAACATTTTTCACTGTATCTCGGTATGTGACAATCAATCAAATCATAGACATATGACACAAGTAATTAAAGTAGTCAGCCCCTCATAAACTCCCCCTTTCTCAGACACTTTCAAAAAGGGTAAAATAGATGGTGGGCAGAGGGGGAAACTGGAAAGACAGTTCATTAGTCTTTATTCTCAGGTTCTGTTGTTCAGATGATATCTATGATGTGTCTGCTGGCCAGCACTTTGCTTCAATCGCCTATCTCCAGATGCTTCCTCTGATTTATAAGAAATGCAAGATGACTGATACACTTATAAAAGGTCTTTGACTTATCAGTTAAAAGTCACAGCTTATAACAACAGTTGTAGGAAGGGTAAACTGGTTTTCATTAGGTTTAAAGTTAGTTTTGACTGGACAGAACAGAAAGACCATTTCTGAGCTGGGGAAAAAAAAAACACTTTTCTCTCTCTCTCTGTCTGTAATATGTTCCCAGCTCCAAGCAGTTCAGTTACGAATCCACAGTTATTGGCTGGTATAAAGGTCTCTGCTGTTGACAACTCATCTCCAGTCCATACAAAAATGAACTTCTTGTTACCAGCAAAGAGGAATCTATCCACCCCCTCAGCAACTAATTGTGTGCAACTCAAACTTTAATTATTTCTTATTTAAACACTTTTTACACAATGCCTGCAATAGATGCAAGGTTACTTTTTTTTTCAAAACTGAAGCTACATTGGTTTTTAACATTGGTTTTTAAACGAGCCCTTTCTCATTTCAGTCCCCAGTTTTACAAAGAACACAAAATAAAAATATGTAATCCTTACATTACTTTTAGTCATTACAGGGAGGCCCAAGCCTGGTCTCTGGAAACTTACATGAGAGTCCACTGCATGATTCATGCTCAGGCTGTGAAATAACTGCACAGTATGTGGTATCCCATCACCAAATGACCCTTTACTTACATGTGCACTGGACATGGGCTGTGACCAGCCAGCTCAAAGCCAGTCCCTAGTCTGAGAAACCCTTCTGAATCTCCTGCTCATATCTGTCATGCAGGGCTCTCTGATTAGCCCAGGTTAACAGTCCCAAACAAGGATCTCATAGTCAATGACCATGGTTCCAATCACTACAGACTGAAGTAAACTCTACACACAGGTCAAAGCGTTTGAGCACTGTACAAGTGCCCATGATTGGACAAGAAATAGTCTTCACTTGATTTATCAGAAGGTTCTCACCAACTTTGAAAACAATCACATCTCCTCACTATCTGTTTGAATGAAGAGCCCTCTGTCTCTCAGTCTCTCCTCATAACTAAAGCCTTGCATCTTTGCTATAATTTTAATAAATCTCTTCATGTACCCTTTCTATGGGGTTGAATTTTTTTCTTAAATAGGGCTAATTAGGAAATTGTCATGTCAATAACTGAAAGTTGTCTACCTGATTGATCAGTGAAAACACATGTTGCGGTTAGTGGCACTCAGAATTTTAACTTGTTAAATGGCTGCTGATTGTTTGAATGAGTAGCTCAACTGGGGTGGCATGGTGGCTTCGCGGTTAGCACCACCGCCTCACAGTGTGGTTTGATTCCAGCCTCAGACGACTGACCATGTGGAATTTGTACTACTGTGGGAACATGACTAACGTTACTTATAGTCACATAAACCACAGTAAGAGGTCGAATAGGCTGGGGCTATTTGTCCTGGAGTGCGGAGGCTGAGGGGTGATCTTATAGAGGTTTACAAAATCATGAGGGGCACGGATAGGGTGAATAGCCAAGGCTTTTTCCCAGGGTAGGGGAGTCCAAACATAGAGGGCATAAGTTGGAGGTTAGAGGGAAAAGATTTAAAAGAGACCCAAGAGACAACTTTTTCATGCTAAGGATGGTGTATGTATGGAATGAGCAGGCAGAGGAAGTGGTGAAGGCTCATTCAGTTATAACATTTGAAAGGCATCTGGTTGGGTACATGAATAGGAAGGATTTAGAGGAATATTGACAAAATGCTGGCAAATGGGACTAGATTAGTTTAGGATACTTCATTAGCATGGACAAGTTGGAACGGAGGGTCTGTTTCCATGTTGTACAATTCTATAGCTCTATAAAGAGTCTAAACAAAAAAGATTGAACCATATTAAAATAACTGGCTCACACCAGCCCAAATACCATTGTGTTCCATTATCTTCTTAGATTCCCTGTTGGAGTTGATCTATCAGGCATCAATCTCTCTGCTCTTTTTTTGTTTTAAGAGATAGGTACAAATCTAAATATTCATGGCCATTGTGAAACATCACAGCTGACTTTAATCCTGTTCTCACAGACGTGCATCTAGAAGAACATTTAGCAACGCTTGACGGGTGGTGATCAGAAGTTGATATTATTGTGTTTCCACATTTGGAGTCCCTTTAATGACTCCACATGCAAACAAATCATGTATCTGGATGTGGTCACATAACCATAGACTTTCTGCTCTGCAGTACATGAGGCATTGGCTGTGTCAGGAGATTCCTCTCCACAGTGTATGTGTCAGTTTAGCTGTAAATAAGCTCACCAGAAATCTGCAAGTAAATAGAATCCACATACCTCTTCTGTATTACATTTAGATACTGCACAAACATTATTATGTGGTGCAGAGCTAGGATTTTTTTCTTAAAAAAGAAACAGGACAGAGAAGAAACCATGCTTTAAAAATTTGAAGGTCATGGGAATCAGCAGCAAACAAAATATACCAACAATCTAAAAGTGCAGTACAGTTAGTGAAAAAGTGATTTATCTGCAAACAGAATCAATCTGAGTTGGCCAGGTTTATGGAAGCAGCCAGGTGAATCAAATCTGCTCTATCCAAAGACTCTTTCAAATCTGAATGACCCACAGTAGTCAGCCCTTGTGCAGAGCTAAGTGAAATTGTGGCTAAATTCAAATGAGAAAAATTAAAATGATTAAAAATTAAAACTTCTGCATTCAGGGGCAGTACAGGACCAGCAGAATGAGTCAAGTAAAGAAGGGTAGAAAGAAACACAAAGTACACTGCTGATAGCACTGAAGAAATGCATAACGTTAAAAATAAAGTTAAAGGAGAAAAGACCAATAGAAGGATTTTTAGCAAATTCCCAATCATGAACTGGAAAGCTTTAAGAACTATGGATGCTGTAAATCAGAAACAAAAACAGAAATTGCTGGAAATTCTCAGCAGATCTGGAAGCATCTGTGGAGAGAAATCAGAGTTAAAGTTTTGGGTCAATCTGAAGCCCTCCAACCCTGGCAACATCCTTGTAAATCTTTTCTGAACCCTTTCAATCTTCACAACATCGTTCTAAAAGCAGGGAGACCAGAACTGAATGCAGAATTCCAAAAGTGGCCTAATCAATGTCCTGTACAGCCGCAAAATGACCTCCCAACTCCTATACTCAATGCACTGATCAATAAAGGCAAGCGTACCAAACATCTTCTTCACTATCCTGTCTGTCTGTGACTCTACTTTCATGGAACTATGAACCTGTACTTCAAGGTCTCTTTGTTCAGCAACACTCCCCAGGAGCTTACCATTAAGTGTACGAGTCCTGCCCTGATTTGCCTTTCCAAAGTGCAGCACCTCATACCTATCTAAATTTAACTCCATTTGCCAATCCTCGGCCAATTGGCCCATCTGATCAAGATCCCGTTGTGCTATGAGGTAAACTTCTTGGCTATCCACAACACCTCCAATTTTGTTGTCATCTGCAAACTTACTAGCCATTCCTCCTATATTCACATCCAAATCATTTATATAAATGACAAAAGGCAGTAGACCCAGTACCGATCCCTGTGGCACACCACTGGTCACAGGCTTCCAGTCTGAAAAGCAACCCTTTACCACCACCCTCTGTCTTCTACCTTCAAGCCAGTTCTGTATTCAAGCGGTTAGTTCTCCCTGAGGAACCTTGTCGAACGTCTTACTGATGTCCATATAGATCACATCCACCACTCTGTCTTCATCAGTCCTCTTTGTTACTCCTTCAAAAAATTTAATTGAGTTAGTAAGACATGATTTCCTATGCACAAAGCCACATTGAGTGTTGCTAATCAGTCCTTGCCTTTCCAAATACATGTAAATCCTGTCCCTCAGGATCCCCTCCAATAGCTTGCCCAGCACCAATGTCAGGCTCACCAGTCAATAGTTCCCTGGTTTTTCCTTACCAACTTTCTTAAATAGTGGCACCACGTTAGCCACCCTCCAGTCTTCCAGCACCTCACCTGCAGCTATTGATGATACAAATATCTCAACAAGGGGCGCAGCATTTATTTCCCTGGTTTCCCACAAAGTTCTAGGACACCCTGATCAGATCCCAGGGATTTATCCACCTTTGTGTATTTTAACAGTTCAGTACCTCCTCATCTGTAATATGGACATTTTTCAAGATTTCATTATTTACTTCCCCAAGTTCTCTAGCTTCCACATCCTTCTCCATGGTAAACACTGATGCAAGATATTTGTTTAGTATCTCCCCCATCTCCTGCAGTTCCACACGTAGGTGGCCTTGCTGATCTTTAAGGGGCCCTATTCTCTCCCTAGTTATCCTTTTGCCCTTAATGTATTTGTAGAATCCCATTGGATTCTCCTTAACCATATTTGCTAAATCTATTTCATGTTCCCTTTTTGCCCTCCTGGTTTATTTCTTAAGTACATTTGATGGCCTTTATACTCTACCAGGGATTCACTCGATCCCTGCAGTCTACACCTGACATACGCTTCCTTCTTTTTCTTCACCGGACTCTGAACTTCTCTAGTCATCCAGCATTCCTTACACTTATCAGCCTTGTCATTTACCCTAACAGGAACATACTGTCTCTGGAATTCAGTTATCTCAATTTTGAATGGTTCCCATTTTCTAGCCATCCATCTACCTGCGAACATCTGCCCCCAATTGACTTTTGAAAGTTCTTCCTTAATACCATTAAAATTGGCCTTTCTTCAATTTAGAACTTTAACTTTTAGATCTGGTCTATCATTTTTCATCACCTTTTTAAAACTAATAGAATAATTCACTGGCTCCAAAGTGCTTCCCCGCTGACACCTCAGTCACCTGTTCTGCCTTATTTCCCAAGAATAGGTCAAGTTTTGCTTTTTCTCTAGTAGGTACATCCACATACTGAATCAGAAAATGTTCTTGTACACACTTAAATTCCTCTCCATCCAAGCTCTTAACACTATGGCAGTCCCAGACTATGTTTGGAAAGTTAAATCCCCTGCCATTACCATTCTCTTATTCTTACAGATGACTGAGACCTCCTTACAAATTTGTTTCTCAATTTCCAGCTGACTATTGGGGGGTCTATAGTACAATCCCAGTAAGGGTGAGCGTGCCTTTCTTATTTCTCAGTTCCACCCAAATAACTTCCCTGGATGAGCTCCAAGGAATATTCTCCCTAAGTACAGCTGTAATGTTATCCTTAGTCAAAAATGCCATTCCCCCTCCTCTCTTGTTTCCCTTTCTATCCCTCCTATAGCATCTACACACTGGAACATTAGGCTGCCAGTTCTATCCATCCCTGAGCCATGTTTCTGTAATCACTAAGATATCCCACTCCAATGTTTCCAACTATGCTTGAATTCATCTGCCTTACCTGTTAAGCCTCTTACATTGAAATAAATGCAGTTTAATTTATCAATCCTACCTCGTTTTCTGCTTTGTTCCTGCCTGCCTTGACTGCTTGACTTACTCCTTTTCCCAACTCCAACAGTCTCAGACTCATCTCTTTTCTTACTATCTCCCTGGGTCCCATCTCCTCCCTTATGAGGGCACCTTTAGCAAATCTCCTCGCCAGTATATTAGTCCCCTTCCAATTCAGCCACAGTCATCCTTCTTATACAGGTCACTTCTACCCCAGAATGGATTCCAATGATCTAAAAGTGTGAATCCTTCTCCCCTGCACCAGCTCCTCAGCCGCACGTTCATCTGCTGTCTCCTCCTATTCCTACCCTCACTAGCTCGCAGCATCAGGAGTAAGCCAGACATTACTACCCTCAAGGACCTACTTTTTAAATTCCGGCCTAGTTTCCTATATTCTCTCCTTAGGACATTGTCCTTCTGTCTACTTTGCAACAAACTAATCATTGTATGAAACAGTCTCTACTGTTAAGTAAGAAAATGCAGTGGTTTATATATGCACAGCAGGATTCCACAAATAGTAATTGAGATGAATGATCAGTCCATCTGTGTTTATTAAGGAGTTTTTTTTGACTAAGAATCTTTGCTCTTCAAATTGGACTTTTTGGATTGACTTTTAAAGGAAATTTAGACTAACATTTTAACCAAGAAATGGCATCTTCAGTAACATAGCAGTCCCTCAGAAATGCAATGTCTATTAAAACTTGGATGGCTCTTTTGGCACAATGTTAGTGTCACTACCTCTAGGCTAGAAAGATAGGCTTCAACACCCACCAATACATTGAATGCCTCTCAACATACCTATAATTACTTACAACATGATTTGGCCCAGTCTGTCTCATTTGCCTATTGTGGTGTTCTTGTGACACAGTGGTAGTATTCCCTACATCTGAGGCAGACAATTTGGGTTCAAGTCCTGCTACTAACAGAGGGGTAGGTCAAAACCATAGATGGCACAGTGTGGAGCTGGAGGAACACAGCAGGCCAGGCAGCATCAGAGGAGCAGGAAAGCCGACGTTTCAGGTCAGGACCCTTCTTCAGAAATGGGTTTTTGAAGATTTCTGAAGGAGGGTCCCGAACCAAAACGTCCTGCTCCTCTGATGCTGCCTGGCCTGCTATGTTCCTCCAGCTCCACATTGTGTTATCCAAATCTAATGCATGCCTTCCAGAATCACAGGGAGTGTTAGAATGGAGGCATCAAACTTTAAAGACCATGTTGAGGGCTTATTGTCAAGACTGTCCAGAGGACTGGGACAAAGGAATTTCATTTGTACTTTTTACAAATGGTATGCACAAAATGAATCCACCAAATTCAGTCCATTTCAATTAGTTTTTGTGCATGTGCTGAGAGGGCCACTGAAATTAATCAAGGAGAAATTGGTGAGTCAGAGTTCAGAGATCACATATTTGGAATATGTGTCTAATTTTAGGAAAAGATTAAATTCAGCGGGTGAGTTGGCTAGACAGCATTTAAAGGTGACACAGAATGTTATGATTGTAAGCAGACAAAAGATCAAAAATTCATAATTTTTAGTGCAACTTCCAGTGGCAGGTCAGCCCTTAAAAGCAAGGTTTAGTGGGCCTTAACAAATTGAAAGGAGATTGAATGAGGTGAATATTTGATAAGAATGCCAGATAGCAAGAAATCACACAGAATGTGTCATGTGAATATGCTCAAAAGGTATTTTGATAGGGAAGGAAAGCAAAAGGAGAATGTGTTACCGATTACAACAGAGTGAAGAACCAGGTTCAGAGGATTCAGAATTGGACGCTCCTCAAAATAAATTGGTTAATGAGGAAGTTCTCAAAAATTGGGATAAATAATAGCTGTCTTCCAGCGGGAAATCAAAATGATGGGAAAGAGTTTTTACTATCGCATGGGGAGATATGTGGGAACAATCTGGGAAATACTAATCTAATTACGCATGACGTAGAAATGGGAAATGCTGTTCCAATTAAGCAAAATCCTTATAGACTGAACCCTCTAAAGTTGGCACAGGTTCAAAAAGAGATTGAACGCGTGCTCAAAGGCATCATACTTGAAGTGAATTGTAGTGATTGGAATGCTTCCAAAGTAATGGTGGCAAAACAAAATGGTACCCAATGATTATGAGAAGACTATCGCAAAGTCAATGCACTTACAAAGTATGATTCATATCCTATTGCACGTGTGGAAGACTGTATTGAGAAGGTGGGATAAGAAACTTATATTTCTAAATTGGGAGTTAGTCAGAGGAAACCAGCGGTTAACTTATCTGAAAGAGTAAAGATAATTTTGCCTTTCACGACACCAAATGGACTATATCAATTTAAAGTCATGGAATTTGGTATGCATAATTTGCCAGCCTCTTTTCAAAGACTAAGCAAAAAAGTCATTTCTGAATTACACAATCGTGTGCCAAACATCTACAACCTGGTGATTTTTAGTGACACATGGAAGGAACGTTTGCAGCATCTATCGGAATTGTTCGTTTGACTTTGGGAGCTGGGCTTGTTGATAAACCCGGCTAAGAGTGAATTCACAAAAGCCCAAGTCACTTTCCTGAGGCGTGTTATTGGACATAGAGAAATGGCCCTACAGCATATGAAAACAAACATTTTTGTGGCATTTCCCGAACCATCAACAAAGAAGGCGCTACTATGATTGCTGGGATTGAGTTGTTCTTATCAGACGTTCGTACCCAATTTTAGCAGTGTGGTTGTTCCACTAACTGAGTTATTGAAGACGTGTAGAAAATTTCAGTGGCCAGGCGAGTGTCAGAAGGCATTTGACAGCTGGAGGCTGTGTTCACCATTGCCCCAGTATTAGCCACAGCTCATTACGCAAAGCCATTCAAGGTGGCTATCAATGAGGGTTTTGTCGATTTCGGTGCTGTACTCTTAAAAGAAGATGATGTGAAGATAAAAAGACCTGTTGGGTATTTTTCCAGAAATGCTGAATAATCATCAATGGAAATATTCCATGACTGAGAAGGAAATCTTGAGCTTGCTGTTGGTGTTACAACATTTCAATCCTTATGTTGCCAAGGTTATATGTCTGACACAATTGTGTATCCTCATCATAAACCCTTAAAGTATTTGTAGAAATTTAAGGATAAAAATTCCTGACTGTTTAGTTGGAACTCATTATTGCAGCTGTTCAATTTGAGAATTATACACATGGCAGGACGAGAGAATGTAATTGCTAATGTATTGTTGTGACTTTGATGAAGAAACACACAGGATTTTGGCGGCAGGAAGAAACACAGAATCAGTGCTCAGCACTGCTGCCTCACAGCTCCAGGGACACGGGTTCGATTCCACTCTCGGGCAGTGGAGTATGGTGTTTGCACATTCTCCCTATGTCTGCGTGGGTTTATTCCGGGTGCTCCAGTTTGCTCCCACAGTCCAAAGATGTGCAGGCTAGGTGGATTGGCCATGCTAAATTTCCCAAAGTGTTCAGGGATGTGTAGATTAGGGTGGGTTAAGGGGGATGGGTCTGGGCGGGATGCTCTAAGGGTCGGTGTGGACTTGTTGAGCCGAAGGGACAATTTCTACACTGTAGGGACTCTATGAAATGGACCATCGTCGTGAATGTTTGCTTAGAGTCAATGCAATGCATATTTATTGCAGTGTAGTGATCGCATAAGAGCAAGGGCTTTTAAAAATGAAGCCATCTTTGTAAATGAATGCTTCATTTTTTTAACTGGGGAAGTGTGAGGATTCTGTGGCTTTAAGAGTTACATTTTCTCCTGGTTTCTTTTAAGAGAGAGGTTGAACAAAAGGTGACAAGCAATCTGTGGTAATGTAAACTGCTGGTGACACCTTGGGCTTCTTAAAATTTAGAACAATAGAAGCAGCCTGGCTGGGTATGGCCAGCTCTTACAGACCAGGATTTCTAGCTTTTTCTTAGTCTTCAGATTTCATAGAAGCTGCTAGAGTTGTGAAGAAGGAGAAGCTATTTTTTACCCTCTCTCGGCTATAGCTCGAAGCTGGGGTTTCTCTTCCGACTGCAGACATTGCATGTGAGAAAATTTGATTTCTGAATTTGCCTTTTTGGCAAGGAGTGTGTTCATGGAATGTTACTATTTTGTAACAGTTAATTAAAATTAGTTGCTTTATCTATGATTTTGTTAAGTTTTCCATTAGAGTTAAGTTATTCTAAGTTCTTCTTTCTTTTGTTGTGTTTTAACTAAGGCATTTGAATAAATTGAGTAACGCCTCTGCCGCATCTGCTCCCAGGATGACACATTCCACTCCCGTAAACCTCCTCCCTCTTGCTCAATGTTGAGTAGTTTTACCAGATGAATTGCATCTGAAACAGTTAACTTTACATTTGTCTTTAAAATAAGAAAAAGTTATGGTCTAAGCAAACTTCTTAAAATACCATGATTGAAACATTAAATTCTGAGGGGATTGGCAGGCTGGATATCAAGGGGGTGTTTTCAATTTTGGGACAATCGAGACGTTGTCCATTTAACACTGAGATGAGATGCATTTTTTTTCTCTCTTGAATCCCTGTGACTGAAGTGGTGTTTAAAGTGCAGTCTCTGAAAATTTTTCACACCGAGATAGTTAGATTCTTCATAAACAGTGGGTTAAATAAAAATGTGCAGTTGCGGTTCTCAACAAAATACGTTGATCCTGTTCAATTGCATAGTAGGCCCGGGCTAAATGACTTATTCTGGATTCTCACCTTCATGTATGTTTGTCAGTGAGAAGTCAGCAATCCAAACAGGTGCAGAGTAAAATTTGAAATCTCGTTGATAGAGTGATGGAGTCATAGTGCTGTACAGCATGGTAACAGACCCGCTGGTCCAACTGGTCCATGCCGACCAAATATCCTAAATTAACCTAGTCCCATTTGCCAGCATTTGGCCCACATCTGTCTAAACACTTACTGTTCATGGACACATTCAGATACCTTTTAAATGTTGTAATTGAACCAGACTCCACCACTTCCTGTGGCAGATCATTCCATACACGCACCACCCTCTGCATGGAAAAGTTGCCCCTTCAGTCCCTTTAAAATCTTTCCCCTCTCACCTTAAACCTATGTCCTCTAGTTTTGGACTGCGCTAACCTGGGGAAAACACATTGACTCTTCACCCTATCCATGCCGCTCATGATTTTATAAACTTCTATAAGGTTACCCCTCAGCATCCAATGCTCCAAGTTTCACAACATCCATCCTATGGCACAGAGAGCAGAATTGAATGCAGTGTTCATGGCCCCTCTTCGGCCCATGGGCTCATCTGACTAAGGTCCCATTGTACTCTGAGGTAATCTTCTTGGCTGTTCACTACACCACTAATTTTGATGTCATCTGCAAACTTACTGACCATATCTCCTATGTTCACATATATATTACAAAAAAGAGTTATTTAAAATCATCTTTTTCCTCTGGGATAGTAAGGAACTGCCAATGCTGGAGAATCTGAGATAAAACTTTGTGGAGCTGGATGAACACAGCAGGCCGAGCAGCATCAGAGGAGCAGGAAAGTTGACGTTTCACGTCGAGACTCTTCTTTAGACCCTTCTTTCTGAAGAAGGGTCTCGACCCGAAACGTCAACTTTCCTGCTC
>JAHRHZ010000026.1:5925774-5939643 GCA_024137785.1 Ginglymostoma cirratum | reverse complement strand
GGATGAACACAGCAGGCCGAGCAGCATCAGAGGAGCAGGAAAGTTGACGTTTCACGTCGAGACTCTTCTTTAGACCCTTCTTTCTGAAGAAGGGTCTCGACCCGAAACGTCAACTTTCCTGCTCCTCTGTTACTGCTCGGCCTGCTGCGTTCATCCAGCTCCACAACGTTTTATCTCACCTTTTTCCTTTGCTGTGTTTCTAGCAAATCTCTTTTTATCCACAGCAACAACGTATGTCACATCAGTAAAACACAGAATAGCAATTTCTGTTTCTGTTCAATAAAGGGCAGACATTGTCCACCATTTTCCATTGAAGCAAAAAAGTCAAACTCCATTTAACTTGCAAAGCATTTCTGACATTTTCCTGAGGCTGTAAACTTGACATGCTTTCCGCTAAAGCCTACGTGTAGGGATCAGACTGACACTGCATCATATCAGGAAGTGTTGTGTGAATGTGTGATTATGAAGTTCCTCTGCATAATAATCGAATCCTGCCTCTACCGGAGCAATGTCAAAACCTGTAAAGTTTGGGTAAAAGAATGATTAACAATTCATAGAATTACTAAGAAGCACCCCACAGAGCTGCAAAAGTAACGAGTGATTCATACATGCAGTCGCTGCTGCTTTTCCAATTAAAAGTAATGTTCACCATTGGAACCACAGAGCCATGTTTTATAATTGAGCTGGGTTCAGATGGCAAACGTGCAACTTTCAACTTTATTCTCGCCTTGAACTTGTTGAAGCCCCACTTTCTATTTCCAGCTGCCGATGGAGCACCAGAGGGCGGTGTTGCTGCATAACAATGCCAGAGTGCGCTTAGCGCGAAGTGTCATTGAATACAGATCTCAGCGCCCTTCTGCTAGAATTATCGGCAGAACTTCAAAGAGAAAGTAAGGCTGCACTTTGTTTCCAATAAATGTGATTTGCATGTGCACAGGTAACTAATAATCCATGAGTGGTGCCGACCACAGATCAAAACACTGCATGAATTAATTCATAGGATTTACACGGGCTTAACTCTTGGAATTCGAATGGGACGAAGACTTTGAAATCTCATTGGGTTTTAATATTAACGGATGCAAAAAGAGGTACCCAGAAAAGTAAAAAGATTCTCTTTCGTAATTTTAGAAAAGGTTCCTTAAAAAAAACTCCAACATAGATCAAGCACGGGCCAGTGTTGTAGGTTTTCTGTCGATTTTTACAATCCATTCTGGTAAATTTCCTTTGCGCAGTGTTTAAACCTCCCAGAATGAATACATGAATACCCTCAATGAATTAGCAGACATGAAATTCCATACTACCAATTAAATTTCAATATCAAAGATTATAAAAAAAGAAGCAGCGAAGTAGTTTATAGGCAGGCACATACATGGCAAAAGAAAATGCAAAATAGGAATCAGGTCACTAAATGATACAGTAACAAGATTTCACGTTTGCAGTTTGCCTTTCGCACAGCAGAATGTCCAAAACTATTTCACAAAGGCATTGTCAAGGAAAATTTTCTATTGAACCCCAGAAAGAGATATCAGGTCAGGTGATCAAAATCTTGGTCAACGAGAGAGTTTAATGAGCATTGTAAAGAATGACAATAAAAGTGAGAGAGTGTGAGGGAGAGAGAAGTGGAGAGGTTTTCTGAAGGATTTTACATTTGAGGGCCCAGGTACAGCAACAAAAGGTGGAGCAATTAAAGTCGTGGCTGAGAAGAGATCAGAATTAGAAGTAAGAAAGAAATTCGGTAGGTTGTAGGACAGGTGAAGAATGGGTGGGGGAGGAATTATCCGGGGAGCCGTCAGCGGCGAGTCCAAAGAGGCATTTTGGAATGGATATTTTACTGGACTGGAAGGCAATTTAGGTCAACAGGTTTTAGGGTGACATGTAAACAGAATATTTTGTACGAAGAATCAAAAGGATGACAGGAGATAGTGGTCAAATGCTAACTTGCCTGTTAAATCGTGGGAAGTGAAGGGGATGGTGATGCAATGGGAAGAGGTTCACTAGATATTTCGAGATTAGACCATCCGTGTGGGATTTGGCAGTAATGATAGCACAGTCTGCTGGTATATCACCGACTGATGAGATCGTAATTTGGAAGTTAGAGTATTCAGTGGCCGAAAAGGCTGGAATAACTGTTAACTTGCTGTTTCTTTCATGGTTGGAAGATGATATTTTGAGTAGGTCGGTGGCTCAGTGGTCAGCATTGCTGTCTCACAGCGCTTGGGATCCGGGTCCAATTCTAGCCTCGGGTGACTGTGTGGAATTTGTACATTCTCCCTGCGTCTGCGTGGGTTTCCTTCGGGTGAGATAACAAGCATGGGGCTGGATGAACACAGCAGGTCAAGCAGGAAAACTTGACGTTTCGGGCCTAAACCCTTCATCAGAAATGGGGGAGGGGAAGAGGGTTCTGAAATAAATAGGGAGAGAGGGGGAGGCGGATAGAGGATGGATAGAGGAGAGGATAGGTGGAGAGGCGGCAGACAAGTCGAAGAGGCGGGGATGGAGCCAGTAAAGGTGAGTGTAGGTAGCGGGGTGGGGAGGAGATAGGTCAGTCCAGGGAGGACGGACAGGTCAAGGGGGCGGGATGATGTTAGTAGATAGGAGATGGGGCTTTGGTTTCCTCCCAGAGTCCAAAAACGTGCAGGTGGATTAGCCATGTTAAATTGCCCATAGTGTGCAGGGATGTGTAAATTAGATGGAATAACCATGGGAAATGCAGGGTTACAGGGGTAGGATAGGGGGTGAGTGTGAGTGGGATGCTGCTCGGAGAGTCAGCGTGACTTGTTGGGCTGAATGGTCTATTTCCACATTGTAAGAATTCTATATTTAGATTCTCTTTATTTCCACATGTTGTAAACAGGGTTCCTTCGCAAAGTCTAAGGTGAGGTGGAGCAGTATTTAAAATGTTGTGGTACATATCTTAGAACCTCAGTAAATATTTACTTTTGCAATCCTGACAGCATTGAAGTTCGCAGCCATTTTCTGGAGTTGCCTTTTGAAACGTATTTTTCAGTTATACAACTGTCGTAAAGAGGATAAACTGTGAGCTAATGATGCATTGACTTTGCATTGTCACCAGCATTCTGACAACGTAAAACGATGAACATTTAATTTTTTGAACACCCAATGGCTTTTGGAAAGAGTAAGGCTTGCATAATCTTAGGGTAAAGCATTGGCATCAGGAACAGTTTGAGATGAATGAAGAATATTGCACTAAATTGTAAATTGTAAGAATTCTTGACCCTGTGGTGTATTGGTTCCAGCATGTTTCATTAATTTAGGGACAAATTGGGTCTAGGATTTGCAGTGCCAATTGTAATGATGCTGTGACTTTTAGAGCCATAAGATTTTTTCCTAGTTTCTGTTAAGAGAGAGATTGAATGAAAGGTAACGATCAGTCTGTGGTGATGTAAACACATTGTGAGACCTTGGGTGTTTTTATGAAGGTGGGACAATAGAAGCAGTCTGGCTGGGTGTGGCTACCGTGAGGTGAGAGGACCACTGAAATTAACTACGGAGAAATTGGTGAGTCAGAGTCCAGAGACCACACATTTGGACAATGTGTGCAGGGATGTGTAAGTTAGGTGGAATAACCATGGGAAATGCAGGGTTGGGGTAGGGGGTGAGTGTGAGTGGGATGCTCTTCGGAGAGTCAGTGTGGACTTGTTGGACTGAATGGCCTGTTTCCACATTGTAGGGATTCTATATTTAGATTCTCTTTATTTCCATATGTTGTAAACAGGGTTGCTTGGAAATATCTTACATGAGATAGAGCAGTATTTAAAATGTTGTGGTATGTCCCTTAGAAACTCAGTAAATACTTATTTTTGTAATCCTAACAGCACTGAATTTTGCAGCCATTTGCTGTAGTTGCCTTTTGAAACTTATTTTTCAGTTTTACCACTGTGATAAAGAGGATAGGTGTGATCTAAAAATGAAATGACTCCATAATGTGACTAGCATTGTGACAATGTAAAATGATGAGCATTTAATTTCTTGAAAATCCAATAGCTTTTGAAGAAAGCAATTTGGTTTGCATAACATTTGGGTAAAGCATTAGCATCAGGAACAGTTTGAGGTGAATGAAGAATATTGCACTAAATTGTGAATTGTAAGAATTATTGTCCTCATGGGATATTGGTTCCAGCATGCTTCATGAACTTGGTGATAAAATTGGGTCTAGTGTTGGAGTGCCATTGTAAGGATCCTGTGACTTTAAGAGCCATAAGATTTTTTCCTGGTTTCTGTGAAGAGAGAGATTGAATGAAAGGTAGTGAGCAGTCTGTGTTAATGTAGACAGCTTGTGAGGCCTTGCATTTTTTTAAAAATTGGAACAACAAAAGCAGCCTGGCTGAGTGTGGCCACCATGAGGTGAGAAGACCACAGAAATTAATTAAGGAGAAATTGGTGAGTCAGAGTTCAGAGACCACGCATTTGGACAATGTGTCAATTTTTAGGGAAATATTAAATAGAGTGGGTGAGTTAGCTAGACAGCATTTAAAAGTAGCACAGAATGTGATGAAACACGATGCAGACAAGAAATCAAAATTTCTTGATATTGCTAGTGGAGTAAAATGTTAGTGTTACTTCCAATGGTAGTCGGCATTTAAAAGCAAGGTTTAGTGGGCATTATCAAATTGAAAAGAGATTGAGTGTGGTGATATATTTGATAAGAATGCCACATTGAAAGACATCATACAGAACGCATCATGTGAATATGCTCAAAAGATATTTTGATAGGGAAGGAAAGCAAAAGGAGAATATGTTACTTATTGAAACACAGTGTGAAGAACCAGGTTCAGAGGATTCAGAATTGGACATTCCTCAAATTGAATTGGATAATGAGGGAGTTCTCAAAAATTGGGAAATATAATAGTTACCTTCCAGAGGAAAACTGAAATGATGTGGAAGAGTTATTACTATCACATGGGGAGATGTGTGGAATAAGGTGAGAAGTACTAATCTAATTACGCATGATAAAAATATACAAAATGTTGTTCCATTTAAGCAAAATCTTTATAGACTTAACTGTCAAATGTTGGCACAGGTTCAAAAAGAGATTGAGTGCGTGCTCCAGTACAACTTAATTGAAGTGAGTTTCAGTGATTGGTGTTCACCCATAGTAACGCTGTTAAAATCAGATGGTACCTTATGATTATGTATGGACTATCGTAAAGTCAGTGTCAATTCAAACTCCGATTCATATCCTATTGCATGTTTGGAAGACTGTATTGAGAAGGTGGGACAAGCAACTTATATTTCTAAACTGCGACTTACTCAGAGGAAACTGGCAGGTACCTTTATCTGAAAGAGGAAAGACAATTTTGCCTTTCATGACACCAAGTGGACTATAACAAATTAAAGTCATGGAATATGGCATGCAAAATAAGCCAGCCACATTTCAAAGACTAACCAATAAAGTCATTTCTGAATTACCCAGTTGTATGCTATACATCTACGGCCTGGTGATTTTTAGTGACACATTGAAGGAACATTTGCAGCATCTATTGAAATTGTATGATTTACTTTGGGAGGTGGGCTTGGTGATAAACCTGGCTAAGAATGAGTTTGCAAAAGCCAAAGTCACATTCCTGGGCCATGTTATTGGACAGGGACAGATGGGCCTACAGGATTTGAAAACTAATATTTCTGGGGCATTTCCCAAACCTTTCCCAATGAAGAGGAACTATTATGATTGCTGAGATTGAGTTGTTCTTATCAGAAGTTCGTACCCAAATTTAGCAGTGTGGTTGTTCCACTAACTGAATTATTGAAGACCTGTAGAAAATTTCAGTGGCCAGGCGAGTGTCAGAAGGCATTTGACAGCCTGAAGCTGTGTCCACCATTGCCCCAGTGTTAGCCATAGCTCATTACGCAAAGCCATTCAATGTGGCTATTGATGCTAGTTATGACAATTCGGTGCTGTACTCCTAAAAGAAGATGATGCGAAGATAGAAAGACCTGTTGGGTATTTTTCTAGAAAACTGAATGATCATCATTAGAAATTTTCTATGATTGAGAAGGAAACCTTGAGCTTGATGTTGGTGTTTGAACATTTCAGCCTTTATCTTGCCAAGGTTATGTATCTCAGTCAATTGTGTATCCCGATCATAACCCCTCAAAGTATTTGTAGAAATTTAAGGATACAATTTCCTGACTGATAAGTTGGAACTTATTATTGTAACTATTCAATTTGAAAATTACACACATGGCAGGATGAGAAAATGTGATTGCTGATGCATTGTCACGACTTTGATGAAGAAAGTTGCAGGCTTTTGGTGGCGGGAAGAAACACAGACTGAAATGGACTGTCATCCTGAATGTTTGCTTAGAATCAATATAATACATATGTATTGTAGTATTGTGATCGCGTAAGACTAAGTGTTTTTAAAAATGAAGCCATCTTTTCAAATGGATGCTTAATGTTTTTAACCGGGGTCTGTGAGGATTCTGTGGCTTTAACAGTTACATTTTCATCGGGTTTCTTTTAAGAGAGAGATTGAACAAGAGGTGACAAGCAATCTGTGGTAATGTAAACTGCTTGTGAGCCCTTGGATTTTTAAAAATTTAGAGCAATAGAAGCAGCCTGGATGGATATGGCCAGCTCTTACAGACCAGGGTTTCAGGCTTTTTCTTAGTTTTTAGATTCCACAGAAGCTGCTAGAGTAGTGAAGAAGGAGAAGCTAAAAATAAGGGGTAGGCCATTTAGAACAGAGTTGAGGAAAAATGTCTTCACCCAGAGAGTGGTGGATATATGGAATGCTCTGCCCCAGAAGGCAGTGGAGGCCAAGTCTCTCGATATTTTCAAGAAAGGGATGGATAGAGCTCTTATAGATAATGGAATCAAGGGTTATGGGGATAAGGCAGGAACAGGATACTGATTGTGGATGATCAGCCATGATCATAATGAATGGTGGTGCTGGCTCGAAGGGCCGAATGGCCTACTCCTGCACCTATTGTCTATTTCTTCCCCTCTCTCGGTTACAGCTAGAAGCTGGGGTTTCTCTTCCTACTGCAGGCCTTGCACGTGAGAAAATTTGATTTGTGAATTTGTCTTTTTGGCAAGTGGTGTGTTCATGGAATGTTACTATCTTGGAATGGTTAATTTGCATAAGTTGCTCTATCTATGATTTTGTTAAGTTTTCCATTACAGTTGAGGTACCCTCAGTTTTTTTTTCTTTTGTTGTATTTTAACTATGGTATTGGAATAAATTCAGTTTTGCTCAGTATTGAGTAACTTGACCAGAAGAATTGCATTTGTAACACATAGCTATACATTTGCCTTTAAAATAAGAAAAAGTTAATGTGTAAGCAACTTTCTGAAAATATTTGGAGGGGGCTGGTCTGGTCTGGCCCGGCCCATCGCTTTATTCAGAAGGAATGAGTTTGTTATTTATGCTACATATAGCTTCCTCCTTCCTGACACTCATTCTATCCAAATCTGAAAGAAAGTTCATCTAGATTAGATCTTGTGTGGATGGATTTGTGGAGAACTGGCCTATGAATAAAGGAAAACATCATTAGAATATATGCTAAAACTGGACATTCTGTTGAAATATGCCCTATTCAGGGATTTGGAGAGGCATCTTCCCACTCTATCCCTGTTGGAATGCTTGGATTATTTGCAGGACAGGATCCTGGCTTTCATAATGGGTGAGATTAGCTGAAGCAGGCAAGGACATCCATTCCAGTGAGGTTAGAATTACTAATTGAAGAGCCACAGCATTACAAGGGCTAAAGAGCAAAGAGCTCAGGTTGCATGCTAGGTGAAGGCTCAACACTGACTTTCTCAGCATTCTTCTACACAGCACTCTGCAGGATGACACACCTTGCAAATCCACACCACTGTCTCTCTCCTGGAACCGCACATCACCATCTCAGCACCAAAGCTTGCAATCAGCCTCGACTTGTTCCCTTCTCACACCCATGTCTCTGTGTCCCCATCCACAAGATTTGTTCCATTTACATCAAGAAGATCTTTACAAACACTCACTCACTTGCAGGGAAAGTGAGCAAACAACTTGATGGGAAGCAGAAACTGGAGCTGGGACAGCCCTCCGGTGACAGGCACCTGCTCAGACATTGGTAATGAATGTCTGATGGAATAGAACTCTTTGTCCATCAGGTTGCAAATGTCAGCAATAAGCAACCATGGCAGCCTGAAGCTCCTGAAGGGCTGTTGTTCAGCCCCACTTGGAAAGCTGAAGGTTTGTTAGTGAAATGTGTGCTTCAGCTGAGTGCAAGAAGTTATATTTATTCATTCATTCATGGTATGAAGGTGTCACTGTCAGGGTTAGCACTTAATGCTCATTCTGGATACAGGGAATTTCCCTGGGTCTCTGGTATAGGATTGCAGCAATATAATCACTGGGCCATCATCTCCTCACAATAAAATGTATAAGACATGTGGAAAAGACACCAGGATCAAAATCAAATTGACTCTTGAGCTTATGCCATTCTTCCTCTGTTGACCAGTGACCAAATAAAATGAATGGGGCTAAAATGAGGGTTAAAAACCCAAACCAATTCAAAAGGTAAAGAGAAATCTGTGAGATTCCTTGAATGAAGAGGTAAATGTAGTGGAGAGATGACCTTTTGCCCGCTTGACATTGCTAAAACACTACAGCAGGCTGTTAACTCTGAGCTGTGCACTGACAATTTTCGAGCCAAATCAACATTCAGAATGCAAACATTAATAGGAGTTCCAGTCAGCTCTCAGAAGGGGAAAGTCAAATGTCTAATAACTTTAGGCTTGATTCCCTGGGGTTTTAGCAGAAAATGATGTAACTTGATTGATACATATTAGATTCTGAGGGGACTGGCAGGCTGAATGTGGAGATGTTTCTAATTTTGGGACAATTGAGACGTTGTCCACTTAAACCGAGATGAGAGGCGTTTTTTTTTCTCTCTTGAATCCCTGTGATTGAAAAGGTGTTTGAAGCAAAGTCTCTGAATATTTTTCACATAGAGACAGTTACATTCTTCACAAGCAAAGGGGTAAATAGGAATGTTGCGGTTCTGGACAAATTGCCTTGATCCTGTTAAATTGCATAGCGGGCCTGGGGCTAAATAACTTATTCTGGATTCTCACCTTCATGTATGCTTTGTTGGTGAGAAGTCAACAATCCAAACAGGTGCAGAGTAAAACATGAATTCTCATTCATAGAGTGATGGAGTCATAGACTTGTACAGCATGGTACAGTCCCGCTGGTCCAACCCATCCATGACGACCAAATATCCTAAATTAACCTAGTCCCATTCGCCAGCATTTGGCCCATACTCCTGGGGAAATGACATTGACTCTTCACGCCCCTCATAATTTTATAAACTTCTATATGGTCACCTCTCAATCTCCGATGCTCCAAGGAAGGTAACCCCAGCCTATTCAGCCTCTCCCTATAGCTCAAATCGTCCAACACTGGCAATATCCTTTTAATCTTTTCTGAACCCTTTCTAGTTTCACAACATCCTTCCTATGGCACAGAGAACAGAATTGAATGCAGTATTTCAAAAATGGCCCAACCAATGTCCTGTACAGCCTCAACACGACCTCTCAACTCTTATACACAATGCACTGATCAATAAAGGCGAGCATATCAAACGTTTTCTTCACCATCATGTCTACCTGCGACTCTCCTTTCAAGGAAATATGAACCTGCACTTCAAGATCACTTTGTAGAGGAACACTCCCCAGGAGCTTACCATTAAGTGTGTAATTCCTGCCCTCATTTGCCTTTCCAAAACATTTATTTAAATTAAATTCCATCTGCCCCTCTTCGGCCCATGGGCTCATCTGACTAAGGTCCCATTGTACTCTGAGGTAATCTTCTTGGCTGTCCACTACACCATTAATTTTGATGTCATCTGTAAACTTACTGACCATATCTCCTATGTTCACATACAAATCATTTATACATATTACAGAAAAGTTATTTAAAATCATCTTTTTCCTCTGCTGTGTTTCCAGCAATTCTCTTTTTATTCCACAACAACAATGTATGTCAGATCTATAAAAGACAGAATAAAAATTGAAAGAAGTGTGGATGGTGTAAATCAGGAACAAAAACACAACAGTTCTGAGAAATGGGATCAGAGATAGGAGGAACTGCATAAGGGTCTAGGCCCAAAACGTCAGCGATTTTCTGAAGAAGGGTCTGGGCCCGAAACGTCAGCCTTCCTGCTCGGCCTGCTGTGTTCATCCAGCTCTACACCTTTTTAGTTCTGAGGAATGTTCACTGGACCTGAAAAGTTATCTCTTCAGCTTTCTTCACAGATGCTGTCTGTGCTCCTGAGCTTTTGCAGCTACTTCTGTTTCTGTTCAATAAAAGACAAACTTTGTCCACGATTTCTATTGAAGCAAAAAGTCAACCTCTATTTAAAATGCAAAGCATTTCTGACATTTTCTTGAAGCTGTAAACTTCGCAGTCCACAGCCGCGTTTGTTTTCACATGCTTTCTGTTAAAGCCTACGTGCAGGGATCAGACTCACACTGCATAATATCAGGAACTGTTGTGCGAATATGTGATTATGAAGTTCCTCTGCGTAATAATCGAATCCTGCCTCTACCGGAGCAATGTCAAAACCTGTAAAGTTTGACCAAAAGAATGATTAACAATTCATCGAATTTTTAAGAAGCACCCCACAGAGTTGCAAAAGTAACGAGTGATTCATACATGCAGTCGTTGTGTCAATTCCAACTGATAGTAAATGTTCTCCATTGGAACCACAAAGCCATGTTCTAAAGTTGAACTGGATTCGGAACGCAGACGGGCAAGTTCAACTTTATTCCCACCTTGAACTTGCTCTGTTTCCAGCTGCCGATGGAACACTAGAGAGCGGTGATGCTGCATAACAATGTCAGAGAGCCCTGAGCGCGATGTGTCACTGAATACAGACCTGGTCTTTCTATTGAAATCATCGGCAGAACTTCGAAAACAAAGAAATGTTGCACCTTGGTTCCAACAAAAAGTGATTTGTATTTGCACTGGTCACTAACGTTCCATGAATGGCGATGAACACGGGACAAAACCCTGCAAGAGCTTGACGCCTGGAATTGGAATGGGACAAAAGATTTGAAATTTGAAATTGAAATTTTTAGTTTCAGTTTGTAACACATGCATTAAGGATGAATCTCCGAAAGTGAAAATGTTTTCTGAAGTAAGAATCCGAAAGACCTTGTGGATGCTGTAAATCAGAAACAAAATCAAATTGCTGCAAAATCTCAGCAGGTCTGGCAGCATCAATGGAGAGAAATCAGAGTTACCCTTTCAGGTTCCATAACCCTTTTTCAGAAAGGACGAGATTGCAATAATGACTGCTGAGATCTCCCAGCAATTTCTGTTTATGCTTTAGATTTTAAGTTGATTTGGAGGTGGTTCCTAAAAGAACAACAACTCCAGCATAAATCAAGCATGAGCCAGTGATGTAGGCTGTCTGTAAATTTACACAATCCATTCTGTTTTATTATCTTTTGAGCACTGTTTAAACCTATTATCACAAGTCCATCAGGAAGTGGTCAGCACTGTTGTGTGCTTGAGAATCTGTCCGAAAAGGAGAGGGTGGATCCTATCACATGGCTCCCTGAGCAAATTGCCAAAGACATTTGGCAGAATGCCTCATTACCAGAACTTTCCAACTAGCACCAAGCCAAATTGTTTCCAATCCTCTAAATTTCTCATTTCATCATAATGTGAATCAAAATTTAAGATTCTGTTTTAACTCTTAGGAAGACTAGATACGGGGCCAACAGGATGACACCAAGTCAAAAGAAAGTGGATTCAATAAATCCAAACTGGGTTATATTTTAAAGGCCAAATGGATTTAGGAGGAAGGAGAGATTTTGAAAGGCTGGGGTGAAGTTGGTTTTGGAGTTCTTCAGTTTTGTGAGGCTCTAGGGGTGGCAGGGATTTAGTTTAGGGGAGGGGGCTGGTGGGAAATATTTTAAATGAATCATCATCAGGATGATGGGGGTAGAGATCAAATTCTAAATTGGCTGTTAAATCGTGACAAGTGAAGTTGGTTGTGATGCAATGGGAAGAGGTTCATTGGATACTCCAATATTAGACCATTGTGTGGGATGTGGCAACAATGCTAGTGCAGTCTGTTGGTATATCAATGACTGATGAGATTGCAATTTGGAATTTAGACTCTTTAGTCACTAAAATGGCTTAAATAACTGTTGTCTTGACATTTCTTTCATATTTGGAAGATTATATTTAATTTCTCCTTATTTTTGCATGTGGAAAACAAAAGGATTATTTGGAAACATTTTAGAGTCAGAGAGTTAGAGTCATACAGCATGGAAACAGACACTTCAGTCCAACTTATCCATACCAACCAGTCATCTCAATCTGGCTTAGTCCCATTTGCCAGCATTTTGCCCATATCCCTCTAAACTCTTCTTATTCAAATATCCATCCAGATGGCTGTTAAATGCTGTGATTGTATCCCACCTCCGCCACTTCCTCTGGCAGCTCATTCCATACATTCACCACCCTCTGTGTGAAAAAGTTACTCTTCAGGTCCTTTTTAAATCTTTCCCCTCTCACCTTGAACTTACTTGAGATGAGATAAAGAAGCTGTGGGACATATCTTAGAAACTCAGAATTTATTTTTATAATCCTAACAATACTGAATTTGACAGCCATGTGCTGTAGTTGGCTTTTGAAGCCTAGTTTTCAGGTATACGTTGTGGTAGAGAGGATAGATGTGATCTAATGATGCTTTGGCTCAGTATTGTCACAAACATTCTAACAATGTATAATGATAAGCATGTCATTTCTTGAACACCCAATTACTTTTGGAAAGAGCAACTTGGCTTAGACAACATTGGGCTAAAGTATTAGAACTGGGATCAATTTGAAAGGAATTAAGAACACTGTAGTACATTGAAAATTGTAAGAAATATTTTCCCTCTGGTCTATCGGTTCCAGAAAATTTAGCTCTATCCCTGTTGGAATACTTAGATTATTTCCAGGGTGGAGCCTGGCTTTAATAATGGGCGATTAGCTGAGGCTCTTTCATTGGCACAGCCTCTGGGTTCTTCAACCAGTTACAGTGGGTGGGCAAGAGAGTACATCCATCTGGTGGGGGGAAAATTACTAATTGAAGAGCAAGAACCTCATGCTGCAAGACAGGAAATGGCTGAACATTGTCTAGTGCCAGGCCCTGAATACTGCCTCTCTCAGTATTCTTCTGCAACAGCACTCTGCAGGATGAAACACCTTGCAACTCCGCACCGCCTTCTCTCACCTGGGGCCTCACATCTGCTTCTCAGAAACAACACTCTTGACCTATTAACTTCTCAAACCCACATTCAGGGAAAATGAGCACACAATTTGACAGAAGCAGAAAGTGGAGGTTAGGATATCCATCCAATGACAGACAACTGCTCAGACATTGCTAATGCATGTTGAATGAAATAGAATGCTCTCTCCATCAGGCTGCAAATTTCAGCAATGACACAGTAACGACAGCGTGAACATCCTGAAGGATCGGTGCTCAGACATACGTGGAAAGCTGAAGGTTGTTCTGTCAACCAAATGTTTAGGCACAATGCAAACCTTAAAAACTATTCACAGGATAAGGCCATTGCTGGCTAGAACACCATTTATTGCCCATCTCTAATTGCTGAGGTCAACCACATTGCTGTGGGTCTGCTGTCACATGTTCACCAGACCAGGTACGAGAGGCAGAGATAATAGGAACTGCAGATGCTGGAGAATCTGAGATAACAAGATGTAGAGCTGGATGAACACAGCAGGCCAAGCAGCATCACAGGAGCAGGAAGATTGACGTTTCGGGCCTAGACACTTTTTTTTTTCTGAAGAAGGGTCTAGGCCCAAAACATCAGCCTTCCTGCTCCTCTGATGCTGC
>JAHRHZ010000026.1:5850126-5925374 GCA_024137785.1 Ginglymostoma cirratum | reverse complement strand
TGATGCTGCTTGGCCTGCTGTGTTCATCCAGCTCTACATCTTGTTATCTCAGGTAAGCAAGGCAGTTTACTTGTCTAAAGGACATTAGTGAACCAAATGGGTTTTTTGAGACAACCAACAATGGTATTCCGGTTATCATTTGGCTTTTAATTCCAGACATTTATTGACTTCAAATTCCAACGTCTGCCAATAAAAAAAACATGGAGAAATGACATTGGGGTCAAAATCAGATTGAGCGTTTGAACTTATGCCACTGTCGACCAGTGACCAAATAATTTGAAGGAGGCTTGCTAAAATGATGGACAGAAACCTGACCAAATTCAAAACAGGAAGACAAATCTGTGAGATTCCCTGAATCGTGAGGTAAATGTAGTGCAGAGCTGAGCACTTTACATAGTGGTGCTATACTCTGAGAGTTTCACACTCCTCAGGGATACGATCAGCTTTATGCAGGACAGGGGAGTCGAAGCCTGCCTCAACAGCCTGAATCAGGAGATGGCCTTTAACAGGATATCGCACATCTACGTGCAGGACATGCTTTCCAAAGTGGGACTTCAGGAGGGAATTCATAACTGGATCCGACTGCTCTACACGAGCATCGTTCCTGCAGTCTCAATCAATGGGTAGGAATCAGAAAGCTTCCCGATCAGATCTCGAGTCAGGCAGGGCTGCCCACTCTCTCCTGCCTTGTTTGTGTGCTGAGGCCATCAGGAAGGATGCGAGCCTGAAAGCAGTGAGTATTCCAGGCAGCATACATGGATGACGTCACAGTTTTCTGCTTGGATCTACTGTCAGTGTGCAGAATCATGAGCATCTGCAACCGGTTTGAACTGGTCTCAGGTGCCAAGTCAAATCAAGGAAAGAGTGAGGCCATGTGCTTTGAGAACTGGGCCAACCAATCCTTTATACCCTTCACCATCAGGGCAGATTACCTGAAGGTGCTGAAAATATGATTTGGAGCGGCTGGGGTGTGTACAGCATCTTGGGAGGAGCACATTGCCAAGGTGAGGTAGAAATTGGTCTCTTTGGAACACCACTCCCTCTCCATTGTGGGTAAAAATCTGGTCACCAGGGAAAAGGCACTCTCTCTGTTGTTGTATATGTTGCAGGTCTGGCCAATTCCCCCGAAACTGTGTTGCTGCAGTCACCCGAGCCACGTTCCACTTCATCTGGAGATCTTAGATGAGTTGAATCCACAGGGACACCATGTAGAAAACAGTGGATAAGGGGGAAGAATGCACCCAATGCCAACCCCATCCTAATGGTCACCATTGTGTGCGGCTGCATCAAGCTGTGCGTAGACCCTCGGTGTGCAAACACGAAGTGTCACTGCATATTGAGGTTCTACTTGACCCTTGTGTTCTGAAGGATGGGACTGGCCGCACTGCTGTGGAACACTGCAAATAGTTGAACTATTCCATATCACCTGTCCGTCGTGGAGAAACTTCCAAAGAAAAATACCTTTGACCACAAGTCCATCAGGAAGTGGTCAGCACGTAGTGTGCTTGAGAACCTGTGGGAAAAGGAGAGGGTGGATCCTGTCACATGGTTCCCTGAGCAGACTGTCAAAGACATTTGGCAGAATTCCTCATCACCAGAACTTTCCAACAAGCACCAAGACAACACTTGGCTGGTGGTGAGAGGGGCACTATCTGTGAGGTGCATCATATACACCGGTCTGTAACGCTGCACACTGCCCTCCAAGCAGATATGGGGAAGTTGAGACTGAGACACATCTCCGACTGGAATGTGGCTTTTCAAAGGAAGTCGGAAGAAAGATGCAGTGGTTATTGTTGAGGTTTGTCCCCAGTAAGTCACTGACACAACACTCTGAGCTCCATGGTTTGTTCCCCGGGATGCACACTGAGACAAATATCATCTGTGCCTGTAGGATGATTAACTTGGTGAAGGGTGCTCTTTGGTGTGCCTGAAACTTGCTGGTCTTCCAGAGCAAAGTGGTGACCTTGACCAAATGCTGCAGACTGGCACATTCCAAGATCCAGGACTACGTGCTGAGGGGAGCATGAAAGCTTGGGGCAGCTGCCGCCAAGATGGAGTGGGTAAAGATCATTGTCTGAACTCTTTCTAATGAAGTTAAATAGGGGTCCGTTCAGTTACCAAACACTCCTAGTGCCTCAACTGCATGTAAATATAGTCTTGCAGATGTAAGAGATGTCTTTAGTTTGTTTGTTGAATAGAGTCAAACTCCAAAGTTTGTTTTTTGGTGCTAAATGACCTTTCCGTGTTCCTAACGTGTATGAATGTTCATTAGTAAGGAGTTATGAATCCAAACAGGTTCAGAGTAAAATGTGAATTCTTGTTTATATTTAAACTCACCTTTTTTCTCTGTTGTATGTTTCAGCAATTCTCTTTTCAGTCCACAGCAAACAATGCCTATTGGATCAATAACAGACAGACTTTGTCCATGGTTACCACTGAACCAAAAAGTCAAACTCCATTTAAATTGCAAAGCATTTCCGACATTTCCTGAGGCTGTAAACTTCATGGTTGACATCTGGGTATTTTTTCACATGCTCTCTGCAAAAGCCTACTTGTTGGGACCAGAATCACACTGCATTATATCAAGAGCTGTTGTCTGAATGTGTGATTAAGAAGCTCCTCTGCTTAAAATCAACTCCTGCCTCTACTGGAGCAATGTCAAAACCTATAAAGTTTGGGTAAAAGAATGATTAACAATTTATAGAATTTCTAAGAAGGATCGCACAATGCTGCGAAAAAGAACTAGTGAATTCATATATCCAATCCTTGTTGCTATGCAGGTGAGAGCAATGTTCTCCATGGCAACAATCAAGCCATGTCCTAAAATTGAGCACGGGTCAGATATCAGACTTAGAAGCTTCAGCTTTGCTCTCACTTTGAACTTTACAGCTGCCAATAGAACAGTGGAGAGCAATACTGCTGCACAACAATGCCAAAGAGCTCTTACAACGGTGAGCCACTGAATACAGACTTTAGCCTTTCTATTAAAATCATTGGGAGCACTTCTAAGATAATGAAAAGCTGCACCTTGGTTCCAACAAAATGTGATTTGGGATGTGCAGTGGTTACTAAAATTCCATAAATAGGGGAGAACACAGGGCAAAACACTGCATGAATAACGTCATAAACTTTACAGCATCCCAGTTTCTGGAATTCGAATGGGGCAAAGGGTTTGAGATTTCATTGAGAGATGGTACTAGGAGATGCATTAAGTAGGAAGATAGGAAAGTGAAAACGTTTTCTGAAGGAGTTTTGGAGGAGGTTCCTAAAACAGCAACAACTCCAGCTTGGATCAAACACAGGCTGGTGCTGTAAGTTTTCTGTAAATGTATTTAATCTATTCTCTTAAATTCCTTTTGTTCACTGTTTAAACCTCCCAGAATGAATAAATCAACACTCTCGGTGAAACAGCAGACAAAAAATTTCTATGCTACCAATTAAAGTACAATGTCAAGGGTTATAAAAAAGAAGCAAACTAGTTAATAGGTAGACACATAAATAACAATAGAAAAATTAGAACAGGAATCAGGTCACTAAGGGATATAGTAAGAACAACAATTTACATTTACACTATAAATATAGCACAGCAGAATGTCCCAAAGTGTTTCACTAAGGCATTGTGAAGGAAAATCTGTCACTGAACCACAGAAGGAAATATCAGGTCAGGCGATCAAAATCTTGGTCAAAGAGGGAGTTTTCAGGTGTATTTTAAAAAACGGCAGAGAAAGAGACAGCAGGAGAGAGACAGCGAGGGAGGGAGAAGTGGAGAGATTTTTTGAAGAAATTCAGATTTCAGGGCCAAAGCACAGTGACAAAAGATTGAGCAATTAAAATCATGGCTGAGAAGAGGCCAGAATTAGAAGTAAGGAAGAAATTTTCACGGTTTATAGGAAGCAGAAGGCTGCAGAGTGGAAGGGGAAGGGTTGGCTAGGGGAGCAATCAGTGGCTAGTCCTCAGAGGCATTTTAGAATTAGTCATTTACCAGACTGGAAGGCAATTCTGGTCAATAGGTTTAAAGGTGACGTGAACAGAACATGACCTGTGTTAAAACATGGGCAGCACAGTTTTAAATGAACACACGTTGATGTCAAATGAAAGGTGAGAGACTGTCAGGCATTCACTGGAATCGCTAAATCTAGAATGGATGAGAGTTTCAGCAGCAGATGAGCTTAGGCAGGGCTGGCATTGAGTGATGGCTGCTGGGACTTTCCTATGAGGACACATTGAGTAAGTTAGTCATGTACTTATTCAAGATTACAAGAATGAGAGGTGACATTATTGAAACATATGAAATTCTTTGTGAGCTTGATAAGTGTGCAGCAATAAAAGTTGCTGACCTCTGACTGACCGGCAGCTCAGCTCTTAGAGGGCAGGATGTCTACTCCCATGGTCCTTGATCCTGAGGAAGGTCAGACTATACTTGAGATTAATTTTAGCTTATGTGTTCATAAGATGTAGAGTCAGAAGTAGGCCATTCAACTTTTCAAGTTTGCTCTGCCATTCAAAGAGATTCTGGTTTTTTTGATAACACAAAACTCCACCTTTCTGCCAGACAGTGTTTTGATTTGCTTTGCTATCTTGTTACAATTCATAATGCAACTGATTATACAGAGAGAAGGTTATTGTTCGAACTGATGGCTTGGGCTCTCCGTCAAATACTTACCTTCAGACAAACCGAATACTTGCTGGAACAACTGTATGGAAACATAGGAAGATAAATTAAGCAGCTGAGATATGTACAAGTAGCTAAGATGCTAATGGTTCAAATTAATAAAAAGTAATTATAGGATAATGAAATGTCAGATAATGAATATTAATACTAAACATGTTCATAAGAAATGGTTTAAGGAAGAAGGAATAATGACACAGCTAAAACTGCCATAGTGAGAGAGGAATCAATTGTTTCAGAAGCTGAGACAATCTTTTGTAATGTAGATTAGCAGTTTCAGATATTTGGCTGTGTCACATGTGCTAGGGTAAAAGACAATGGTAGCATAAGTCAAAACATGAGAAAAAAATGCCGGAACCATCAACAATAAGGCAACATTTAGAGAGAGAGAGAGACAGACAAACAGAGTTAACATTATAGTTCAAAAGAAGTTTATCAAAACTGGAACAGGTTGGAAATTTAATCTGTTTTTCGAGAAGTGTGGGTTTATAACATAGAAATATAGAAGCTAGGAGATGGCAATCCGTCCTTTGAACCTGCTGTGCCATGATCATGGCTGATCCTCTAACTCATAGAGTCACACAGCATGGAAACAGACCCTTCTGTCCAACCAGTCAATGCTGAACATAACCCCAAACTAAGCTAGTCCCACCTGCCCAGTCCTGGCCCATATCCCTCCAAACCTTTCCTGTTCATGTACTTATCCAAATGTCTTTTAAATGTTGCAATTGTACCAACATCCACTTCTTCCTCAGGAAGTTCATTCCACACGTAAACCACCCTCTACATAAGAAAAGTGCCCCTTATGTCTTTTTAAAATTTCTCTCCTCTCACCCTATAAATGTGCCCCCGGTCTTGAAGTCCCCCATTCTAAGGAAAAGACAACTACCATTAACTCTATCTATACCCCTCATTATTTTATGAACTTCTATAAGGTCTCCTCTTAGCCTCCCATCCTCCAGTGCAAAAAGTCCCGGCCTATCCAACCCTTTTTTAATAACTTAAGCCATCCATACCTGGCAACATCCTGGTAGATCTTTTCTGAACCTTCTTCAGCTTAATAATATCCTTCCTATAACTTGGCAACCAGAACGAGACACAATATTCCAGAAGAGGCCTCACCAATGTCCTGTACAACCTCAATATGACTTCTCAACTCCTATACTCAAAGGACTGAGCAATGAAGGCAAGCGTGCCAAACACCCTTTTTACCATCCTGTCTATGTGATGCAAACTTCAAAGAATTATGTACTTGAACCCCTAGGTCCCTCTGTTCTACATCACTACCCGAGGTCCTATCATTCACTGTGTAAGCCCTACCCTTGTTGGTTTATTTTACCAAAATTATCCAGGTTGAACTCCATCTGCTATTTTTCAGCCCATTGACCCATTTGATCAAGATCCCTTTGTAATCTTAGAAGACTTTCTTCACTATCTACTTTGCCACCAGTTTTAGGGTTGTCTGTAAACTGACTAACCATGCCTTCTATATTCTCATCCAAATCATTTATATAAATGACAAAGAGGACCCAGAACTGATCCCTGTGGAACACCAAGGGTGACAGGCCTCTAATCCCAAAAGCAACCCTCCACCACCGCACTCTTGTCTCCTGCCATTAAACCATTTATGTAATCAATTGGCAAGCTCACCCTGAATCCCATGTGACCTAACTTCACTAAATAGTTTATCGTGCAGAACCTTGCAAAGGCTTTACTAAAGTCCAAATAAACAACATCTGCTACTGTGCCCTCATCAACATCCCCAAAAACCTAATCAAGTTTGGGAGACACTATTTTCCTTCCACAAACCATGCTGACTATCCCTAATTAATTTTTGCTTTCCTAAATGTCCATTAATTCTATCGTTTATAATCACCTCCAGCAATTTACCCACAACCAAAGTCAGACTCATAGGTCTATAGTTCCCCGGTTTCTTTGATTGAAATGTACAAAATCTGAACAGAACTAGACAAAGGTACAACACTCCTTAGCCACCCTCCAGTCATCAGGCACCCAATCATGGTTATAGATGCTGCAAATATTTCTGCAAGGAGTCTCACAATTTCCTCCCCTCCTTCCCACACATTCTGTGATACATTAGATCAGGTACTGGAGATTTATCTATCTTTATATTCTCTAAGACCTCCCAAACTTCCTCTTCTGTAATGTGAACTGTTTCTAAAACATCAAAATTTATTTCTCTGCACTCTCTAGCCTCCATTTCTTTCTCGACAGTAAAAACTGACACAAAATATTCATTTAGTATCACTCACATCTCCTGGGGTACAACACAAAGACAACCTCCTTGATCTTCAGAGGCCCTACCCCCTCTCCAGTTAGCCTCTTGTTCTTAATGTATTTGTTAATGATAATTCAGAGAGCTTCTACCTTATCTGCCAATGCTATCTCATATACCCTTTTTACCTTCCTGATTTCTTTCTTAAGAATGCCCCCAATGCCACATTCTTGCTTTCTCTCCATTCGCCTCGATGCCTTTAAAATCTAAATATTTACCTATTTCTTCCTTGAATATATTCACTGACCTGGCCTCTGTAGCCTTCTGGTAGTGGAGAATTCCACAGTTTCACTATTCTTCGAATGAAAACACTTTTCCTCACAACAGTCCTAAATGAGTTACATTGTATTCTGAGACTGTGCCTCCTAGTTCTAGACTCCCCAACCAGGGAAATTGTTCTGCCTGTATTTAGCTCTTGTTCAAATTTTATACATTTCAATCATCCCTCTTCATTCTTTTAACCACTACTGAATATAGGCTCAGCCAAAACAATCTTTTCTCATAGAACAGCCCTGCCATCCCTACTCTCAGCCTAACGAGCCTCCACATGCACTGCCTCTAAGGCAAGTATAAACTTTCTTAGGCGGGGAGACCAAAGCTACAGGCAATACTCCAGGTGTCGTCTTACTAAGGTCCAGTATAACTACAGTAATTCAACTCTACTTCTGAACTCAAATTCTCTTGCAATGAAGGTCAAATACCATTTGTCTTCCTAATTGCTTGCTGCACCAGCTTGCCTATTTTCACTGACTGGTTTTCAAGGACACCTAGATTCCTTTATATATCCACACTTCTCAATACATCATTGTTTTTCACATCAAAGTGTATAACTTCACATTTGGCCATGTTATACTGCTTCTGCCATGTATTTGCCCATGCGCTCAACTTGCCCAATCACCTTGAAGTCTCCTTGCATCCTCCTCACAACTCACAACATTGCCCAATTTTGTGTCTTCAACAAACTTGGAAATATTGCACTTGGCTCCCTCAATGAAGGTTCATCTGGGAATTGAGCCCAGGACCTCTCTCATATCTTTCTACAACTCATTCCAAAGCCCCCAGACTAACAAGCCAAATTAATGCACAGCCAGCATGCGTATGCCAAAGGTAATTCATATCTGGCTAACGTGATTGAGTGCTTTGATTAACCAAAGGCTTGATGAAGGTAGTATAGTAGATACTGTATTGAGGGACTTCGAAAAAATAATTTTATAAAGCTCTGTCCAGGACTTGTCCAGAAAACAGAAGTACGTGGGTATTAAAGTGATGGCATCAAAGATATTTCATTAATAAGCGTAACATTATTTCAGGAATAGGCTCGAGAAAGGGCAAAGTGGTGATGTAAGTTTATGTGATAGAAGTAAGTATGCAGGGGGTCCTCAGGAGTCAACATTGGGACCTTTCTTTCATTATATATGATAACTTAGCAGGACATTGACATGAAATTTTAGTGAATACTTTTAATACTGGGCACAACTGGCTGATGGAACACTATCTATTCCTCATTAGCTGGTATTTGTGATGGTCTCCATTTCCTCATTTATACTTTGTCTTCCAAGTAGCAACACTCAGATACTGTTTCTTCCTGAGTTGGATGTTTGATATAACTCTTTTAATTCTGAATCTGTCTGTTGCATTTCTATCCATGACGATGAGCTTAACATATCAGCAGCATTCTCTTTACCATCATCCCTTTCTTTCTATTTCCAGTCACTGAATTTCCAAATCATCTCATTGTTTCATAGAATTAGACAGAGAAGAAAAGGTATCTATGTACCTGGGGTTTAGTCACAACACAGTCAAAAAATAATCTAGGATGTTCATCTTGTAACATTTCAATTTGTTTTACCTCTACCTTAACCAAGGGTGGTGGAACAACCCTTGAATGAATCAGAGGGCGGCTGAGAGTCAGCACAGCGGAATTCTGGGAGATCGCCACAGTCATCATGACTGTTCAGAAGATCTCCGTGGGACACCCCCTGTGAGACGGCGAAGAAGGGCAGCGAATCAGATGGCAGCTGAAATCATCACAGCAGAATTCAGTGAAACATTGCCACAGTCTTCACCTGTATATCAGGTCAGAGAGAACCTGGTGTTAAGGTGTGGTTAAACCTGAAGCATTACATTGGTGTTTCCCACCTTCCCTGACCAAAACCAACGACTCTGTGAGGAGGATAAGAAGGGTCCTGAACTAAAACCTCAACTTTCCTGCTCCTCTGATGCGGTGTTCCTCCAGCTCCACACTGTGTTGTCTATGACTAGCAAGGTAAAAGTGTACAAGGGAGCAGCCATTAAGAGAGTGGGCCAGCATTACAATTGAAATGCTGAGGCCATTGCTCGAGAGGTTTTGGCATGAGGACGCTGAACTGAGGGAACTCTACTCTTTTTCTGTCTGGACTGAGGGCAATGGTCTGCTCCTCTTGCAGGATGTCGGAGATCAGGGAGACTTCCAGTGTCCCTGGTGGCTACACCTGCGAGAAGTGCACCTGGCTGCAGTTCCTGACAGACCGCGTTAGGGAACTGGAGCTGGATACACTCAGGATCATCTGGGGTGCAGAGAACATCATTAATAAGAGCTATAGTGAAGTGGTCACTCCTAAGGTGCAGGCTGTAGGTAGTTGGGTGATCACCAGAAGAGTTAAGGGGGGGGCGGGGATAAAGACTGTTAGTGCACGGTTGCCCGTGGCCATTCCTCAATAACAGGTATACCACTTTGGATTCTGTTGGGGGGAATGACTTTTTGGGAGCTAGCAGAAGCAGTCAGGTCAGTGGCACTGTGACTGGCTCAGAGGGAAAGAGTGCAGTCAGACAGAGTGATACTGATGAGACTCAGTTGAGGGGGACAGATAGGAGATTCTGTGGCCGCAGAAGAGATACCAGGATGGTGTGTTGCCTCCTGGGTGCCAGGGTCAAGATGTCTCTGAGTAGTTGCAGAACATTCTGAAGGGGGAAGATGAACAGCCAGAGATAATTATGCACATTGGTACAAATTATATAGGTAGGCAATTGGTACAAATTATATAGGTAGGCAAAGAGATGGGGTCCTGCAAAATGAATATAGGGAGTTAGGTAAGAAGTTAAATAGCAGGACTTCAAGGGTAGTGATCTCCGGATGACTCCCAGTGCCACATGCCAGTGAGGATAGATATTGAAAGGTAGGCCAGGTGAATGTGCGGCTGAGCGGCTGGTGTAGGAAGCAGGATTTTCAGTTCTTGGATCATTGGGATCACTTCTAGTGACCTGTACAAAAGGGACAGGTTGCACTTGAAGTGGAGGGGGTCCAATGTCCTTACAGGGAGATTTGCTAGTATTACCCAGGAGGGTTTAAACCAGTTTAGCCGGGGGGTGGGGTTGGGACTCTGAATAAGGCAGGGGCCATTGAGCAGTCAGGGGAAAATACATTAGCCATCAAAAGCAAGTTTACTATTCAGGATAGCCAGGGGCACAGTAAAGGGAGGGAAAAGACTCCTGGTTTAAAGTGCATTTATTTCAATGCACGAGGCCTGCCTGGTAAGGCAGATAAGCTCAGAGCACGGATTGGCTCTGGGGACTGGGATATTATGGCCATAACAGAAACATGGCTGAGAGAAGGACAGGTCTGGCAGCTATACAGAAGCTACAGGCGTGACAGGACTACAAGTAAGCGAGGAGGGGGAGTTGCCCTTTTGATAAGGGAGGACATAACAGCAGTGCTTAGAGAGGATATTCTTAAGGGGTCATCAAATGAGGCCATATGGTTAGAACTTAGAAACAAGAAGGGGATGGTCACTCTGTTGGGACTAGATTATATGCCCCCAAATAGCCAGTGGCTACTAGAGGAACAGATGTGTAGAGAGATTGCAGATATCTGTAGGAATAATAGAGCAGTGTTCGTTGAAGATTTTAATTTCCCCTGTATTGACTGGGCCACTCACAGTGTAAAAGGCCCAGACAGGGTGGAATTTGTCAAATATGTCCAAGAAAGTTTCCTAAATCAATATGTAGAGAGGCCTACTTGGAGGGTGCAACACTGGACCTCCTCTTGGGAAATGAGGTCGGGCAAGCGACTGGAGTGTCTTTGGGTGCAGTGACCATCTCTCTCTTAGTTTTAATATAGATATGGAAAAAGATACGACCGGCCCACAGTTTAAGGTGCTGAACTGGAGCAGGGCCAATTTTGGGGCTATTAGGCAGGATCTAGCAGAAGTCAATTGGATGAGTCTGTTTGAAGGAAATGGAATGACCAACAAATGGGAGGCTTTTAAAGTGTGAAATCAAGAATCCAGGGACGGTATGTCCCTGTTAGGGTGAAGGAAAAAGCTGGTAAGTTTAGAGATCCCTGGCTGATGAGGGGTATTGAGGATCTGGTCAAGAAAAAGAAGGTGGCATACATCAGGCTCATGTGAATCCCTAGATGACTATAAACACCGTAGGAGCACACTTAAGAGGGAAATCAGAAGAGCAAAAAGAGGGTATGAGATTGATCTGGCAGAGAAGGTTAAAGATAATCCCAAGAGGTTCTATAGCCATATTAAGAGGATGGCTAGGGTGAGAATAGGTCCCCTTAAAGTTCAGCATGGCCATCTATTGTGGAGCCACAGGAGATTGGGGAGATTTTTAATGAATATTTTTCCTCAATGTTTACTGAGGAGAGAATCATAGATGCTAAGGGACACAATGGCAATGCTTTTACCGTATACATATTACCAGAGAGGAAGTGTTTGTGGTCTTAAAGCGCATTAAGGTGGATAAATTCCCAGGCCTGATCAAGTCCATTCTCGGGTGTTAGTTGAAGCTAGGAAGAAATTGCAGAGGCCCTTACAGAGATTTTTGCTTCATCTTTAGCCACTGGTGAAGTTCCAGAAGACTGGAAGGTGGCTAATGTTGTTCCATTGTTTAAGAAAGATATCAAAAACAAGCCAGGGAACTACAGACCAGTGAGCCTGACATCAGTGGTAAGCAAGTTACTGGACAGGGTACTGAAGGACAGGATCAACCGACATTTGGATAGTCACGGTCTGATTAGGGATAGTCAGCATGGATTTGTGCACAGGATGTCATGTCTGACAAATCTTTTAGAGTTTTTCGAAGAGGTAACAAAGAGAATAGGTGAGGGTTGGGCAGTGGATGTTGTTTATCTGGACTTCAGTGAGGCTTTTGACAAGGTCCCGCAAGGCAGGCAAGTCATGAAAGTTAGGTCACATGGGATCTAGGGACAGCTAGCTAATTGGATTCAAAATTGGCTTGATGGTAGGAAGCAGAGGGTGATGGTTGAAGGTGGTTTCTCAGACTGTAGGCCTGTGACTAGTAATGTGCCACAGGGGATGGTGCTGGGACCTTTTTTATTTACGTAAATAATCTGGATGTGAATGTACAAAGCATGATTAGTAAGTTTGCAGATGATACAAAATTAAGAGGTATTATTGATAGCAAGGAAGATTATCAAAAATTATAGAGAGATCTTGATCAGGTGGGAAAGCGATCTGAGGATTGGCAAATGCAAATCAACACAGATAAGTGTGAGGTGCTGCACTTTGGAAAGTTAAACCAAGGTAGAACTTCTCCAGTAAATTGTAAGGAGTGTTGTGGAACAGAGGGACCTGGAAGTGCAAGTACATTGTTCATTGAAAGCGGCATCACAGGTAGACAGCGTGGTGAAGAAGGCATTTAACATGTTGGCCTTCATCAGTCGAGGCACTGAACACAGGAGTTGGGACATTATGTTACAGTTGTATAAGTTGTTGGTGAGGCCGCACTTGGAGTATTTTGTGCAGTTTTGGTCAACCTGTCATAGGAAAGACATAGTTAAACTGGAAAGTGTGCCAAGAAGATTTACAAGGATGTTGACAGGAATATTAGGCCTGAGTTGTTGGGAGATGTTGGCCAGGATAGGACCTTATTCCTTGGAGCATAGGGGAATGAGGGTTGGCTTTATTGAGGTGTATAATATCATGAGGGGCATAGATAGGATGAATGCATATAGCCTTTTTCCCAGGGATGGAGAATTGAAAACTGCAGGGCATAGATTTAAGGTGAGAGGGGAAAGATTCAAGAAGGACTTGATGGGCAACTTCTTCATGCAGAGTGGAATGGGCTGCCAGAGAAAGTGGTTCAGGTAGGTACAATAGCAATATTTTAAAAAAATCATTTGGATAGATACATGAATGGGAAGGGTTTAGAGGAATATGGACCAAGTACAAGCAATTGGAACTAGCTGAGTGGGCACCATGATCAGCATGAACCAGTTTGGGCTGAAGGGTTTGTTTCCATGCTGTATTACTCTCTGACTAAGGCAGTACTGTTGAACCTGCCAGGTAACTACCAAAAATAAAAGTCAAATTATTTGAAAGGTTTTTCTTTCATTATCATGACAACTTTTCCATTTACCAAATAACTCTTTAATCCAACTCTGTATGATATGATTGGTTTGTAACCTCTATTTATATCGCCAGTAAATATTTCTCCTTCATCATGCCCTCTGGAAGACATCAACCAGCATCAATAATTGACCTGTGCTAATGTCTCTTAATATCTGTATTGGTTTATCTCACTAATTCAAAAGATAAGGAAAGATGTTTGAGATAAAATACTCAGAATCTGCAGTGGTCTGATTTTCTGGATAATCAATAAAGAATTTGCATGGCCATCTTGAAGGTTCCTTCTTGGTACCTTTCTAAGAAAACATGTTCCCTTTGTACTACCACCATAGTTTTAATACTCATTTCCTTCTGATTCCCCAATTCCTGAGATTCCTTAGACATTCTTACAACTTCAATCAGTCTCCCATTTAACACTTAGCAATTGCATGTCCAGTCTTATTACAAAGGAAGCACATTCATTTCTTTAAATCTCTTGGGTCTAATCTTTCCATTTTATTATTTTGGCAGCCGTTCATCTGTTCTGTAAAATTAGTACCTCATAGATCACAGATTTTCTATTCCTCCAATGCCTTGTTGTTTTCCAACTGACCATCTCCCTATCTGTAACTGTGTTAGATTTATTAGGTATCTACCAGAACTGCTCTTTTGCTGAATTTCAATATTTGACACTAATCTAAATAAGGCTTTAAATTTTCAGGAATGAAATTTTGAATTCTTCCATGATCATAATTTCACTTACATTCTCCAGTTTTTCTTCTGGCTTGAATGATCTGATACACTGATCTCACAACATTTCTTTCTCTCTTTATAAATTCCACAAATGTCTGTTTAGGGTTCTTTCTTATAGCTGCAAATGTTAATTGATAAGCTTAAGGGACAAGCATATAAGCATTGAGTATTTCCTTTTAGTAGTTTCATACTCTGCAGATTGTACTTTTGACAAACTGTATGGTGTACACAGTCACGATAGTACTTGTCAAAACACTTGGTAGTACTGAAGCCCAAATATCTTTTAGCCATTTCATCAGTCCAGATACCTTCTTAAATTAGGTAGGATACTTTTTATCCTTAGAAAACATAGACACTAAGTGCAGATTCTGAATTCAATCATTTCCCTCACTACAATCTGAATCATCCACTGAGCTACTATCTCTTCCTTACTTCCATGGCAACTCATGCTATTTCTGATGAAGGGTTTAGGCCCGAAACGTCAAGTTTTCCTGCTCCTATGATGCTGCTTGACCTGCTGTGTTCATCCAGCCCCATGCTTGTTATCTAAGATCCTTTTCTCTTTGGTGTCCAAGTTTTATCCATCTCTTTTTCCATGATTCCCTATTTTCTTTTTTCTTCCTTCTATGTGTGGTTTTATTAACTCTATGCCCCTTTACATTATTCTGTTCTCCTCCATCCTACACCTCTTTTGATCTGTTTCTCTTCTACCTCAAGTCTTTTAATTCATAACGATATCTGAGCTAATTCCAGTTGTGACACCAGCTTTTCCAATTTTCTTTCTTTCAATTCTAAATATTGGATAAAGGTCTTGCTTTCCCTTCTACCTTCAACTTATCTGCTAACTGTCTGTTTAGCTTTAGTCAAAGTTTACAAATAACCTACCATTATATCTTCCAATTCTGGAAATCTCTCAACAACATTCAAAGTCACTTTTAAATTCCTTGCAATAAACTTCATCACAATGTAGCTACTTTATGTCCAGATTAACCATGTACCCATTACTCAAAAAGTGACACAGATCCCTTTTAAATTTAGTGAATTTAAATGCCACAATAACCTCACTTGTTATGATCGCAGCTGTTGTTACTACTGGTCAAGTTTGATACTAAACTGAAATATGACTTGATAGATCATATTTATCTCTTTAACAATGCAGTTTTTCACTGACTGTCAAACATACATTGCTACAGATCTGGTTTTAACTATAAAACAGAAATTTATGCACAAAAGATAAAATAAACCAAGCTACTTACACATAACACAAATTCAAAAGTTTCAAACAACAGTAAAAATAGAATATTCCATCTAGTCGAACACCATCCCTCTCTCATATTCAAACTCCAGAGAGAATTCCCCTCTCTATTACACCTATAGGTTTGACTTATGTTGTGCTTTCAATTCCTGGTCTTGAGGGTCTGATAGCCTCTTCCTTCTGTATTCACACTAACGAGCTTAGATTTTCTCAAACTCAAATAACTCTTTCAGGGATCTAACCAAACACTTATAGTCTAGAATTTCAAACAAACCCCTGCGCCGAGGTAACCTATTATTGACTTTTCTGACCTATTTCTTTGCTCCAGGAGAACTATGCCCTTACATCCAACTTCAACCAGGATTTCTGCAAATGGAAAATAAAGTCTTTCAAAACATGGTTGTTTCCCCTAAGCTAAAAAAATTCCTAATCGCTCTAACTAAATGCAACCTAATGCTTTTCAATGTTTATCTGCTGCTAAAAATCTTCCCATGCAACCAAATTCACACTAGCTTTACCATAATAGTTTTAAAAATGCTTCAGAAATAGGGAAATCATCAGGCCCATCATACAGACTAAAACTTTCATGCCACGAGTTCAAAATTCAAACTCTAAATAAATTATGTTTATATAAAAATCATGTGTTACAGTATGTATGTTTCAGTGAGATCCGTCATTTCTAAACTGGAGGAATTTGAAAGGAAGGAAATAACCTTTAAATGCATAAGTTTCCTTTACTTGACAGTTAACAGGCTTAACTAGCTGCACCTCTCAAAAAAGGGACACTTTGTTTGGCATTTCTGTCTTGGTTTGATGACACTGGAAATTGTGGAAATTGGTGAGCACTGGAATAACTCACCCGCCTGCACGTGGCACTACCCAAGGGATTGCACACAGTCCGCCGGCGGCAGGGAGCGCGGTTCGGGCCATGTGACCGTTGGAGGGGCGGGGAAGACGGAATCCCAGCGTGCAGTGTGGTTCTGCAATGGTGGTCCTTAACTCGTAGCGACTGAACAAGGGCGATGAAAGTGGAGATTAGGGCAAGTCAGCTTTGCGAATTCGCTGCTGCTCGGTTTGTAGCCGAAGATTTGTCGCTTACTATTTTCCTATGTCAATTAGTTAGTGCTTTGGTACAGTTTGCTGTTGTGCGGGCTCTGGAGGAAACAGGTTCGATGGGGCAGCCCGGACTCAGGCCCCGAGTGTCCTCTGCCAAATAGTGAGTATTCATTGACAGGAGCGGTTGCGCATGCGCTTGAGCTCAGTGTACACTTCCTGCACAGTTGTATTCCTCTGTGTAATAAGCTATAGTGAAGTTAACTCCTGCAGCTCAACAACGTTTAGGAATATCTCCAGCATCTGCAGTTCCTACTATCTCAGGAATAGAATGGACTCTGGTTAGTACGTTTCTTGTTATATGATTAATGCAATGCCACAATTTGAAATTTATCAGATTGCAATGGCAAAAAGCTTTTGTAATTTAGATAAATTTAACACACACGTTTCGTTTATTGTACTGTTCAGACCTTGTATATAGCCAAGTTGATTTTAACATTTTGTGTTTAAAGAAAAAAAACTTTGTCAAAGCACTGGGACAAAAAAAAAACAACCTATTCAACCCGTGTTGGCTTTAAAAATACATAGAAGTAAATTGTTTGGATAGTGTTCTTATTGATTTGTGGTATGCAGGTATTTCTGGCAGACAGTTTATTACCCTTTAGTGACTGCTGGCTTGAGAAGCTGGTGGTGAACTGCTTTTTTGAACACGGGTAAATGGCTTTTGATACAATTTGAAAAGTAGTTAAGAGTCAGTTACATTGTAACTGTAGTGTAATTTTAAAAAAAATTCAGTTAGTGGCTGTGCATCTTGCTATTAGAGAAGGAGTTCCAGGATTTTCAGCCAGCAGCAATGAAGGAATAGTGATATCAGGATGATGAGTGATTTGGAGGGGAATTTGGTGGTGGTGTTCCCGTGTATTCAGATGCCCTTGAGTGTTGTTGGACTTGCACTCGTCGAGACAAGTGGTGAGTGTTCCATCAACAACTTCAGTCGTGCCTGGTAGATTGTGGACAGGCTTTAGGGAGTCAGGAAGTGCAGTATTCCTAGCCTTTGACTTGCTGTTGTAGCCACTGCATTTATATGGCTAATTCAGTTCAGTTTCTGGTCAGTGGTAACTCCAAGATGTTGATAAGGGATTCAGTGATGGTAGTGCCTTTTGAATGTCAAGGGGTGATGGTTAGATTATTAAATTGAAGGAATGTGGAACAAAATAAATCACTAATATCAATAATAGTGACCATATAACCAACTGCCTCTTATTGAAGCCAGTTATAGTCTGTCATTTGTGTGGCATGCATGTTACTTGCTATTTATCAGCCCATGTCTGGGTATTGTCTGGACCTTGCTGCATTTGGACATTGACTGCTTCAGTAGCTGAGGCGTGGTGAATGGTGCTGAACAGTGTGCAGTCATCAGACAGTTATGCCATACGTGGTGATAACTGCAAATTTCCTCGATGTTGTCAAAAACAAAGCAGAAATTGATGATGAAACTCTGCAGGTCTGGCAGCATCTGGTGGAAGAAAGAAAGTAGAGTTAACGTTTTGAGTCTGGTGACTTCCATCAGAAATACAAGCAAAATGCTGAGAACAGTGGGTCTGTCAGTATGCCAAGGGCAATAAAAATCCTCAACGCCCTGAATGCACATCCACTTTCCTCATTCTGAAATATGATCCACGCCCATCTCCCCATCCCCTGACAATGACAATTGTAAGTATGTAACCTTGCCACCTGTAGTCACGGTCAGATCTGTACTTGGTAAAGTAACCATTTTGAGGAAAGGATGTATGGGATACAGGAGACAGTTGATGTGTTGTTGCTGAAAGTTAAGTTGAAATAATGTAGTAGGGCAAAGATGGAATGTTCAGAGTCAAAATGGTGTTACAGTAACGAGCTATAAGGAGGTCGGTCACATGCTTACAAATATTTTCATGAGGCTAATTGTTCATAACCTTGGGGTTTATTAAATTGCATTGGAAATGAGAAGTGCATATTTTATTCATAGTTGTCCTGTGGTCTTATTGTATAGTATTACTGTAGAAAAAAACTTTAGCATCGGTATATTTAAGGTTTAGCATTATCTAAAAGCTGTAAATACCATGCTGTGGAATAGTTGGAAAACAGGATGATAACTACATACTGTATTTCCAAATTGTTTGTTAAAGCACATATTTTAATGGACTTTGAAGAGCATGAAGTGCAAATGTGTCAGTATTTCTTAGCAATCGGATTCAGTTGAAATTTTATATAAGATATTTTGGCAATGTGCTTACATTGTCCTCCATCATGTCTTTGAGGTGTTGCTATGCTTGCAAATGGTAAGGAATTCTTTCTTAGAATGAAATTATCTTTGCGTTTGTAGGCATCCTATGCTATACCTAAACCCTGCATGTCTTAGTGTTTGAAATCTTGGCAGTGCCTACTGTGCATAGAATAGAATTGGATCCATGACTTGTGATTCAAGGAGTTTGGACATCTATGCCTGTGTCTCACTTATTAATTTTTCCATAATCTGTTTATGACTAAATCATAATTTCAACTTCTCATGATTTTTTTTCTTTTTCAAAGGTACAACAAATACTGGTTTTACCAAATGTCATAGCAAGCGACTTGATGATTAGTGTTTGAGAAGCCAATTTGTATCCTGACTGCAGTGTCCCTTTGAGCATTAGCAGCATTTCAGTTAGGGTGTTACTGTTTGAAGGCATTGTTTTATCTATGAAATGTGGCCCTGATGGATTTTTTGGAAAGTAAACAGCAGATTTAGGTGCTACTAATGAAAGATGGCTAAATTGTTTTGGCCTCACATCATATGAACCTGATGCTGTGTCTTTTCATTGGTGACATCTGTAAAGAGGTGACTGTATTCTAGGAGATGGTTGACTGGTTGCCTAAGTTTGACAACATCGTAGTGGGCTTCATTTGAGTTGGTAATTAGAACATTAAGAAAATTAAGAGCTTCTGTGTTCTCTTAGGATGCTATAAGCATGTGAAGCATGAAGGGATGTTAGATGCTTTATTTCAGTTTTAATGCGATAGTGGGAATGAAAATGATTTGAAAGAAGTCAAACAATGAAGTACTGTAACTATAGAGCAGAAAAACTTGGGGGGGAGAAAAATTGGTCAAACTCAAAAGAACCAGATTGCATTTATCCACAATCCTGAAGGAACGTGGCTTGGATTTGGATATGAGCTTAATGTACTTGTTGTATGGATAAAAAAAGCACTGTTATATTTAATTTGAAGTGAATATTGCTTTAGTTCTGTATTTGAAATTGACCTTTTTCCCTCGCGATGTAATGTTACTTTGAATTGCATCTGAATCATCGATTCACCAGATCCTTGGTGTTTCCAGGATTCATTCTCACTGTAAAACGCAAATTCTCTTTGATTCTAAAAATTGTCCTTTCTGTACTGTTGCCTGCAGCCTGTATTTGAGTGGTTTCACAAACCTGTTGACATTGTGGCCTACATTTTCTGTCATATTGCCTATTGTCCCCTTTGCACCAGAATATTGCTGGAAAGGAATGCTTTCCAAGGATGTTTTTCATGTCTCTGCCACTTGTTCTTGTTATGTGTGCTCATTTTAAATGTAACTCTCTTCAAACATAGAAGGTTGTCCCAATTCAATGTGTTGGCACTGTCTAATAACCGAAATGCCAGCACAGTGTGGAATTTTTGCAGTCTTGCATACAATCTACTGAACTCCCATTATGTACCTTCTGATGAACTATTTTAACTCTTTTTCTAAACTTGTCCGAATATGACCATGTCACACAAGCAACTAGTACATGTTTTTGACAAATTGTATCCACAAAAGTTAGCAATAACTGCTAATTGTCCTGTTTTTATATGGTAGTGAAAGTGCCAGGACATAGCTCATCTTCTGTATAGTAAAGAAGTAACCCAGGACCATGGGATCACTTTATAGTTCCACAAGTCATAAGGTTCACATTCAGAAAACATGGATGGATAAACATACCCTGAAACTTTGCATTTTGAATCATCCTTTGCTACCAGTATGGTTCAGTAAAAGTTGAATGCATTTATAGAGTGTCCCGGCGTACATTTTCCAATTAGTCTTTTTCAACCAACCACCTGGCATAAAACACTCCTCCTGTGGCTGACTCTCCTTTTTTAGTTAATTGTGTTAAAATGTATGTAGTTATTTCACAACATCCTTTTGCTTGTTACCTTTAACATCCTAATAACTGAATTAGATATCAGCAAGGACTTTGTTTCCTTTTAGCTTGCATGCTGTCTATATATTTTTTAAACAGTTACAGGGCCAGCCATTCAGGTCAACACAGATGTGTCTGAAGTATTGTGCAGCGTGTGAAGGGATACTGTAGGATCAGTGCATGGGCCCCAGGGCAGTTAGGTCTCCAATCCTGGGAACCAACATGTGCAGTTAAGAGTTGGTGATGGGGCTGAGGAAAAGTCCTGGGAGCTTTCTGGAGAACTGGGGCTCAGAAGAGCCACTGGGTAACAATAATAATTCTGTGCAGCTGAGATTGGGCGTGACCTGGTGATCCTTCCTCAAAAGTTCTTTCAGTTTTTATCCAAAATTTATTTTACTGTGATTGAGAAATATTGGAGTTTTTTCTATTTCATTCATGGGGTATGGTGTTACGGCATGGCCAACATGAATTGCCCAACCCTAGTTGCTCTTGAAGGTGGTGGTGAGCTGCTTTCTTGAACCACCACAATCCATTCATGTAAATTGAGTGCTGTCACAGAGAGAGCTCCTGTGTTTTGATCCAAAGATGCAGAAGAAACAATGAAATATTTCCAATAGACAATAGGTGCAGGAGTAGGCCATTCAGCCCCTGGAGCCAGCACCACCATTCATTATGATCATGGCTGATCATCCACAATCAGTATCCTGTTCCTGCCTTATCCCCATAACCCTTGATTCCATTATCTATAAGAGCTCTATCCATCTCTTTCATGAAAGTATCCAGAGACTTGGCCTCCACTGCCTTCTGGGGCAGAGCATTCCATATACCCACCACTCTCTGGTTGAAGAAGTTTTTCCTCAATTCTGTTCTAAATGGCCTACCCCTTATTTTTAAACTGTGTCCGAGTCAGAATGGTGAGTGTCTTGCGGGAAGATTTGCAGGTGCAGGTATTCTTGTATATCTGCTGCTCCCACCCTTCTTGAGGGTAGACATTGTGGCTTCGGAAGGTGCTATCTAATGAGCTTTGAATGGTACATGCTGCTGCTGTTGAGTATGCGGTGGTGAAGGAAGTGAGTATTTGAAGATGTGGTGCCAATCAAGTGGGTTGCTTTGTCCTGGGTGGTGGCCAGTTTCTTGTGTTGTTGCAGCTGTACTTAGCCAGACAGCAGGGGCATCATCCACCACATTCCTGACTTGTGCCTTATAGATGGTGAACAGTGTTGGGGAATCAGGGGTTGTCACTCACTGCAGTATCCTAGCCTCTGACTCGCGCTTGTCAACACTGTATTTATAAGACCAGTGCAATTCATTTTCTGGGCAGTGGTAACCTCAGTGATGTTGATATTTGAGGGATTCAGTGATGGTAATGACATTGTGTGTTCATGGGCTGATGTTTAGATTCTTTCTTGTTGGAGACGGTCATTACCTGTCAACTTCTGTGGCAGGTGCTGTACAGTGTTGCCACTCTGCCATCTTAAAACAAAGAAAAATAAACCATAACTTAGAATATAAAGACAGAAAGTTGAAGAAATAAAGGAAGTGTCCAACTTGACAGCCCTTGTTAAATGCTGCATTATGGGCCATGGGCTTGATGGCCAGGCATGATTCCCCTCTGCCGTGCCACTGATGCTGGAATGAAAGTCACCACTCTTCAGCGCCATCTCGTCTTTACTGATGTAACCAGCACCATCTTGGTTACACATTTGATTACAAAACTGGAATTTAAAAAAAACAGAAATAAAGGAAATGAAGCCAAAAGGAATGAGAAATGTCCGGGTAATAAAATCTTACTTCAGTCTTATTTCCATGCAGGCAGCCGGGACAAGCCACAGCCTGGAGTCTCAGGAGGAGCTGATGCTGCTGTCTCTGATTCTATAACTACCAGTGATGCTGCTGGGTCCTGGAGTGTGCTCTGGCAGGGCCCTCCCGCAGCCTCTAATCAGCGGATCCCGGAACATGCTGAGGCAGGGCACGCTTGCAGCATCCAGTCACCAGGTCCTGTAACCCACTACGGCAGAGACCATAACCAGTGCTTCGCTGAAGGAAAAGACTTGAAACAAGGGGCAAATAAAACAAAGAAACAGCAAAAAAAAAAACAGACAAAGTGAATGAGTTCAGGAGCACAAACACAGTACTTAGCACATCTCTACTTCTGATCCCATGATATAGGGAAGGCCATTAATGAAGTTGCTGAAGATGGTTAGGCCTAAGACATTGTATTTTAATATCCTTTACAAGTTTAGAATCGTGGAATTCTAGGTTTAAGCATATGGGTTTGTCTGTGTCATGGACTTAACAATTAAAAACTATAATACCCCTAATTCCAAGTGAGGACATTTCCCTCAGAATTGTGGGTTTTACACAGAGGTCTTAGGGCAACAATTTTAAAGATTGATTCATTCCAGACTGGGGAAACTGTTCCCAAGGGGAAGTACGAAGCTTGAGTGCCAAGAGTTCTTTCGATAAAGAAATGCGCGCTCAGCAGTGTTCCTAAGAAAAGGAGTTTAAAGTGATGAAATTATCTTTAGAGTGAGAAATTTTTATTAATCACAGTGTTGGGTTATGGTCGGAAAAAGAGTTAAGGGTTGTAGTTGTGGCAGTGATAGTGGAGCACTGGAAGGAAACCAAGCAGCATAGTAACTGATTTTTCCAAGTGAAAAGGAGTTCCCCGAGTTCCTAGGGAATTATGCAGAGGGGTAAGAGGAGTATTTTCCAAATTGATTCAGTCTGGGCTGGGAAGCCATTCAAAAGAGAAGCATGTGTCAAGCTCCTATGTTGAGAAGTCTTTTGATAGGAATACTACTTAGCACATGTTGCTCTAAGAAGTTTAAAATAATGAAGTGATCTTGGAATAAAGGGTTATTATTAGTCCCACACCAGAGTGTTGGGTCATAGTTTGTGGAAAGGAGTACAGTTACGTTTCTTTTTAAAAAAATACTTTCTGATGGGAACACATGGCACTGGAAGGAAATTAAGACCATAATAATTAAAGTATCTACAGTTTCAGCAGATAGTTCACAATTTCATTAACTTCAGGGAAATGAACAGGACAACTAGATGTTCTTAGACTGGCAACAATGTTAGTAGCTATACCAGGATGTACAGCTTCACACACATCTGTTGCTTCAGTTCATTTATGGAATGGATGGGTCACTTCTACTGAATGCAGCAAATGCTGGAGATCACAGCAGGCCAGGCAGCACCCATGGAGAGAGAGCAAGCTAACGTTTCAAGTCTGTGTGTGTTTAAAAATCCTTTATAAAGATTCAAAGACTACCTTTTCAATGGTTAATATGCTTTTTTGTTAAACAAAGACTGCAGCATTGTTTGCTCTTGTTTCAGTAGAAAGAAAGCATAAGATTATGATCTATTCAGCAGTTTCATGTTGGGAATCTGACTTGTCCAATTGGTGTCAGTACAGGATATTTTCCCGCATAACTGTCCAAGTCACTAGGTCAAAATAATTGGGGGCTTATCTGAGATCTTCGAATTAATGACTGAAGTGATGCTGAGATATAATTCAGTTGTGTTGCAGTTAATTGCATGACATTTGAAGATGACTTTGAATGTTGTAAAGAGCTTTATGGAATTGGAATTTATAATATTATTTAAAATCTTTGACGAAAGCTAAGCTGAAGAGTTTGGCTGGTAAATTGAAGTTAGGAATAAAAGCAGGATCTTGTAAAGGATGAAATACTTCGAGTGATTATACAACAAAATTGCAAGAAAGGAAATTTGAAATAGGGATGTTATTTCTGGAATTAGCTAAATCAGCTTGCGAAGGATCTTGAGGAATTATGAATCAGTTTATGGGAACAGACCAGGAAAAACTGTTGCGACTGTTCATGACATTCATATGGGAGTGCATTACCAAGAAACCAGCGCAGTGGACAAAACTAGTTTGGAGCGCACATGTCTTCAATGAGGTTTTGATCCCCAGCAGTCATGTTACTCAGTCACTAACCACCTCCAAACTAGTACTGACTACCAGTATGGATACAAAGCTTTCAAGGAAAATGTGAGACTATTGGGAAGTTAGGATCATTAGAAGATTCAAACAAACTAAGTTATTCTTTCTAATTCATATGTGAAATTCGCCATTGAGCAGGTGGTGAAGTTTTTTTAATATTACACGCCTTTAATGAATTGAATAAACAGGATTTTCATCAAGAATTCAGAATTGGATCATTGCCTGCTAAAGGACTCTGTTAATACTATTTCATACTTCAAAAGTGCTGAAGAACTGGAAATGGAAAAAGCTTAAAATACAAAATTTCATGAAATTATGTTGCCACAGTGAAAAACTGCAACGACCTCCTTAGACGACAGAAATGGGATACGACTGATAGACTACCCTACGTTGTCCAGTACTTCCCCAGAGCGAAGAAACTGCACCATATTCTTCATAGCCTTCAACATGTCATCAATGACCACAAGCATCTCATCAAGATCATCCCTATGCCTCCAGTTCTCACCTTCAAACAACCGTCACATCTTACACAGACCATCGTTCGCAGCAAACTATCCAGCCTTCAGGACAACATCGACCACAGCATCACAACTCTGCCACTGTAGACATGCCAGATCATCAACATGGATGCTACCATCACACGTGGGAACACCACCCACCACGTACACAGCAGATACTCATGTAACTTGGCCAATGTTGTCTACCTTGTCCACTGCAGGCAAAATGCTGTGAGGCATGGTATATTGGTGACACCCTGCAGATGCTAAGACAATGGATGAATGGACACTGCACAATAATTGCCAGATAGGAATGTTCCATCCTAGTTGATCACTTCAATGGTCAAGGACATTCAGCCTGCAATCTTTGGGTAAGCATCCTCCAAAGTGACCTTTGAGATACACAACAATGCAGAATTGCCAAGCAGAAACTGATAGCCAAGTTCTGTACCCATGAAGATGGCCTCAATTGTGATCTTGGCTTTTTGCCGCGATACATGTGACTCCACTGTACTGTTCTGTAAAATTTTCCTCACTGATCTGTTTTGATACCATCACCTTGATAATTTGTGATCGCTCTACCTTAATTATGTTTGTACAGTTTTGGATTACTTGTTACTTTGGTTCGACCTGACTCTTATACCTACATGTTATTCCAGTCATTTGGTTTGCCTTCAGCACCACCTTATTTTTAATTTTTTTTGTAATTATCTCTCTGCTTCAATTAATTGGATTATAGGTCATCCCTTCAGTTGTTGAAGGGATGTTCAGCTGTTGACACTTTACTCACACCGGCAGACACTCATGATCACCTGCAGAGACTTACTGTTTGGCCTGCCAACACTCCACTCGCAGATTTCTCTGATTTATGAAGTCAGTGCCTGGGTGCTCTCTTCGCTTCACCTGACAAAGGGTCAGTGCTATAAAAGCTTGTGATTTCAAATAAATCCGTTGGACTATTACCTGGTGTCATCTGACTTTTGACCTTGTCCACCCCAGTCCAACACCGGCGCCTTGAGATTATTGACAAGCGAAGAACGGATTATTTTGCCTTACACTCTTCAATCATGATATATTTCCAGAAAAAAGAGGCTGCCTACATATAACACATCCCAGGGACATTTGATTTGTATTTGATTAAGAACAAATCTGGTGAACCTTTGTTGCCCACCCGCCATGACAATAATATCTTTCCCAAGACAGCAAAACTGCATACAGTACTCCAGGTGAGGTCTAACCATGTTCCTATACAACTGATGCAAAACTTCACAACTCCTGTTCTCAAATCCTCTTGCGATAAAGACTAATGTACCATTAGTCTTTCTAAAAGCTTCCTGCATTTGGTTGTTAGCCACATAATATTCCATCTATGTTCTTGCCATTTGTTAATTCTGTCCAAATCTTTTTGAAAGCATTTTACATCTCCCTCACAATTTTTTTTTGCTTAGCTTATGAATGAAGCATTCTGTTATTATTGCACAAATCACCCAGCATCTGCCCGTAAGGAACAGAGAACCTTTGAATTGAAAAACCTTGTCGGGCACTGTATGCCATTCTTAAGAAAACAGTGTCTCTCACTTAACCTCTTATTGTTGTATAAAATAGCTGCAAATTCATGTTAATTGCCCTTTGAACTCACATGAGAATGTTCAGTCTTATAGTTGATCATGCAAGTCACCCTCCCTGGCTGAATGAGCCATCTAAATCTTTTAATATTTAGTGAAGTTTTGTGGGAGATGTTTAAAACACATCAAAATTTAATTTCTTTCCTTTGCCTTTTCTTAATCCAGTCTTTTTTCTTCTATTTGTCTGTATTTGATTTAACTTACAATTTAACTTCCTTCTCCATCCTCCCTATTTCTTTCTTAATCCTAAAGTCTGGTGAAGGAGCGAGACTTGTAGTTCCCAACATGAGGTTGTTGAATTGCTCGCTGAGCTGGTTTGTTTTTGTTCAGATGTTTCATCACCATGCTAGGTGACATTGTCAGTGGAGCCACCAATGAAGTGATGTTGTTCTACTCTGCTTGGAGTTTCACCATAATGGACCGGACAGTATAAATTCCGAGCAGAGTAGAACAACATCACTTCATTGGAGGCTCCACTGATGATGTCACCTAGCATGGTGATGAAACGTCTGAACATAAACAAGCCAGCTCAGCGAGCAAGTCAACAACCTCATCCACAACCCAAGCTATAAATCTTTGCCAGTACTTTAAAGTTCCCAATATTCCAGATGTCCCTTTTACCCTTTGTTGTGGAGTTAAATTCTTGTATGAACTGTCCAGTGAGGAGCCTCTTCTGCGCTGTATTGTTCTTTGTTCTATAAGTCTAATGAATGACATACATCACAAGATGCCCAAGTACAGAAACTTTTGGACCAGTTTCGTGAATTAGCCTTGCATTTTGAAGCAGTTTATACATTTTAGCTTCAGGCATTATAATGGTACTGGTCTTGCAATAACCTATTTATGAAGGGATGAAGGCACTGTGCATCAAAAAGAGCCCTATATTTCTGCCAATGGAGCATTGTAACTTTTCTTCAATATGCTTGTTCAATAGCTGCAAACGGTTTTGTTATTTCTTGTTTTCTTTTGGCTCCCATGTGCTAGAAGCAGTTCACAGGAGGTTCACTTGACTAATTTCAGGAATGAAGGGACTACCTTATGAAGAAAGATTGAAGTTCAGAAGAATGAGAGGTGACCATACTAAAACATACAAAGTCCTGAGGGGTCTTGATAATGCTGAGAGGATGTTTTTTCTTGTGAAAAAGAATTGAGCTAAGGGACAAAGTAAGAGATCTTGCAATTTAAAATTTGAATGAGAGAATTCTTGTTCTGAAGAGTGCTTTGTGTCTCATTCTCTTCCTCCAAAACAATGGAGTGAGGGCCGTTGGATTAATTCATGGCTGAGTTAGTTTTTTTGATAGCCAGTGGAGTCTAGGGTTATGGGGAGCTGACAGGAGAGTGGAGCTGAGACCATGGCTAATTTTGTTGTGATCTTATTGAATGGCAGAGCAGGTTCAAACAATGGTCTCCTATTCCTAAGTCCTTTGGCCTAAGTTCCCTCTTGCGGGTTTCTCTATTACCTCTATTTCACTTCAACCCATTTAGCAATCTGTATAGATCAGTAGCTAATGTTAACTTCCTGTTGGCTTTTAAGTTGTCTTGTAAGACAGTTGCATACAGAGAAGCAAACCTGTTGAATATGCATATTCAAATGTGGTAATTGAATTGTAGCAGTATAAAAAGCCTTTTTGGATGTTCCTACCATAAATGGGCAGCATGGTGGCTCAGTGATTAGCACTGCTGCCTCACAGCACTAGAGAATCTGGTTCGATACCACCCTGAGGCGATGTGTGGAATTTGCATATTCTCACTGTGTCTACTCCGTATACTTCAGTTTCCTCTCCCACTCAAAAGATGTGCAGGTTAGGTGGATTGGCCATGCTAAATTGCCCGTAGTGTCCAGGGATGTGCAGGCTATGTGGTTTAGCATGGCAAATGCAGGGTTACAGGGATATGGTAGAGGCATAGGCCTGGGTGGGATGTTGTGCAGAGGGTCGCTGTGGACTCGATGTGCCAAATGACTTGCTGCCACACTGTAGGGATTCTATGATTCTATAAATTACTTTTGTATAAGGAATCAATTTGTATTCTGCCTCTAAACAACAATAAATGGAGCATTGTCTGTCTATATAGTAATTAACTTAATTTTCTTTTGAGTACCTGTGAGGTTATGCATTTGGGTAGGAAAAATAGAGGAGTTGAATATTATTTAACTGAGACTACTGAAAGATGCAGGAGAGGGGGATTTTGGTGTCCTCATGCGTAAATCACAAAAGACTAGCATACAAGTTCGGTAAGGATCAGGCAATGCAAGTGGAATGTTGGCCTTTTTCTAAAGGAGTGGGATAGGAAAATGGAGAAGACTTGCTAATACTATACAAGACACTAGTTAGACCTTACTTTGAATATTTCCAACAGTTTTGACATCTTTATCTAAAGAAAGATGTACTGGCAATGGAGGCAGTCAGGTGGTTCACCAGGATGATTCTGGGTATGGAGGAGCTTTCTTATGAGGAGAGGCTGAGTAAGGTAGGCTTGTATTCATTGGATTTAGAACGAGACGTAACCTTATTGAAATGTGTTGGATTCTTAGGGGGCTGGAAAGGCTAGATGTAGAGAGGTTGTTTTGCTCTTGAGAGAGTCCAGGAACAGAGGGCATAATCTCCAGAGTAATGACAACCAGTCAGGACAGAATTGAGGAACTTCTTCTGTCGGAGTAGTGAACCTGTAGAATTCTTTACTACTGGTGGTTGTAGAGGTTGGGTTATTAAGGATATTCAAAGCTGAGGTAGCATTTTCATCAATAAAGGATGATAGGGAAAAGTTAGGGAAGTGGAGTTGAGGATTATCAGATTATTGAATAGTGGAGCAGACTTGATGGTCAAATGGCCTCCAGATCCTACATCTTGTAGTCTCCTTTTTCCAGTTGCCACATATATGCAGTTCACTGATGTCAGGCTCATGAAATACTGTACAACTGCTATTTTTGACACATCTTTGTCTGAATATCTAGTTATCTTTTTTGATTAAAATTGATGCCTGTTGACTCAAATGTATTAATCTTACTACAGTTTCAAGTTATTCTTAATCTGGTTGAAACACCACACATATGCCTGCCTCTTTGTAGGTTACGTGGAACAATCTCTCTTCCGTACCTACACTGGCCCTAAATCCCACCTCTTCTTCCTCCGTTACATTGATGACTGTATTGGCGCCGCCTCGTGCTCCCACGAGGAGCTCGAACAGTTCATCCACTTCACCAACACCTTCCACCCCAACCTGAAGTTCACCTGGACCATCTACAACACTTCTCTCTCCTCCCTGGACCTCTGTCTCCATCTCGGGAAACCACCTAGAAACCGATGTCCATTTCAAGCTCACTGACTCCCACAGCTGCCTGGAACACACCTCCTCCCACCCACCTTCCTGCAAGAATGCCATCCCCTATTCCCAATTCCTTCACGTCCGCCGCATCTGCTCCCAGGATGAGACATTCCACTCCTGTACATCTCAGATGTCCTCATTCTTCAAGGACCGCAACTTCCCCCCCCACAGTGGTCGAGAACGCCCTCGACCGTGTCTCCCGCATTTCCCTTAACTCATCCCTCACAACCCGTCCCCGCAATAATAACCAAAAAAGAATCCCCCTCGTCCTCACGTACCACCCCACCAACCTCCGGATCCAACGCATCATCCTCCGACACTTCCACCATCTGCAATCTGACCCCACCACCAAAGACATTTTTCCCTCCCCACCCTTATCTGCTTTCCGGAGGAACCACTCCCTCCGCGACTCCCTTGTCCGCTCCACACTCCCCTCCAGCCCCACCACACCCGGCACTTTTCCCTGCAACCGCAGGAAGTGCTACACCTGCCCCCACACCACCTCCTTCACCCCAATCCCAGGCCCCAAGAAGACTTTCCACATCAGGCAGATGTTCACCTGCACATCTGCCAATGTGGTATACTGCATCCGCTGTACCCATTGTGGCCTCCTCTACATCGGGGAAACCAAGCGGACGCTTGGGGACCGCTTTGCTGAACACCTGCGCTCAGTTCGCAACAAACAACTGCACCTCCCAGTCGCAAACCATTTGAACTCCCCCTCCCATTCCTCAGACGACATGTCCATCCTGGGCCTCCTGCAGTGCCACAGTGATGCCACCCGAAGGCTGCAGGAACAGCAAATCATATTCAGCCTGGGAACCCTGCAGCCCAATGGTATCAATGTGGATTTCACAAGCTTCAAAATCTCCTGTCCCCCAACCGCATCCCAAAACCAGCCCAGCTCATCTCCGCCTGCCTAACCTGTCCTTCCTCTCACCTATCCCCTCCTCCCACTTTAAGCCCCACCCCCATCTCCTATCTACTAACCTCATCCCACCCCCTTGACCTGTCCGTCCTCCCTGGACTGACCTATCTCCTCCCTACCCCCCTTCCTACACTCACCTTTACTGGCTCCATCCCCGCCTCTTCGACCTGTCTGCCTCCTCTCCACCTATCCTCTCCTCTATCCATCCTCTATCCGCCTCCCCCTCTCTCCCTATTTATTTCAGAACCCTCTTCCTCTCCCCCATTTCTGATGAAGGGTCTAGGCCCGAAATGTCAAGCTTTCCTGCTCCTATGATGCTGCTTGGCCTGCTGTGTTCATCCAGCCCCACACCTTGTTATCTCACATAATTCGTTTCAGTTCTTGACTATTTAAAAGTGCATCAGTTCCTTCCCCAGTCTATGTTGAATTACAGTCCTTTTCCAAATTCGGTGCACAGTCAAAAATAAGGTGAAATAAATAGTCTTTACACCTGTAACAGAGAGTGATTGCTTAAAGATGAATGTGGGAGCTAATATTCTTTTCAGGCAAAAGATTGTAATCTGGTTAGTTTTGAGAAGACTGGCACAAGTGTGAACTGTCAGGATGTGACTTTACACTTCTGAGTCTGAGTCTGAGTCTTCTCAGAAATTAAAGATGAAAAATTAAGTGGACATGTAGTCAAGGGTTATACTCTTGGAAAAAACGTCAAAGTGTGTGGTCTTGGCCCTGTTGCTTCCTTCCAAAGGCAGGGTCAGGGATAGAGTATTTTCAGAGTTGGAAGCTCATCAGATGGACACTGAGGAAGATTTGGATATTCTACCACAAAAGATATAATAAATGCATGTGTGGCGTGATGTGACTTTAATAAATTTGGATGGATTTTTATCCCATAGAAATAGCGAATGTAATTTGACAAGACTGCATACAACTTTGCAGAAATTCTATTTGGAAATCCTTAATGTAACATTTGCTTTCAAATTGTTTTGTTGTGCTGAAGTGTCGCATGTTGTTGAGCTTTGGTCTTAATAGGTGTTATATTCTCAGTGAGTGGTACTCTATTGGACCAGATGTCTAAGGCTTTTTAAAAGATATTCCTGCGAGGATTGTCTTTTCCAGCGGCTTTATGACATAACTGGATTGGGCATAGGTGTAAGAACATTAGAGAATTATAGTCAAGAGAAAAGAGGGTGGTGTGTTTTTTTTCTTCTAGAGCCAGTAGACCAGAATGGAGTGATAACAGCAAAAGAATGACCCCCAAGGTTGGTTGGGAATCATCGTGTTTTCAGATATGAGTTGGTAACATTTATGTCGTAAATTTTGCAAAATAGAACAGCGTTTACATGGTGATGCATGTCATGGAAGTTAACAGTATTCATTAGTCTGAGAAAATTGTATGGTCGCAAGAATTGGCTCTGCAGTAATATGTATTAACTGTGGATTTATTTAATTGCGCCATTTTCAACAGTATTTACCTGTCCACAGTATCTGGGATGGATTAGTTGTAATGTCATTTAGAGTCAGTAGTAAGGATCAAAGTAAATTCAAGGCAGAAGTTGTGCTTCAGGTTCAGGGGTGATACTTTTTTTAAGGATACTGAATGGTGCGGTGACTCCTACTAACTAGCTGGGATATGCCACTTTTTATTAGTACAAACGTAAATGCCCTTCTTTCAGAGTAAGCCAGTCACAGAAAAGACACAAACTGAATCGGACGTAGGACATGGTAAAGCAGTTGTCTGTGGAAAGACAACACAGCTCCACTTTACACAATCAGGACATTAGTGCATCCCTTTAGTAAAATCTGGCGTTTGAAATCAGAATGTTAAGTATGAATTGCACCAGGTGATAGGAAATTGAAGGATGAAAAGCAGTTTGTTTGAAATTAGCATTAACAATTTGGTCATCTCCCATCATAGGTGTAAAATCCCACTAAAGGATATAAGGATAGTTGATAATGAATTTATAATGCTTTAGAGTGATAGAGATGTACAGCATGGAAACAGGCCTTCGATTCAACTCATCCATGCTGACCAGATATCCTAAATAAATCTAGGCCCATTTGCCAACATTTGGCCCAAATCCCTCTAAAACCTTCCTATTTCATATACCCAACCAGATATCTTTTAAATGTTGTAATTGTACCAGCCTCCTCCACTTCCTATGGCAGTTCATTCCATACATGCACCACCCTCTGCATAGAAAAGTTGCCCCTTTAGGCCCCTTTTAAATCTTTCCCCTCTCACCTTAAACCTCCATAAGGTCACCCCTCAGCCTCCAACGCTCCAGGGAAAATAGCTCCAGCCTATTCGGCTCTCCCTGTAGCTCAAACCCTTCAACCATGGCAAAATCCTTGTAAATTAACCCTTTCAAGTTTCACAACATCCTTCCTATAGCATGCAGGCTAGAACTGCAAGCAGTATTCCAACTGTGGCCTAACTGATGTCCTGTACAGCTGCAACATTATCCCCCCAACTATACTCAACGCACTGACCAATTAAGGCAAGCATACCAAATGCTGCCTTCACTATCTCATTTACCTGAGACTCCATTTTCAAGGAACTATGGAACTGCACTCCAAGGTCTCTTTGTTTAGCCATACTCCCTAGGACATTACCGTGAATTATATAAGTCCTGCCGTGATTTGGTTTTCCAAAGTGCAGCACCTCTCATTTATCAAAATTAAATCTAAATTTCTTTGTTTACTTTTTCAGTTCTTGAAATATACCTTCATTCTACTTTCTTGTCTTACTTTGAATATTTTGGTTTGTGAGGAACCACTGGTTTAGATCTCCACCGCAAACTCCACACCTTAGCTGTTGCATGAGAGAGTTTACAATCCAAATGTCCTATTTCACCCTAAGACAAGCTCCAGATAAAATATTATATGCAAATATGTTGGAGACAATGTGATAGCTTATCAGGATCAGCATATCAGACATTTAGGGAAAAGAATCCAAGTTTGGATCAACGTTTGATAATCCAATGGTCCATTTCCAGTCATCTAACGTTACTCATCACCTATATTAAAATCAGAAACAGAAATACTTGGAGAAACTCAGCAGGTCTGGCAGCATATGTGGCGAGAAATCAGAGTTAACGTTTTGGGTCCAGTGACCCTTCTTCAGGAAAAAAAACAGAAGTTGCTGGAAAAGCTCACCAGGTCTGGCAGCATCTGTGAAGACAAAATATCAAAGCTAACGCTTTGGGTCTGATGACGCTTCTTCAGAGCTGTTTATTGCTGGGAAAGTGTTAATATATGTGCTGAAGAGGGGAGGAGTAAACAATAGGTGGAAATAGAGCTGAATTTCAGTATTAGTCTCCTGGTACGTTCGGCTTTGAAAGAATTACTTAAAAATGTGATTCACAAAAAAGTATTGAAGGAAATGTGATAGCCTATTGCTAGCCTCCCATGAGCGCAAGACTTGAAACCCAAAGCTACTTTTTCATTAAAGGTGTGAGACAAGGACTGAAACCTTTTGTTTTACTTGTCATTGACATGATGTGATTCAGTCTTTCTCTGGTAATACATGGGAAAGGCAAAAAGCGTTTGTATGTAAAACCTTGGCAAAATGCACGGACTGGAATGCAAGTAGTAGCTAAATTCTAACTGCTAATGATGAATTTATATGTGCAAATATATAAACCTTTTAATGACAAATACTGAGGCTGAAAGTCAATTCTGCAGTGGGTTATATGAAAAAATCATGACATTATGAAATAGATGCTCCTTGGATCTTAGATAAATGAACAATTGTAAGCTAATATCTTTCCTGGGCATTACAGGATTGGCATTACAACTGAAGAACTCATGAGATGGTAAGGGCTGTGGTCTGTGTCACTCAGTCTCGGACAAATTCAAAATTACTTTTAGTGATGTGTGATCAGAACGGACTGCAGTTAAATGCATGATTTCTGCACACTTGAATCCCATCCATGCAGGGAGAAGGACATTCATCAAGGCAGAAGTCTCTTAAAATTTGCCAAGCCTTTTGACGGTGGACTGGACCTTCAAAGGTAAACTTTAATCCTGGGTTTTAGTATACCTTAAAACTGCCAAAGTGTGGAAGGTCCAGGTGAAACAATATGGTGTGATTAAAACGAAAGTAATTGTCCAATGGTCTAGTAAAACTGTTAGATAACGTTGATCAATCCCAATTATTTGGGATTACAAACTTGCAAATTTTAACAATTGGAAGGTTTTGAGACATTCTGTAGCTCTCTAGCAACAGGGTGCAGGAATAGTCAGCTGGGCCCCTCTGATCTGCTGTAGCATTCAATAAGATCATGACTAATTTGATTTGCTCCATATTTCCATACACTTTCATCCATTTGCTTACCTCTTACCTTTCACATCTCATCTGTACTGTAAAGCTGAGCGGGTTGATTCAAAATACTTTCCTACTACCTACCTTTTTCCTCAAGTATTCAAGTGTACTGCTTCCACTTCCTTTTTGACAAGGTCAGAAATTACGCAACACTGGGTTTTAGTCCAAAAGTTTTATTTGAAAACCAGGTGTTGTGTGATTTTATGACTTTGTCCACCCCAGTCCAATAGTGGCACCTCCATATCACTTGCTTTTGAGGAAGAATGTTCTAACAATTCACAACAGAAATATTTTTGCCTAATCTCTGTCTTAAATGGGCTGTACCTTATTTTTAAACAGTGACCTCTGGTCTTAGATTCTTCCACAAGAGGAAACTCCATTTCCACATCTACATTGTGAAGCCCTTGCATAATGTTCCATAGAATCATAGAATCCCTACAGTGTGGAAACAGGCCCTTCAGCCCAACAAGTCCACACCGACCCACAGAGCATCCCACCCAGACCCATCCCCCTAAACCCACCTAATCTACACATCCCTGAACACTATGGGCTATTTAGCATAGCCAATCCACCTAGCCTGCACATCTTTGGACTGTGGGAGGAAACCAGAGCACCCAGAGGAAACCCATGCAGACGTGGGGAGAATGTGCACATTCCACGCAGACAGTCGCCCGAGGGTGGAATGGAACCCAGGACCCTGATGCTGTGAGGCAACAGTGCTAACCACTGAGCCACTGTGCCGCCCTTCCTACTCTTTTTTCATACTCTTCTAGACTCTAATGGATACAAGCTTAGTCTGTTCAACCTTTCTCATAAGGTAATCTGTCTATTCCAAATGTTAGTGCAGTAAACCTTCTCTAAACTGTTTCCAACATGCTTTCTTAAATAAGGGGATTGATACTGTATGCTATTCTGAATGTGGTTTCACTGGTCTCCTGTATAGTTAAGACATAACCTTCCTCCTTTATATTCGGTATTCCTTGAAGTAAACAATAACATCTGTTAGCTTTCCTAATTACTTGCTGTACCTACATACTATTTTGGGACTCGTGTGCCAGGAAACCCAAATCCCTCTGCATCTCAGCTTTGCAATCTCTCACCATTTGGCTAAAATGCTTCTTTAGTTATCATGCCAAGATGCAACATTTCAGATTTTCCCGCCCTATACACTCATTTACCAGTTCTTTTGATGAGCTGAATGCTTCTGCTTCAACCACCAAACGGGCATTGAATTCCATACTCCCACCATTTTCTTATATTACTTAGAATACTTCTGGTTGTTTTAAGTCTGTCTCTGCTGGTAATTTACCTCTCCAGTCGGGAAACACATCTTCTCTGTCCACTCTGTCAAAGCCCCTCATTATTTTGTACACCTCAATTAAGTCATCCCTCAGCTGCATCTGTTGTAAAACAAGCCTAGCCTACTGAACGTTTCCTCGTGCTCGCGATTTTCAGTCCCTGGCAGACTTTTTGAAGATCTCCTCTGCTCACTCTCCAGAGCAATTATGTACTTTCTGTAATGAGGACACCAGAACTGTGTACAATTCCAGCTGTGGACTTGGGTGGAGGAATTGAGACATTTGAGAACCCTCTCAGTACACTACTTGCTTAATGTGTATTCCCTTGTGTTGTTTGCCCTCCCCAAGAGCATAACTTTGCACTTCTCCAGATTGAATTCCATTTGTCACTTTTCCACTCAACCAAACCATTCTAATCATCCTTCTGTTGAACGCTATCAACTGCAAGGCCGAATTTTGTTGTCTGCAAAGTTCCCACTTACGCCTTCTACATTTAAGTTTAAATTAATATTACCACAAACATAGAGATCCAACCCAGTTCTGTGTAAAACCAGTAGGAAAAGCTTCTCGTTTGAAGAAAAAAATAATCCATTGCCTTCTGGTTCCTGTCACCTAAGCCAATTTTGAGTCCAACCTACCACATCACCTTGTGTCCCATGGTCTACTTTTTCTGATCAGTTTGCCATGTGAGATCTTCGGCCTTGCTAAAATCCAAGTAGACAACATTCACTGCATCGCCTTCATGTGTCCTCCTTATTCCCTCAAATTTAGTTGTTAGTAAGACATGATCTTCCCTTAAAACCATTCTAACTACCCTGATTTAATCTGCGTCTTTATAAGTAATGGTTCATCTTATCTACATATTGATTCTAATAATTCGTTTGCTACCGAAGTCAGACTGACTAGCCTGTAATTATTTGGCCTATTTCTTGCATGCTTTTTGACTAATGGTAAAATATTTGCAGATCTCCAGCCCTGTAGTACCTTGCCTGCATCTAGTGAGGTTTAAAAAATGTCCCTCAGAGCATCCACCTTTTCCCTTCTGCCCACATCGCCTGCATTCATGTAAAAGGCATCCTATATATCTGGTAAACCCTCCTATTTCCTGAGTTATTCTGTTGCTTTTAGTGTACATTTTTGGATGAAACATTGTGGGATTTTTCTTAATTTTAGTTACCAATATTTTTCATATCCTCTCATTTATTTATTCTCCTAAATTCCCTTTTTGTTTTAACCTCACCCTGTATTTTCTATATTCCTGAAGTTTCTTATTCATGGGATGTGGGCATAATTGGCTAGGCCAGCATTAATTTTCCATCCTTACTTGAATTTGAGAAAGTGGTGCTGAGCTGCTGCCTTGAGCCACTGCACTCCATTTACTGTGGGTAAACTTGCAGTGTTTTTGGGAGGGAGTTCCAGGATTTTGACCCAGTGACAGTGAAGGAACAGTGATATGTTTCCCATGTGAATGGCAAATAGATTAGAGGGGAGCTTGCTAATGTATTTGCTCCCTTGTCCTCCTAAATGGTAATGGTCATGGGTTTGGAAGATGCTGTGTAAAGAACCTTGGTGAATCTTTGCAGTGCATCTTGTATGTGGAACGTACTACTGCCACTGACTGTTTGTGGTGGTGGGAGTGACTGTGGATGTGGTACCAATCTGTGTCAAACTGCTCGAGTGCTATTGGGAGCTACACTCATCCATGCAGGTAGTGATTATTTCATCCCACTCCTGACTTGTGCTTTGTACATGGTGGACAGGCTTTGGGGAGTCAGGAGGTGAGTTACTTGCTGCAGGCTTCCTAGCCCCTCTCCTGGTCTTGTAGCCACTATATTTATATGTCTAGTCCAATTGAGCCTCTGCTCAGTGGTAACCCCCTCAAGATGTTGATCATGGGGAATCAGTGATGCTATCAGTATTGAATGTTAAGGAATAGTGGTTAGGTTGTATCTTATTGGAGATGGTCATTGTCTGGTGTGGCACTTGTTTATAACACAGATTCTCCAAGGACACCTTTCTTGCAGCTTGCATGCATTCAGAAGAGAGAGTTTTCTTTTTCTTCTACTTATTGGATATCAGATTACTTGACCCCTCAGTGGCAAATCCATGTGAGTATGTTTTTCACCTATAGAAGAGACTTTGAGATTTTGCAGGCTAGCAACTACACATGGCTGTGGCCCTGATAAGTCCACATGATATCCTTGTATATTGAACATGTCATCCTTTTATACCCAGCTATTCGAGCTGTTTGAGATTAAGTGTGCAGGTGTACTTCATAATTTCATTTACCAAAGTTAATGACAGGGATTTGTTGCAGATCAGGTTTCTTGTCACATTGAAATAAATAAGTTACTTGAGAGCATTTGACATCAGTCAATCTGTTGTGATCAGAGTATATAACACTGAGAAAGCTCTTGCAGACATTATTGCCTTTGAAGATAAACGATCATCATTGTTCTATTCCTCCAAAGGCGTGAGAACCACAACACTTCACATCAATGGAAGATCTACAGGACTCTCGGGAGCAACCTGTAAGTTATATGATGCTTCAAAAAAAAGTATAAATTTTATACTGTATTTTTGTGTAATATTAAAGCATGGTTTTTACTGAAATGATTTAGATCTGAGTGAACTGTGGCAAAAAAGTGTTCTTATTAGCACTGAGCAGATATTTTCATGTAATTTCAGTGCTATTTCAGAGATGAAGATGCTGTAGAAACATTTCTTCTCCAGCTCCATCTGGCGCTATCTCTCTGACCTGCTCTTCCACCCTCCTGCTCCCCTCCGTCCCTCCGTCCACCCAACCTTCCTCCCTCTCACCCATCTGACCTCCCAGCTCTCCCTCCATCCTGACCTTGCCTCCCTCTCTGCTGACAATTCTGCTCGTTTCTAGGCTCCTTCTTTTCTCCGACTATCTTTATAAACATTTCTGAATATTGTCACATCCATCCCAACACATTTTTGCTCCTTTCACACCCTTCCTCTTCCCTCCTTCCTGCTTGAAACATTGAGTTGCTAATGTAGCAATCTATAACTGTGAATCCTTGCTATTGTAGTAGAGCTCTCCCCAGTGTCAATAGATGATGCATTGTCTCATTCTTTGGCAATGCATTCTTTTATATCATCCACTCTTATCAGGATGTGGGATGGACTATTGAAATTTCTCAAGATTGAGTTTTTCTGTCTATGCTTATTGTAAGTAGTAGAGCTGTATAGCAAGATGCATATGTTTGTTGCTTGAATGTAACCTAGATCATCTCGCAATCTTTTTAAAGATCCTTAATTAGCTTATTTAATTTTTTGAGGCTCTGTTATCTATAAAGATTAAAAAGTTAATATCTTTCCTTGTCAGGCAAAGAAATCACGCCGTGATTTAGATTCTACAGATGAGCAAGCTTTAAGGTTTGTCAGCATTGTTATATAATGGAAATCTTTCATATGAATGTTTTTGTATTTTGTTTATGTATAGATATATTTATATGTCTGTACATGTATTAATAAAGCAGGAAGAAATTTCACAGCTTGCCTTCACCCTATCTCGTGACATTTTAATACCATGCCACTAATTTGAGGTTATAATATTGTTGAGAAACTTCTGATTGAATCAACGCACAATGAATGAAGGTTATATTTGTTAATGCTGCAACATTAGAGGGTGCAATTTCTACAGAGGCACACTGTCAGTGGAAGAACTTGAATGTGTTTCCTTAGGAACTGCATTCTATCAGTATATTTTTGATGGAGAGTTTCACTCAAAGTGAAGGTTTTTAAATTATTAAATAAAGGAATAAATTTAAAGCGTTGGTAAACCCAGTAGATCTGGCAGCATCCATGGAGAGAGAGTTGATGCTTCAGAATTCAGTCCATTAAGCCTGCTCAGCCATTCAGCATGATCATGATTGATATTTATCTTGCTGCAATAGTCCCAATCTCTCCCTATGCACTTTGATACCTTTGGCCCCTCAGCTTCTCTTATTTTCTTGCATATCTTCATTGACTTTGCCTTCACAGCCTAATGTAGTAGAAAATTACACAGGTTCACCACCTTCTGATGGAAGAAATCTTTCTTTACTTCAATCTGAAATGACGTACCACGTACCTTGAAACTATGACAACTTGTTCTGGATACTCCAGCAAAGGAAACAGTACCTTTACATCCAGTCTGATCCAACCCTTTTAAATTTTTGTTTCAATGTGATCTTTCATTCTGCTAAACTCTAGTGCATTCATGCTCAGTGGACCCAATCTCTTCTCATGCAATAAACCTGATATCCCAGAAATGGCCTGCTGTGTTCATCCAGCTCTACACTTTGTTATCCCAGAAATCAGTGTAATGAACGACTGCTCCATTCCCTCTCTGGCAAGTACTTCTTTGGTAAGGCAATCAAAGTTACTCACTAAGGCCCAGTAAAGCTGCACTAAGACTTCCTGGCTTCTGTGCTCAAAACCTGTTGCAATGAAAATTAAAATAATATGTGCTTTTTGAACCGCTTGCTGCAACTACGTGCTTGTTTTGAGTGACCAGTGTACAAGAAAACTCAGGACCCTTTAGTTTTTCGTACTGAAGTGGTCAACTTCATGTTTATCTATGCATTTGCCCACACAACTTATCAAAATCTGCTTGAAGCCTACTTGCATCTTCCTCACCACTTGCAATCCCACCGAGTTTCATGTTGTCAGCCAATTTTAAATATTATGTTTGATTCCCTTATCTACACCAATATCTTGTGAATAGATTGGACCCTGCTTCCATTCCAAAGAGGACCCATTTATTTCTACTTTTCTGTCTACTAACCAATTCTTAATCCATGTAGTGTTTTGCTACCACATGTTTTAATTTGACACACTAACTTCTTATGTGGGGCTTTGTCAAAAGACTTCTGAAAATCCAAATAAACTGCATCTATTCATTCTCGCTCATCTGTTTCACTAGTTATATCCTTTTAAAAGAAAACTCCGGTAAGTTTGTCAAAAGTGATTTCCCTCTTGTAAGCCCATTGTGACTTTATGTAATACCATTGGTATTTTCTATGTGTCCTGTTATCACATACTTTAAGCATTTTGTCCACTACCAATGTTAGGGTAACCAGATTATAATTCCTGATTTTCTCACTTTCAATTTTTTTAAATAGTCGGACTAAATTTGCAGTAAATGTACTGCTGTCATCTTTAATTAACAACACCACCCTGACTCTTTTTTTTTTTGTTGTTCAGTTTACAGGCTTGGTCATTTTGCCGCTATATCTCGCTAATTGCAATTAGCATCGTATTTATTTACTAATATTTGCGATATTAATTCATCTACCTTATTGCGAATGTTCCAAACAATCAAAATTGTACCTTTTATATTTGTCTTTATATACACTAAATGCATAATGGTCCTACTTGTGGTTAGCCTTCCTTTCTTGTAATTTTCAATTTAATTTGCCTTAAAAATGTAATTAAAATAAACATTTCTTGAAAATATTAACATCACCCAATGTGGGGCTTGCAATGTGACCCTGTAATTGAGTCCTGTTGTCTACCAACTGAGCTATCTGGGTTGTGTGGGGAATCTCTGCAAATAAAGAGGCTTTGTTACAGAAACAACCCAGAGTACCATCTGGTGGGATAAGAAGTATTGGAAGAACTGGATTGCCTCACATGCTGTGGGCATTAAGGTAAATGATACAACAGGGAACATTTCATACAATTATGGCTTTTGAAAAACTTGAAGGAACCAGTCAACAGTGATCTTGTTTGGAAAAAGTGATGGGCTCCATTGTGCACTTTGCACTATTACTTTGCGTGCCTTTTTTTTTTTTAAAACCCCAGTCGTGCGCAAGTTTGGTTATTGCAGTAGCATGAATCTGCAGAGGGATCTGAGTTGAGAAAATACAATGTGACCAAAAATGGGCAAAAGCTACTGAATATTTTAATAAAAACAATTTTGCAGTAAAACAGATCAAAATAGAATATATTGTTCAGAGGTTACTGACGAAAAATAAAACAACTGATGGTTCAAAGAGGGACACCATGTTCATGTATTGATATGGACAGCTAATCCTTTCATCTCTCAATCCACCTCTATAAATGCTAAGAGATAGCAAGAACTGCAGATGCTGGAGTCAGAGATAATACAGTATGGAGCTGGAGGAACACAGCAGGCCAGGCAGCATCAGAGGAGCAGAAAAGTTGATGTTTCAGGTTGGTGTCCCGATCCAAAACGTCAACTTTCCTGCTTCTCTGACGGTGCCTGGCCTGCTGTATTCCTCCAGCTCCATACTGTGTTATCTATAAATGCCAAGTTTGTTTTTTAGTATTACACATTTTATCAAAAAGGTAATGTTCAAATCTCTCTTTTCCATTTTTCACCTACATTTAAACAAAACAGGGAAAGAATGCACTGCTGCCGAAATGTAAACTAGTAATAGGAAGATTTGATGAAATTCCATTGGCTAGATCACTCTGCTTCCAATTGTGTGAATGTTAGAAGCGGGCATCAGATATGTCGACTATTCTTTCTCTTAAAATTAACTAGTTGATAAACAGAGGGTTTCATCGATTGCACCTCAATTAATATATTATGGTTGAAGGAAACTAAATTCTCCTCTCTCCTGTTTCCCTAGGACTGAGGAACTGCAGAACATAATCCAACTGCAGAGTCAAACAAACAGAAATGAAGGGCAAAAGTCTAAGTTTGATTGTCTGTCTAGTAACTTTACTGTGCTGAATGAAGCAGAAGGTGAGTTAAACTCATGGTTACTTTGACCACTGAGAGGCATTGCTACAAGACCCAATGTTAGTTACTCCTATTTCAATGGTGCCAGGCAATGACCATTGCCAGCAAGAATGAATCTAACTATCTCCCCTTGACGCTCAATGGCATTGCCATCACTGAATCGCCCACTGTCAATCTTTTGGTGGGGATTCCCATTGATGAGAAACTGAACTAGAGGAGACTACACGAGCAGGTCGGAGGCTAAGGAATTCTCGTCATTTTGCCATTTACTTTCTCTTAATGCGCTGCTCTTCCTCTTGTCTTTGTTAGTTCTTGCAGGTTTTATTTTATTTTCTTATATTTTTAAATTCGCTTTTATAGCTGAATTACAACTTTTTCCTGAGGGTTTTTAAAACGTTCTTCCTATCTCATCCCCATTTGTCGACTGTGGTACACAGTCCCACTATGGGTGGATTATTTCTCCATTTTAGAACAAGGCTTTTACATTTCAGAACGTCTTTGAACCAGTCTTTATTTTTTAATCTTTGATCTTTCCATAGTTAAAAATGAAATGATACAAAGCAGTGAGTCTGAAACACTGACAAGGAAAAGATCTGCTCGTGTACATCCGGGTTCAGGTAAAATCATACAAGTGGATATCACTACTTTTCCGTTACCTTATTTAAAATGTTTACTTTGCCAAAGAAGTTAAAACAGTTTATGAATTGGACCCCGAGAAGGTAATTAACACAAGATCTTTTGCAAATCATGGGATATTGGCATCCGTTTTGAACCAAAAATAATTCATGCCAGTGGGATTAGTTTCATCCAAACCGGGGTGGGGTCTAGTGGAGAAGATAAGTAGGGAGATGGCAAAGTTTTTGTCAGTAAATAGTCGGGAGAACAATATTACAAGAAATGTAAGCAGTTAGAATGTAGCCAGGGCAAGAGAACATAGGTAAATGCATCAAGGAGATTAATAACATTACAGAACCAGAAAAATAAAATAACAATTGTTTTATAGAGGAAGTCCTATTAAAATTCAGTTAATATATCTTCACAACAATGCAAAAGTCTCTGTGTCATAAATCAGAGGAGTTGGAGGCAGTCATGTTTTGGGAGAGACCACACATGGATTACTGAGAAAACAGGACTGGGAATTAAACATTACAAGGTATAATAACAAGGGAAAATGAGCAATGGAGCAGCTGTACCTATTTAGGATAACATAATGCTATAGAAAGAGGACAGCTTTCACAAAGACAAAAATAGAATTCATATGGATTGAGATAAATGATGATAATCCAGAACCCATCACCCTTGGAACTTACAGACCACACAGGTGGAAGTGAGGTGAAGGACGAAATCTGCAGCTAAATGGGGATTTGAGTAAAAACCATAGATCTTGATTTTTTCCAATAGGATGATTATCATTGCTGAAGCTTAAACTAGAGTTATGTGTCAGGATCATGCAGAATTCCTCACGCAGTTGACTGTGGGAACTACCAGGGAATTTGAGACTTCCAACAGGCAATTATGTACAATCTGCAATGTTCCAAAAAGTCCGCAGCTCTGAGGTAGAGACTTTGAAATGTTCGGACTCGCTTAGTGGTAAGCCAGGAAACGTTGAAGGAATTAACACCCACTCTAATTGCCAGCTAACTATCAAGCTGAAACCCCAATCCCACATGGGCACATGCCATCCTTTTGGACAAACGCTCCCATCCTGTAATGAGATGTAGATCAGAAGCAGTATACACTAACGGGTCAAGGCTTAGATGATGGTGGATTAAATTCCATTCTGGAAATCTCAGCCAGTATCCTAAGCGATTGACATCTACGTTTGTCAAAACATACTGCCAGTATAAGCAACAGCTGGTGTTTATGGAGCCCCTTTTCCAATAAAACATCCCAAAGCACGTGATAGGAGCAACATCGAATTGCTGAATCTCATAAACGTATATTAGGACAGATGACTTAAAGTTTGACAAAAGAGTTAAGATTTAAACAGGTCAAGAGGTTCAGAAAAGGAGTTCTATAGCTTATGGCCTAGGCAGCTGAAGGCCGAGCTATGTATACTGATTTACACTTGGGAGACAGGATGACAAAATGGTAGTATGCAGAGATGTCAGTGGCTGGAAGTCTGGACTAGGTTACAAAGATAGGGAAGGGTGAATTCATGCAAAGGAATTGAAAACAAGGATGAGAATTTTAAAAATAGAAGTGTTGTAAGACTGGGAGCAGTATAGGGGAGTGAACATGAGGGAGTCAGATAAATGAGATTATGACCATTTGGGAAAGTTTGCCGATTCTCGAGCCTCACTTCTCATCAGAAAAGTTAATGATTTAATCAAAGCAAACAAATCAAAACAAAGCCCTCACTTTCCCTGTCTATTGGAATCAAGTTACCAGAAAATACTAACCAGATTCCTGTACTTAACAATTACCAATTATTGCAACTATAAGCACAAGTAAACAATTGTGAACTATCAACGCATCACTCTACGAGCTAAAACTCAACCTCTTAAATTCCCTACCTGCCCACACAGACTGCCACAAACCAAAGAAACACTGGTTTATGGATGGAGGGAAAGAAACAAGAAAGCACACATCATCTGCACTGATCCACAGGCTTTGTGGAGATGTTCATTTTGCTTACTAGGACTTTGTTCTCCAAACTGCTTTCTCCAAGCTCTTTATTCCATTTTGCAGGAAACAAAAAAACTGTTGTTGGAATAACTACAAAGTCTTTTCGGTAGTGGTTAAAAGAAACAGCTTACAACACCTAGTGGGAGAAAATAACTGACTTTCTTCAGACTTCAGAAAAATTTTACTGCACAGAGTGAGAGGGGACACCCATTACCTGTCCTTCCAGCAGCCTGAAGACTTATGCCCATATCATTCACAGCTGTAAGCTGTTCTGCCGCCCAGGAACCAATCATTTGTTATCAGGCTGATGACCTTTGTCATCCATGACCGGTTGTACTTGTACGGGACAATCAGCTACCTGTTGTTAAACAAATTCCACTGCACACATACTCTGGTGACCTGCATTCTATAAACAACAGTGCACCACTGCTTGAGCAAAGGAGCAGTGTAAAAACCACACTGTTTAAAACAGCTGTTTTTCTGTTTTAGTCCACAATCAAAAATACAGAAGATATAATGATGCAGTCTTTGCAGTGGTATCGAATGTTGATATAAGTAGCTGAATTTTGAATGATTTAAGTTTGAAGAGTGCAACGTAGAAGATGGGCCATTGGAATTGTCAGGCCTAGAGATAAAAGAAATGGTTGAGGCTTTTGACAATTGATGACCAAAGACTGGACTGACTTGAACAATGTTCCAAAGATGGCAGTACATAGTCAAATCATTTGCACTACCATTTGGAGCTTCGAAACAGTGATACCCTGTACAGGGAAGGTTTTCTAAAAAATGAAATTTTGTTCTTCACAACATCTTGCTAACTATTTTTTTAAATGTCTTCCAGCTGGGACAATGAGGTCATGGGAATTAAGTTTCAAACTTCGCCCATTGATTTTTTTTTTTTTCATTTTCCTGATCAACATTGACAGACACCAGACATCTTACTTGCTGTTATAGTTAGACATAAATTTAGGATTTAAAGGGAGTTGCAAACCACCGTACCCTGCTATATTCTTCTGTTGGCCTCTTTCAAAGCTAAAGTATGTTTAAGGCTGGACAGATAGGAGCTTTGGGACTTGTGAGAAAAAGATCAAACATCATCATATTGAATGTCTGAGCAGGGATCTTATGGTCTCCTCCTGTTCTTGTTTCTCGTGTTTTTGTGTTCTTGTTAATCAGTCCAAAGAGTTTCAGACAGGAACTAAATGCAAGTTAAAACAACTGGTTAGAAAATAAATTACATGTGATAATGAAAATTTAGAGCGCACTGTTCTTAATTACTTAAAGCTTTGTTTTAAAGTGCCAACTTGGGACAAAATGTAAACTGGCAGTAACTTGTGTGAAATTTAGACCAATTGGGCCAAATGATCTGTTTCTATGGGCTGAATCTCAGAATAGTCTTTCCAAGTGTCAATTTCATCGAGTTCAGTGGACAGTTTCTCTTTTGAGGCATGGCGAGATTTTTTGGTAGTATCACTCTAAACTTGCCTCATTAGCTACCTGTCAAGCTTCCATGGTGCCCTTGTTGCCTATTGCTAGCCCAATTCTACTACTTTGCTGTACTCAGAAGAACTCCTCACTCACTGGTTATCATTGAATAGATCAACACTCATTTCAAAAAAACTGTTGTGTACCCACAGAAGCACTCAGTTCTGAGCTGCCATCCCAGAATGTGGAAAATGGTGATCCAGTTCTCCAGACAGGCACCGTGAGGCGCTAGTGAATAGGATAGTGAGAAAGTTATTTTCTTTTCAAATGGATGTTTTTAAAGGAATTAGGTTAGGGTCAAAGGCAGAGATCAGAGTTGAGCTGTTGGTTTTAAATATGTTACCCAGACAGATTATTTGTACATTTTATTAATGACCACCAATAAAAATTGAAGAGATGTATAGTTTGATTGTTGAAATCTGCTACAGTGCAAATTTGGAGACATTGGAAACTGAATAAAAGTTAGCTTGCAGGAGGGAAGAAACTGGTAGATAGGAGACACGTGCTATTCTGTGCAGACAAATTGAAGTGGAAAACAAAGGGTATTATGCCCAAAACAAATGCGTGACAGTGAACAAACATAGAACCGAAGAGGCAGTTGCATAATTCTTTCACATCAGAATGCAGATAGGTCTTAAATAGAAATCTAGGTTTTATGCATTGAATAAAAAAAATTGGGCAGCAGTGGTAAATTTAAATAAGCCTTAGCATGCAGTTTGGGTTCTCAATTTATGAAAAGGATGTTGAAGTCATGAGATGATTGACTTGAATGTACAAGGATTGAAAGATTTCATTAAGAAAGCAAAGAAAAATTGAGATTTTTTTTCTGTATTAGACCAGAGGGATGATTTTTAAAATAATTTTTATTCTAAGTTTTTGCAAACCATTTTCAAATGGCTTGCAGTAAAAATCTTACTGTATTTTAACTGCTTCATGTATAGTAAGTATCATCTATTGAACGCATTAAACCATGAGATATAGGAGCAGAATTAAACCATTCAGCCCGTAGTCTGCTCCACTGTTTGATCATGGCTGATATCTTTCTCGATCCCTTTCTCCAGCCTTCTCCCCATAACCCTTGCTCCCCTTACTAATCAAAAACCTGTCTATTTCTGTTCTAAATACATTCAATGGCTTAGCCTCTACAGCTTTCTGCGGCAGTGAGTTTCACAGATTCACCAGCCCCTGGCTGAAGAAATTCCTCCTCATCTCAGTTCTAAAGTGTTGTCCCCTCAGTCTGAGGTTGTGCCTTCATGTCCTACTAATGGAAACATCTTCTCCACACCCAATCTATCCAGTCCGCTCAGTATTCTGCAAGTTCAATGCGATCTCCTCTCGTCCTTCTAAACTCCCATCAACCAGAGTCCTTCACCACTGCTGGTGTGAAAAGCCTTTCAACCCTAGCATCATTCGTGAAAACTTCCTCTGAACACCCTCCAGCACCAGCATCCTTCCTTGAATGTTGGACCCAAATCCACTCACAATATTCCTAATAGTCTGGCCAGACCCTTACATTGCCATAGCAGTACATCTCTGCTCTTGTATTTTAGCGCTCTTCAAATGAATGCTAACATTGAATTTGCCTTCCTAACTGCCAACTGAACCTGAATGTTAACCTTAAGAGAATCCTGAACTAGGATACCTAAGTCCCTTTTTCAGATTTCCAAAGCCTTTCCGGTATAGAAAATAGTCTGCTCCTCTAGTCTTTCTACCAAAGTGCGTGACTTCAAATTCTCCCAGTTGTATTCTGTCTGCCTCTTCTTTGCCCACGCCTCTAGCCTTTCTGCTCGCTCAACACTACCTGTCACTCCACCTATCTTTTTGTCATATGCAAACTTAGCAACTTAATCCTGATTCGATTGCCTTACTAAAGCAAATACTTTGTATGTTTAACAATTTTAAACTGGGCAAGAAGGACAAAGTGATTTTTGTGTTCAGTTTTGATTCCAGGTAATTGAAATGAAAATCTTCATAAGACAGTTAGAAACAGGAGCAGAAATTAGGCCGTTCGACCCATCGTGTCTGCTCCGCCATTGAGTCATGGTTGACAAGTTTCTCAATCGCTTTCTCCCTGTAACCTTTGATCCCCTTGACAATCAAGAACCTATCTATCTCCTGTCTTAAGTATACTCACTGCCCTGGCCGCCTCCAGCCTTCTATGGCAAAGAATTCCAGAGATTCACCACTCTATTGCTGAAGCAGTTTCTCCTCATCTATTTTCTAAACAGTTTCCCCTTTACACTAAAGCTGTGCCCTTGGGTCTTAGTGTCTCCTGCTAATGGAAACATCTTGCCAACATTCACCCTGTCCAGGCTGTTCAGTATTCTGTAAGTTTCAATTAGATCCCCCCTTTATCCTTCCAAATTCCATTGAGTATAGATCCAGAGTCCTCAAACATTCCTCATATGTTAAGCCTTTCATTCCTGTTTCTTTTTACAGTTATAACCTGCGCGGGTTCTAGTCCACATGTGCCAAATCAAGATAACGTGCTAATGTTTCCTACAAAGTAAGTTCCAGCTGTTTTGAATTATGTTGATTTTAGGGTTTAATTGGTTTTTCAATTAGACTAAACAATAGTTTTAAGATTGTGGTTACGTAGAGTATATAATTTTTTTCAAGTAATAGAGAAGACCATTCAGCACAAGTACGTGTATTTCATAGATCAACCCATCTCAGCTGCCTTTTTTTCCATTTCCCTCGCTCTGTCCTCCCTCATCTTGTCTTTCAAATCCATTCAATCTTTCAGTTTCAGAGACCTTTCCTGGCAACTTGTTAAATATGACCGTGTTGCTGCTTGAAATTTTTTCATCTGATTTTCCTTTTTGCTATTTATAAATTTATGCCCTTTACATGAACTCTGTCCTGTAACCAATAATTGGTCCTGATAAATATATTTTGATTGAATCGAGTGAGGAGTGGTAGTTTCTATAGTTATACAGCTCAGTTAAAAAACATGACTGAGCGAGGGTGCAGTAAGTTTTCTCACAGTATGGAAAATCGGGCAAATTAGTACCTACATGAGGCAAAAAAATCACTTCCTTGCTGGTTCGTGTTTTGTTTAGAAATTAATTTAAACTAATTGCAAAATATTTTGTATTCCAATTGGTTTTGTCACCTTGTTGCATCGTGGGTGGTGGACCACTTTTTCTTTGCCTTTGTGTAATTTGCTCTGTGAATTTTCTTCATAAATTGTATTGTTTTGGAAAGCATGCAGATTTTTTTGCACTTATGGCGCATTAATGGCCAGATTTCTTCTCACATATGTTTATCATTTTGTAAGTTCTTGCAAACTTTTGAACTTTCAAGTACTAATAGGAAATTTTCTTTATCTTGGTGATTTTTGTATTGGTGCCAGTGCTGTATCTAGCATTCAATGCTCTGTATTCACTGCAGCTATCAAGTGCAGCTACATCGTATACGGTTTTTTTTCCACTGAGAATTAATGAATTGCTGATCCTATTGCTCAGCTGTTGTGGTAATGCTCCAGGATTCCCCCTCTGCTAACTAGAAATAAGTGCAGCTTATCAATCTGTCATGAAAATCAGATCATCTCGTGTTGTAGTGAAAACATCTTTTAAATTTACTTAAAGATGCTTTAGACTAATTCGTTTCCAACCTTTTTATAGGCCATATCCACATGTATTTTCTCCACCAGTAGTTCGAGCTACTTATTCAGAAGAGGCTCGATATCCAGCAGCGCAACCATCAACATCTTACACATCATATCCAGAACCAAATCAGCCTTATGGACTACCTCCTTTCGGTAAACTTATTCTACATTTTCCTTGTGTCCATTAATTGGATCAAATAATTTTTCGAAGTACTTAACTCATTAGCTTTTCTCGAAATTGTGTTTTCAAGTATTGTCCTTGTGTGACATTAAGCTTAAAGAGCCTCAGAGCTACCGAGTTTTAAATGAAACTGTAGAGGCAAAAGGTAAGGGTGGATCAGTAAATGTATGTTATTTTTGCTTCGTCAATTGTGCATTTCTCAGCAATGCTGGAATTTGCTTGGATGAAATCACAGTTGATTATGCTTGGCAGTCATCTTTCTTTGAACAATTTGCAGATTGAGCCTTAGAAGTCATTTGGTTTTGTCCTATTTTGAAAAGACAGAGGGATATCTTGCATCCACTCCATCTGGTCTAGTTTTACACCCAGGTCCCAAATTCCAGCTTATCCTCGTCTCCACTCCCATAAAAGTACTTTCCTGAAGGAGTAATAAGTTGTGGCTGTTCAATATATTGCATGTATAAAGTTATTAAAAAAAAATTTTCTTTACAAATTCTCCTGACTTTGAATTGTATATAAATGTTCAATGAGTTTTGTAGTATTAGAAAATCTACTGTGATGCGGTAGACTGAAACTTTAAATATTTTCTTGACGTGTTGCAGAACAGCCTTCTTGATAGTTTGAGGGGAAATAGGTTTGCATCAAATACTTCCATTCATGCATTTTGGTTTTGATCATCTGGTTATGTAAAAGTACTACTAATTAATAATTATTTTTATTTTAGGTGCATTGTGGCCTGGTGTGAAAACAGAATGTGGATCACCCAGTCAGCTTGGATACCTCCGTTATGATACAGGGTTTAGCTCAAACCAAACCAGCCCAGCACATTACACATATCCTGCACAAGGTAAATTTGTGACATGGGGCTCAATATTAACCCCCATGCCATCCTGCCCCTGTGCTCTCCTCCCTCAACATTGTGCCTATCATGGTCACACTGCATGGAAACAGACCCTTAGGTTCAACCAGTGCAGGTTGATCATGTTCCCAAACTAGCCTTGTCCCGCCTGCCTGCACTTGGCCCGTATCCCTCAAAGTCCTTTCCTAATTCGTGTCTTTTAAATGTTATAACTGTACCTGCATCTACCACTTTCTCTAGCAATTCATTCCACACACAAACCACTCTGTGCTTAAAAAAAAAGTTGCCTCTCGTCCTTTTTTAAATCTTGCTCCTCTCACCTTAAAATATACTGCTAGTTTTGAACTCCGCCCCCCCCCCCCCTCCCCCAAACCCGGAAAAAGACCTTATTGTTCACCTCATATATGCCTCTCATGATTTTATAAACCTCAATAAGGTCAGCCCTCAACTTCCTATTTTTATATCTCAAACCCTCCATTCCAAGTGACATCCTTCTAAATCTTCTCTCAAGCTTACCAACATCCTTCCTATAGAAGGCAACCAGAATTGTAAGCAGTATTCCAAAAACGGCCTCACCAATGTCCTGTACAGCTGCAACAAGACATCCCAACTCCCTATAGTCAGTGTTCTGACTAATGAAGGCAAGTGTGCCAAAAGCCACCTTCACTACCCTGTCTACCTGCGACTCCACTTACAAACAACTATAAATCCACCTCGGTCTTTTTGTTCGGCAACACTCCCCAGTACCCCTACCATTTACTGTATATGGCCTACCCCGGTTTGCCTTACCAAAATGCAACACTTCAGTTTTCTAAATTAAACTCCATCTACCACTGCTCGGCCAATTGGCCCAAATGATCTTGGTCCTGTTGTACTCTGACCTAACCTCCTTCATGGTCCACTACACCTATTTTGGTGTCATCTGCAAACTCACTAACTGTACCTCCTATATTCACATCCAAACATATATAAGAGGAAAAGCAGTGGACGCAGCACTGATCCTTGTGGCACGTCACTGGTCACAGACCTCCCCCATCAGCCTCTGTTTCTTACCTTGAAGCCAATTTTGTATCCAATTGGCTAGCTCCCCCTCAATCCCTTTTGATCTAACCTTACTAACCAGTCTACCGTGTGGAACCTTGTGGAGCACTTTACTGAAGTACATGTAAATGAAGTCTAATGCTCTATCTTCTTTGTCATTTCTTCAATAAACTCAATTAAGTTAGTGAGACACAATTTCCCACACACAGAAAGCCATGCTGACTATCCCTAATCAGTCCTTGCCTTTGCAAATACATGTAAATCCTGAGCCTCAGAATCCCCTCCAACAACTTATCCACCACTGATGTAAGGCTCATTGGCCTGTATTTCCTAGCTTTTCCTTACAGCCTTTCTTAAATAATGGCACCACATTAGCCACCCTCCAGTCTTCTGGACCCTCACCTGTGGCTGTTGGTGATACATAGGGCCCAGCAATCTCAATTCTGGGAAACACCTGATCAGGTGTTCGGGATTTATCTAACTTTATGCGCTTGAAGACTTCCAGCACCTCTCTTGAAATGCATATGCTTTTCAAAATATCACTATTTATTCACCCAAGTTCTCTCGCTTCCATGTCCTTCTCTACTGTAAGTATGATGCATAAACACTCGTTGAGTATCTCACCCACCTCCTGTGGTTCCACATATAGATGGTTTTTGTTGAACTTTAAGGGGCCCTGTTCTCTTCCTACTTACTGTTTTGCTGTTATCTCCTTGACTCTATTTGCTAAAGCTATCTCATGACCCCTTTTCTTGCCTGTTAAGTATACTTCTACTGCCCTTATACCCTTCTAGGGATTCACTTGATCACAGCTGTTTATACCTGATAAATGTCTCCTTTTTCTTGACCAGCACCTCAATTTCTCTAGTATCCAGCATTTTCTACACCTTCCAACCTTGCTCTTCACGCTAACAGGAACATACTGTCTCTGAGCACTCATTATCTCATTATTAAAGGCCTCCCACTTCCCAACCGTCCCTTTGTCTGTGAATAGCCTCTCCCAATCAAATTTTGAAAGTTCCTGTCTAATGCATTCAAAATAGGCCTTACTCCAATTTAAACTTTAACTTTTTGATCAGTTCCATCCTTTTCCAAAACTATTTTAAAATTGCTAGAATTATGATCACTTGCCCCAAAGTGCTCCCCCACTGACGCTTCACACACTTGCCCCACCTTATTTCATAAGGTCAAGTATTGCTCCTTCTCTAATGCATCCACAAATTGAATAAAAAGGTTTTCTCGTACACATTTAGCCAATTCCCCCCCATTCAAGCCCTTAATACGATGACAATTCCAGTCTGTGTTTGGAAACTTAAAACCCCCTACCATTACGACCAAATTTTTCTTACACATTTCTGATATCTCCTTACATATTTGCTTTCCAATTTCCCACTAACAGTTGGGAGGGTGCCTATGATACAATTCCAGCAAAGTGATCAACACTTTGTTATTTTTAAGTTCCACCCATATAACTTCACAGTGCAATCTCCCAGGAGTATCCTCCCTAAGTATAGCCGTAATGTTCTGCTTAAGCAAAATGCCATTCCACATCCTCTCTTGCCTCTTTTTCTATTCTTCCTGTAGCACCTGTACCCCAGAACATTAAGCTGTTAGTCCTGTCCCTCCCTGAGCCACATCTCTGTAATAGCTATGATATCCCAGTCCCATGTTCCCAACCATGCCTTGACTTTAGCTACCTTACTTGTCAGGCCTCTTTCATTGAAGTAAATGCAGTTTAATTTATCAGTCTTACTTATTCTTTGCCACATTCTTGTCTATCTTGACTATTAGACTTGCTCCCCATATCTACTATAGCAGTCTCAGCCTTTTTTCTATCACTTTGATTCCCACCCATCCACAAAACTAGTTTAAAGCCTCCTGAGTAACACTAGCTGTGGAACCTGTCCCTGTTATACAGGTCATTTCTACCCCTGAAGAGATCCCAGTGATCAAAAAATGTGAATCCTTGCCCTCGTACCAGCTGTTCAACCACACATGCATCTGTTGTATCATCTTATGCCTACTCTCACTAGCACACAGCACCAGTAGTAGTACAGATGTTACTACCCTGAAGGACCTACTTTTTAACCTCCTTCCTAGTTTCTTATATTGTCTCTGCAGAACCTTGTACCTTGCCGTACCAGTGTTGTTGGTACCAGTGTGTAACAACGACTTCCTGCTGGTCACACTCCCCTTTCAGCATATTCTACACCCTCTCCAAGACATCCTTGACCTTGGCACCAGCGAGGCGACACGCCATCCTGATGTCTTGCTGATGACTGCAGAGACGTCTGTTATATTGTATGCATGTAAATTTTAGCTTTTATTTTTGACAGGTGCCTGTTTCCCAAGAGCCAGTAGTTATTCTGGCAGTGCTACTACTGCTTTTGTTGTCACCAGTGCTGCAAGCCTCAGCAGCTCTAATCAGGTACATAATGTTTCTTTTCCTGTCATATTTGAAACCACTTTAATTAAGCAGTATTATCAACCTTCTCCATTTTGTTTCCATAGGATCATCCTTTCTACACGTCTCTTGGACAAAGCCAGTTTGTGTCATATGTTCCCAATTCAAATCATGGAACCACTACTCCAAACTCTCTGCCTGCCAGTAACCCCTCAACAACTGTTATTTTCCAGATGCATAAAATGCAAACAAATATTTCCAGTTCATCAAGCCAGGATTACCAAGCTGGTAGTGCATTTTTGTAGAATTCTGTTTATAAGCTGGTCTGTTGAAAATCTATAGTATTGTCACATGGAACTGTAATACTTTTTATATTGAGATTTATGATGGTGTAACATAAAGAGATACTGATAGTGCAATGGCTTTTCTTTTATTAATCAGATGAGGGAGATCAAGGGACATATAAAATCTCAGTCTGATGATGAGGTAAATAAGATTAAGCATTGCACCCTTTCATCTTCTCTGAAGAAAATTGCTGTTGAGACCCAGAGGCACACTTAACTTGCATTAAGATCAGATTTTCCTTTGCTCCAGTAGTCGTGTCCTCTCGTCAGAAGTAAAGTTTTTATTAAATAGATGGCTAGTATATTTTGGAATCTTTTAAAGTCAATTTTAATGACATTGCTAATTAAAATAACTATTGATTTTTGGCTTTTTTGTTGACTGGGGAGTAGTGAACTGGTTGAAAAATGATTTTCCTCACAAATTTAATAAAAATAAAACTATTGAAGAGTTAATGCAGACTATGCACTTATGTCACAGGGAAATCTTGAGTACAGTATCAGTATTCCCAATGCCAGGTGTGTGCATTTGCAGTCTCAATTTTTAGCAGACAAAGGAAGAAGTGCAGTTTGGAATTTAACAAGGACCTGAATCACTTTTAGATAAGGTTGTGAGGATTTTTTAAAAAAATTAAAAAATTCTTTTCAGAATGAAATGAGGACAAAAGGGCACTAATACAGTTGACGTGCTAATAGTTCCTGGTTGACTTCTCAAAGTTGTTACGATGCAAAAAGAGGCCATTTGGCCTATCATTTCTTTGAGCAGTTTATGTTGTGCCATTCCCCTGCTTTCTCCCCATAAAACTGTACACTTCCTGTTCACGCAATGGTTCAAATCCCTCCTGAATACCTCAATTGAGCTCGTCAGAGTCTCGGTCTGTGAATTCCAAACATTAACCACTCTGTGTGAAAATTATTATTCTCATGTCACCTTTGTTTCCTTTGCAATCGTTTTAAATCTGTGTTCCCTCTTTCTCGATGTTTTCAAGCATGGGAGCAGTTTATCTACTGTCTTTAGCTCCCTCGTGATTCTGAATACTGCCATCAGATCTCCTTTTGGCCTTTTTCCTAAGAAAAACAGTCAATATGTCTCCAGTCTAGCTAGCATTCCTCCTCCTTGGAACCATTCTCATGAATTTTTCTGTACCAAATATAGAACCCCGTGACTCCACATTATTTCTAAAGTGGTGGGTCCAGAACTATTTGAATTTCTCTTGCTGCAGATCCTACAGTAGCAGACAAATGGATTGAACTAAAAACTGAGAAAACTTCAAACAGAAAACTGTATTTTCTCAAATCAAAAGCTGCACGTTTTTTCTGCCATAATGATCATTCTTGTTCAATGTCAAAATCTTCTTGATGTTATTTAATTGAGTTAGAAGAGAACTGACTGTGGAACATTATAAGCTGGAAAAGGGGTTTTGTAGTTCGGTCTGCTGAAAATGGTTGGTAGTGTAAGAGGAGGACAAAGCTGTTGAAAGTGCCCTTGTAGTGTTTGAAAAAAGTTCCAACTTCACAGTGTATGTGGCAGCTGTGGATCAGAAGTTTAATTGGAGCAAAAATAATGTAGGTTAAAAGTGAAAAATTTTAAAAGACATCACTTTAGTTTTTGCAGTCATGCAAAATGTCAAGATATTGATATTTTCAAGGAAAAGTAGCCTTAAAATTCCATATTCACCCTTCAAAGTACTTTAATTTTTCTTTTTCGCTTAGGAGATTCTGGTGCAAGTCAAAGTGCAACACCCATAATAGTGAAGGAACTTGAGGAGCGATCTCGTAAAACTCCAGGTGGCAAGTCCAAGGGGAAAGGAAAGAGGAATTGTTTTTCCCCACTGCCTGATAATGAACTGGAGGTTTGTTTTAGCTTTTGATCAAACTTTGTGTAGGAGGGTGAGGGTAGAATGGGCAAGTATTTACTACAACTCCTGCCATTGACTGGAAATGTAGACAGTTTTGTGAATCTGCCTGTTGACATCACCATTGAATAAGCATTCATGTTGTCAGTGACCATTGATGTATTATGAAATCTCTGCAATGACAACAAGGTAGAGAAAGTAATGCAACGTCAAAGAGATAAAGCCAACCCCAGACAGAATACCAGTTAACTTGCCAGAACCAATATCAGGCCATGGAAGTTATCAAGATATTGAGCTTATTTAAATATTGTTTTCTGTCCTGGCATGTTGAGGCTTTACATTGAGCGCTTTTCACAGCCCAGCTAGTTCAGTTGGATAATAATCAGACCTTTAATCCCAGGGGCATTGTTTTGAATTCTACGAGAGAAAATAAATTATGTATTTTGTCCTAGGTATGTGTTCATTTTTTTTAACAGAAAAAGTTAGTTAATTCTCTACAGTCTGAGTTAATTGGATATTACCACTTTCCTGATTTGCATATCTTCATTATCATCATCTGTCTTGAACTTGCTGTTTGTTTTGGTCATAATTGTTGAGAGTGGAATTATCGAACACTGATCAGATGCAAATTAAGAAGCCTAATGCAATACAACGGTGTTGAATATGAAGAAATATTTCACAAAGCTTTGAAGATTCAGAATGGCAACTTATAAGTTGTGTGTAATAATCTTCCCCTGTGTTCCTTTACAGCGTGTGTTTGTGTGGGACTTGGATGAAACCATTATCATCTTTCATTCACTACTTACTGGGTCATATGCACAAAAATTTGGAAAGGTTGGTACAACAATGATTTGAAAGGCTTCATATAGCGCAAGGTATTGGAAATGGAACAATACTAAATTTGTAATGAGTTCGTTTTTAAAAAGTCTATTGTTCTTCAAATCTGCATAACAATTTTTGCCACATTTATTTAAAAAACACAATTGTTTGCGTAAAGCATGCAAGCTAACTCAACAATGCAAAATGCTTTTACAGGCTTCAGGCATAAAAATCTAAATACAGAAGAACTACAGCTGCTAATTGACCTGAATTCCTGTTAGTCACGCAGCCTTCAGCTGATCCAAGGAAGCCTCAATTGCAGCTTGTTCTCTTGGAGTACATATTAAGTTTTGTATACAGAAACACTTCAGTAAAATAATACTTTGATATTACTTTCTATCTTTTTTAAAAATGTCCTCCAGCATTCTATGATCAGGACACCAGGTGATCTGCTAGTTAATTTTCTTCATAAATTTCCCAGAATCTGAAGTGGAAATTTACAGAATTAGTGAAATTAGTAAGTGTCCTAATCTTCAGCTCTGTAATTTAGACTCTCAGCATTAATGAGTGCAGCAGAGCTGAACTAACAATAGCTTAGAGTGTCAGTTGACAGCTGTTTTATTAATAGGCAAATGTAGACATGCAAGCACTTTTAAGCCAAGTTAACTTCAAAATGACTATAAGAAAGAGGTACGCAGTTGCGGATTATATCTGGTAGAATTTCCTTTTAAATGCTTGATGTGCCGTGTTTAAACATGGGACGGCATGGTGGCTCAATGGTTAGCACCGCTGCCTCTCAGTGCCAGGGACCTGGGTTCGATTCCACCCTTGGGCGATTGTCTGTATGGAGTTTGCACATTCTCCCCACGTCTGCATGGGTTTCCGCCGGGTGCTCCAGTTTCCTTCCACTGTCTAAAGATGTGCAGGCTAGATGGATTGGCTGTGCTAAATTGCCCATAGTGTTCAGAGATGTGTAGGTAAGGTGTGTTAGCCATGGGAATTGTGGGGTTACAGGGAAAGGGTAGGGGGATGGGTCTGGGTGGGTTGCTCTTTGGAGGGTCGGTTGGACTTGTTGGGCCGAAGGGCCTGTTTCCACACTCTGGGGATTCTATGATTCATTATTCTTATAATATACACCTGATGCTGTTTCTGATTTTACAGAATGTCGCTGATTTATCATTACACAGGTTTTTAAATGCCATCTCTAATTTTCGCCTTGCACAATTGTGTAGTTTTACTAAGTAATTATGTTATTTGGAAAGTTGGGTACATTTATTTTCCATATCAATCTAGACACAATGTTAATATTTTTAGTAGTCATTTAGTTGAAATTCCATAGCTTCCTCAAAGTGGCAAGACAGATGGATAAGGTGGTTAAGAAGGTGTATGGCATATTTGTTGTCATTGTATACAAAAGTTGTCAAGTCAAATTGCAGGCATTTAAAACTTAGGCCACATTTGAAGTAGTTCTGGTTACCACACCACTATGAGATGGATTTGGAGAGGCTGCAAAAGGGGCTTACCAGGATGTTGCCCAGATTGGAGTGTATCAACTATAAGGAGAGATTAGACAAACTTGGATGGTTTTCATTAGAGCGTGGGAGGCTGAGAGGTGACCTGATTAGAAGTATGTAGAAATATTAAAGGCATAGGTGGATAGTTGGAGTTTTTGTTGGAGTGAAAATGTCAAATACTAGGAGCCATAGGTTTAAGGTCAGATGGGGTAAGTTTATTGGAGATGTGCAAGGCAAGTCTTTTACGCAGAGGGTGGTGTGTGCCTGGAACCCACTGTCAGTGAAGGTGGTAGAAGCAGATACTGTAGCAACATTTAAGAAGCATTTAGACAGACACATGAACAGGCAGGGAATAGAGGAATATGGACCATGTGCAGGCAGAAGGGATTATTTTAGAATGGCATCATGATTGGAACAGACATGGCAGGCTGAAGGGCTTGTTCCTGTGCTGTACTGTTTTATGTGCTACATAGCTAAACCCGTTCCTGTTCAAGAGACATTGGATGCTGATCAGGAAAGGGAGCTTTGAAGCATCTGTTTCTTTCACTTCAGTTGTCCGATTACACTCCAGAGTCTCAGTAAACTATCTTTGGTGCTGCAATTATATTTTCCTCCTACGCCAACTAATTGGCCCACATGTTTTTTTTTAAAATCTTCTGTGAAACATGATTTTTACATAATGTGTATGCTGACTTTTTTGATGTGATTGTTTTACAGGATCCAACATCAGCATTAACATTGGGACTGCGAATGGAGGAAATGATTTTTAATCTTGCTGACACACACTTGTTCTTCAATGACTTAGAGGTAATAAACAATGATTAGTGACCAAGTATTAACATGTCAAAAGATTTTACATGTTTCCATGTAAGCTTTAAACTCAAATTCTAACCATTAGAAGCAGGAGTTATTTGACAAATTAACTACATCAAAATCTAATTTTATTCAGGGAAAAACATTGCTGTTCTGTTTAGTATTAACACCACCTACAGAGTAATAAATTGTGGATTGGTGTTGGTCTTTACATATCTTTATTACTCTGGCATTGCTGTGCAAAGACTATGCATTTTTGCAGCAGATAGGTAGTGAACCCTGAAGGTTAATTCAAAATGAGACTTTATCCATTTTCAGGACTGGTAGGCTGAGGTATCACGTTGCAGCTAATTCAACATTAAGGAGTAATCACAACTTTTTCTTTCATTTCTCCGTGTTAAGTAACATAGTCAGTGATGCCTCCGATGAAGCGACGTTGTTCTACTCCGCTTGGAATTTCTACTGTCCAGTCCATTATGCCTCTCGGAATTCCCATTTGTGTCTGTGGCAATGACTGCCATAAGCATTACATCAAACAGGCAGGAAGGAAACTAGCCATCAGAATACATGAACATCAGCTTGCAGCAAAACGACACAATGAACTTTCCTTAATTTCAGTACACTTGGACAATGAAGGCCATCAATTTAACTGGGCCAACGTAACCATCATAGCCCAAGCCAAATGTAGACATGCACGGGAATTCCTAGAGGCACGGTTGTCAACCCATAATTAAATCAACAAACATATAGAATTGGACCCCATATACAAACTCATACAGAACAAAACTGGAAATGACTACTCACCATAACAGACAGGACAGTATAAGTTCCAAGTGGAGTAGAACAACATCACTTCATTGGAGGCCTCACTGATGATGTTACCTGGCATGGTGATGAAACATCTGAACGAAAACAAGCCAGCTCGGACAGCAAATCAACAACCTCACCCATAACCTGAGCTACAGATCTTTGCTAAAACCTTAAATGGTGAAGTACGATACAGAATCCCATGGATAGTCGGTACTATGCAACAGGCAGTCCATATGATTGTATCACTATTCATGTGTTAGGCCTCTAATATTAATGTGGAGGCTAGAACCTTGAGTTTGCTTTCTCTGTATAATTCCTAATTCATATTTTTTGCCTTAATTACTCAACAGGAGTGTGATCAAGTTCATGTGGAGGATGTTGCTGCTGATGACAATGGACAAGACTTAACGTAATCATTTTAAGCTATGACGCAAAGTTATGGTTGAAATTGATAACTCTCCGTGACTGGTTGTTTGCATTTTCTCCTTTTTGTTTTATACTTGTGTTTGTTTTATTTTAAACTTCACTCAGAGTATTGGAAATCTGGAACTCTCTCCTTGAGCATAACTGTGGTGAAAATTTAAGTCGATTTTTGATTTTGTTGGCAAGGGTATTAACAGTTAAAGAACCCGGGCAAATCAGTGAAGTTGAGATATAGATGAGCTTTGATCTAAATGAATGGTAGAACAGGCTGAGGAGCTAAATGGCCTACACCCGATCCTGCACATTCTGTAGCTTTGCTTGTGCTTTATTGATGAATGTAATTTTTTTTTACATTTGAACAATATCTAGTAAGAAGATATCTTAATTTTTGGTTTCAGTAACTACAACTTTACTACTGATGGTTTTCATGGATCAGTGTCTGGTTCGAGCCTTTGCACTGGTGGTGGTGTACAGGGAGGCATTGATTGGATGAGAAAGCTGGCCTTTCGATATCGCCGTGTAAAAGAAATATACAACATGTACCGTACAAATGTTGGAGGTAAGCTTTTTGTAACAAAGTTGTAAGTAGGCCGCTTTGAGAACTTTTTTCCCATTCGTTATTGGTAAAGGGACAAAGGAAAATGAACAAGTATCATTCTTTTATGTCAACAGACCTGCTCAGTCCAGCCAAGAGGGATTCCTTACAGCAGTTAAGAGCTGATGTTGAAGTTTTAACTGACTGCTGGCTAACAACTGCATTGAAATCACTATTGCTAATTCAGTCAAGGTAATGGACTTAACTAAAATATATAAAAAACGTAAATGTTTTTGAATCCTGTTGACAATATTTGTTTATTTTGTCTTTCTACTGCATTTTCATCTAGACAGTGCTGTGGTATTTCAAATTAAAAAAAGCCTATTCCAATTCATCAGGTTCAAATTTGTACAGACTTTGTGGTAGCATGTTTGAAATTATAATTTAATGTCTTTACATCCTTGGAAGGCTCGTCTCTCAAGTGCAAATAAAGAATTTGAGGACATGCTGCATATCGTTCTCCTTTTACTTTAACCGAGAAATGTTTGAAATTGCTCATTTTAAGTAAGGTTAAATTGAAGTTTTCAGTCTAGTCTGCAACAGGCAGTGGACCCCTGTATAAAACTGCTCAAACTTAAGCACTAATAATCTTGCTTGGAAAGGGCTTACGGGTGGTTGATATAAAAAGTGGCGGAGTTCTAAGTTGTACGAGAAGTTGAAGCTGACGGCTAAAGTGACAGACTTCAGTTTAGTAATCTCCAAAAAGAATTAAATGGAAAGGTAGGGGAAGAAAAAAATAATGAAAATTCAGCAAAATAAATAGGCAATTTGAAATCTTGATTCTTTATTCCAGAAGAAACTGTGTTAACATCCTGGTCACGACAACACAACTAGTTCCAGCTCTGGCTAAAGTGTTGCTGTATGGACTAGGGAAAATTTTCCCTATTGAAAACATTTACAGTGCCACAAAAATAGGTAAGGGATTTGGTCTTAACTTTATTTTCACTTATTGTCTTTGGATGGTTTCCTATTGAATAATCAAATACAGCTTCATTGGCAAAACGAATTGGGTAGTCTTTTTCAAACTTCACACATTGCATTACAAGTAAGCCTGGTCAATGTAAAGTGGAAATTCATGTTTTGTGACTGTAACAATTCCATGATTCTGATTAGTGTATGAAGGAGGCCATTCAACCAATCATGTCTGCATTAGTTCTCTGAGCATTTAATTTAGTGTCAATTTTCTGCCTTTTTCCCTGTAACCCTGCATACTCTTTCTATTAAAATAATCATAGTCTTTTCAAATGTCTCAATTGAATTTTTCTCCTCCACACTCCCAAGATGTACATTCCATACCCCAACTACCCACTGTGTGAATTTTTTTTTTCACACTTTGCATTTGCTGCTTCTAAAAATCACTTTAACACTGTGCCCTCTGGTACTTGATCCATTTGTGAGTGGGAACAGTTTCTTCACGTCCACTCTGTCCAGACCTCTCGTGACTTTGAAACCTTCCACCAATCTCCTCTTTGTTTTCCTTCAAGAGGAGAAGACAATCCCATCTTCTCCGATCTTTCCTCATGGTCTAGTGCTTTTATCACTATACTATTAATCCAAAAATGCAGCTAATATTCTGAGGATCCGAGTTTGAATCCCAACACGGCAGATTGAGTTGAATTTTAAAAATATCTGAAATCAAGAATCCACTGATGATCATAAAACCATTGTCTGAAAAATCCATCTGGCTTACTAATGTCCTTCAGGGACATCCTTGTCTGGCCTGGCCTACATGTAACTCTCTCCTCTGCGCTATGAGGTCCAGATGTTGGGACAGTAAGTTTTGATGATTAGAGCCTTCTCTGTTGCTTTTGTCGTTTTCAGTTCTGAAATTTTGTGTGTTGGCGTAAGTGATTTTATTGAAATGCAGGCAAAATATTATTTAAACAAGCTATAGCTGACATTGAAAACATCAGTTTGTGTTGGGGACATAGTTACAACTTAATTGTGAAATTCTGAACACAACATGCCTATTAAATAAGCAGAGATAACTGTATTGAAAAGGACAATTAGAACACTCAGTTCACACTTAGGCCACAGGTATGAATCTAGCTCAAGCTATTGGATGCATTGGACAGCTGACAGAAAGCTCAGCAGAATAAATTTGGCCAATCTTAACTTGGCCCCATATGGGCGTGAATTCACGGTAACATTCTTCTGTTATGATGCCTTACATTAGCTAAGCCAAGGTGAGTTACTTAGTAATTCTGCCATCATGCGAATCAAATTCTCAAAGGTGCAAGCAGTTGGTTCTCTGATTCCAAGGTGCATATGTATGCTGTACGCATCATTGTCTTAAATGTCCGAGGAAGCCAAAGTGTCTATCATGTACAATACGTGATACTGGAGGAATGCACATTACATCTGCTAGTGCATTGGCATTACTTCAGTAGCCAGGTATAGTGCATCTCATCAGAGACACAAGCAATAAAGGTACATCTGTAAACATAAGTGTTTTTAATCTGCATATAGACTGGACAAATCAAATCAGTAGTAATACCACAGAGGAGGAATTTCTGGAGTGCATATGTGGGATGGTTTTCTGTATCAATAAGTTGAAAAACTAACTAGAAAACAGTCCATCCAGTACTGAATATTGCATAATGAGAAAAGAATAGTTGAAGATAAGGACACTGTAGGAAAGAGTGACCATAATATGACAGAATTCCTCATTAAGATGGATAGTGATGTAGTTGATTCTGAGACTAAATAAAGGAAACTGTGGTGCTGTGAGGTGCACGCTGGCTATGATAAAATAGGGAATGTTACTTAAAGGGATTGGTGTAAATAGAAAATGGCAAGCATTTAAAGGGCACATAGGGGAACTGCAACAACTCTTCAATCCTGTGTGGCACAAAACTAAAATGGGAAAGACGGCTCAATGATGGCTATCAAGGAAAATTTATGGAAAACATTAGATCCAAGAATAGGGCATAGAAATTGCCCTATAAAAGCAGTATACTTTGGGATTGGAAGCAGTTTAGATCTCAGCAAAGGAGGACAAAGGGCTTGATTAAGAGTGGGGAAAAATAAGCTTGTGGCGAACGTACAAACTGATTTGTAAAAGCTTTTAGATACGTGAAGAGAAAAAGAACGATTAGTGAAGACAAATATAGGATCCTCAGTCAGAAACAGGAAGTTATAACAGGGAACAAAGAGACGGCAGACCAATTAAGTACATATTTTGGTTCTGTCTTGACAAAAGAAGACACAAATAATGTCAGAAAAATGTTGATAACACAGGGTCTAGGGAGAGGGGTGTTGTTGTTAATTGTTAATAGGAAAAAGAGGTACTGGGGAAATTGGGAATAAAGCCCAATAATCTACATCCCAGCAAAATTAAGGACCTAGTTCTAGAAATAGTGGGTGCATCCATGGTCATCTTTCAAAATTCTAAATATTTTGGAACAGTTCCTTTGGATTGATAGGTATTTAATGCAAACCCGCTATTTAAAGGAAGCAGAAAAACAATTTATAGATCTGTTAGCCTGGCATCTACAGTGGGGAAAATGCTAGAATCTATTATAATAGCAGCGCACTTGGAACAATAGTGACAGGATTGGACAGAGTTGCAATCGATTTATGAAAGGGAAATCATGCTTGACAGATCTACTGGAATTTTGAGGATGTAACTGGTAGAGTTGGTAAAGGAGACACAGTGGGTGTCATTTACTTAAACTTTCAGAAAGCTTTCAATAACGTGTCACATAAGAGATTAACCTGTAAAATTAAAATCCTTGGGATTCAGATTAGTGTATTGACATGGATAGAGAACTGGCATACAGGCAGTAAAGACTTGATATAAACAAGTCTTTTTCCAAGTGGCAGTGACCAGTGGGGTATTCAGCAATCAGTGCTTGGACCCCAGTTATTTACATTATATATTAATGGTCTAGGTGAAGGAACTAAATGTAAATGTAAAATCCCCACGTTTGCAGATGTGGAGAAAGTGGGAACAGGGTAATAAACTGAATGATCAGCCATGGTCATACTGAATGGCGGAACAGGCTTGAAGGGCCGAATGGCCTATTCCTGCTTCGTTTTCTGTTTCTGTTTCTATCTCCGTGCTCACAGTGATGGAATATGTTGCATGTGGGATTCTGAAACGTTGTGATTGGGCTGCAATTATGAGCAGGTTTTAAATTGAAATTAAGTTTGGCGTCACTTTTTTGTTTAATTTACCCAATGAATAACAACTCAACAGGTGTGAAGTCAGCATAGAACTCTGTACAATGGGGACATTGTTAAAACATGCTATCATTGTAAGTGAAGCAATATTCAGTATTCAGTTTATACTTCACGCTGGTGTTGGTTGATAAAAATGAATATATTCTTGTTCTCAGCTTGGGCCACTGATGTTTTTCCACTTCAGATCAATGTTTTCAGAAATATATAGGGATTGCATCGAAATATGAATGAATTTGCCACAGTGAAGAAGAATTCTTAATGCGTTGAGTGCCTTTATTTACTAGCTGGTTGTAAACAATATACAGTCTATTTGTCTGTGTTGTATGTTGACTTGCAGCTGATTGCTCCATGCAGTCTTATTCTGCTTGCCAGTTTAAACTGAAACAGTACAGGTTCCAACTGCTTAGAACATTTTCCTGAGAGATCAGTCCAATCACCACCTGAAGGTTAATGTGAAAATTATTTCTCAAGAAGAAATGTTCTGTGTCGTCAAAGTAGTTCATTTTCACAGAATTAACCTTGTCTAAGGTGGGAAAATGAGGTAGTTGTTTATTGCCAAATGAGTCCCACGGACAGCATAACAAGGTGTGGAGCTGGATGAACACAGCAGGCCAAGCATCATCATAGGAGCAGGAAAGCTTGACGAACCCCACGGACAGCATTCTGATTTTGGTGATTTTTTTTTAACTTTTACAGACATACACTTATTGGACGATTTCCTCCTTTTCATCAATTTGTCTTGAGGGTGAAGGAAGGTTTTTTAATACCTTCTGAATGGATAAAGAGCATTAGTTTAACATCACAACATTCAATATATGTGAAGTACATCGCCACACCCTGTTTTGCTCCCAAGAGTGTTTTCAGCAAAATTTGTTTGATTCAAACCATTATTATCAGGAATTTTTTTTTTAATTTAACAGTTGGCCTTGAAGGGCACATGGAAAGAATTCATGAAGCCTAAATAAACAAAACCTCCTCTTGGCTAAGCTGCAAAAATCAATGAATTTGTCATTCTTTCAGGCAAAGAAAGTTGTTTTGAACGGATTGTGTCCAGATTTGGGAAGAAAGTTACATACGTAGTCATTGGGGATGGTCGAGATGAGGAATATGCAGCTAAACAGGTAAACTTGATTTTAAAATGGTTTGCAGTGAATGTAAATTATGACAAGTTTGATACAAAAGTAGCAGATACAATGGCAATAATGCAATTAAAGGGATAAGTGCCAAAAATTGCTGAGCAAAGTTGAGAGTTAGCAAAATATTGACAATGATAGTTTCAAACTGTCATAATGTATGGGTTCTTTTTGAAGAAAGTGAGATTTCTCTTAAAGTAAGTTTTGGTAATGACTGCATAATTAACTTTTTTGGGTAAGTTTGAACCTAACCAATCAAAGCAGGGTAAACTGCTTTGTTATACTTAAAACAGAGTCAAATTCAGTTGTCTGGAAAATGCACTTTAAACGTACATTACTTGAAAATCCTAGTTTTTTTCTTCCTTTATTTGCTTTATTTGAAATTTTGCCAAAATTTGTTTTATAACCTTCTCAGAATCTATCATGTCTTGATGTGCAATAGGTCAGAAATCATACGACAGGTGATAGTCCAACAGGTTTATTTGAAAACAAGCTTTTGGAGTCTCAGTCCTCCTTCGGGTGTTAGGCTCCGAAAGCTTGTGTTTTCAAATAAACCTGTTGGACTATAACCTGGTGTCATGTGATTTCTGACCTTGTCCACCCCAGTCCAACACTGGCACCTCCACATCATTGATGTGCAATAGGTCTGAGCTTAATGCTAACATCAGAGTATACATTGCATACCTGAAATGATCGCACTAAACTGCCATATTGACCTGTGAAATGGATTCTGAAACTTGATCAAGCATTTTATCAGTTTTTTTTATTGTTAGTTTTTTTTGCGATGTTCCCCCCCCCCCCCCCCAAATTAGACCTATTCAGGTTTTCAGCACCATTTGAGTGTTGCATTGTTTAATTTATCATTTTCAAACAGATTTTCCTTCTTATCCTTTACATTCCCTGGCTACTTTCCTTTGTATTAATTGTTGAATTCCTGTCTATTTTCATGCATATTAACTAATGGTGCCTCAAATTAAAATTTGTTTGCAAAAAAAATTCTCTTCCCTGAGAGACAACACTTCTAAAGATGCATTTCTTAAACAAGATTGTAATTTGCCGAATTTCTTAGCATACTTTTTAAGTAGGGCCTAAATCAGTTTATTTTCTGTACCATCAATAGATGAAAAAGGACCGACTTGCATTATATCTTGTCCTTCATGATCTGTCTGTCAACAGTACTTAAAACCTCATTAGTTACTTTTGGAAGTTTTCCAGGTATACACAGCAACCAATTTCCACACAGCCAGAAGCCACAAACAACACAAAGAATGGTTAAAAACAGAAACTAGTATGAAAGTCTTATTTCCTGACTTGGAGAAAGTTAAGGGTTCAAAGTGTAAATGAAAGAATATAACATTCCTAATCTATCATTAGGTGGTCTTTTGTTAATTTTCCTTTTGATATTTCAATTTGCATTACAAAATAACAATGGACTGGATTTTCCAAGGAGTGGCACTCGCTCTAATGTTTTTTTTGTTAGGAAAGAACTTCACATTTCTGATGAGGTTCTGATCAGGGCTCCTTCAAAGATCCAGAACAGTACTTTAAATCTTACAGCTCCCCATTAGTACTGGATGGTTGGGGGAATGCAAGCCACCTCCTTTTTCACTTGCCTCATTCTTTGATTTGTGTCCAACATCAAAGACAGCCACTTTAACAGCTCCTGTGAGAAGATAATTACTTAAGTCTGGTATTAGAATGCCAGAGGGCAAAGTGGGAAGAGGGCCAGGTGAGTGAGTGTATGTTGGGGGTGGAAGATATTGGGTTCAATGGGAACTGATGTTGGATCCAGTGGTAAGGGAGGGGTATGTGTTGAGTCCACAAGTGGGGAGGGGGTGTGGGTGTCCAGTCCAGCGGCAGGAGCAAGGATGGGGCATGGTTGGGTCTGGTGGAGAGTTGTCAGGTTTCCCACAGTATGGGGACTGGGATCTGAGGGGTGTGTGCTACTGGGTTAGGATCTAGAGATGTAAGGGAGGTGTGGATCTGGAATTGTTTGGTAAGTTTAATAGTTTCTCAGGAGTTAGACCATTAAAAATAGTCTAGCACCTCCTGAGTAGCTATTCAGTTAGCTGCAGCGGATCCCTCTGAATTCTCTGGCTGAGATACTTTCAGAAGGTTCCAGGCATGGGGGAATTGTCCAGTTGGATCTTCAATTTCCCAGGCAGTTCCTCACCTCTGCTACCTTAGGACTCTGCACAACTCCACCTCGGCTGCAGGAATGACTCAGACCATCAGAAAATCAAAGCTGATATCTCTGGTCATAATCCAGTCCCTCAGAAGAAGCACATTGGAATGAAATTGTTGCCAACTTTGTTTTAATGTAATCATGCACTTTTCTGTGTCATTGCAAATAGCTTGATCTCGTTGTTGTATTGTAATAGATATTTTGCCCTGAGTGGATTGGAAAACATGTCCTGTTGATGACCAAGTAGTGGAGTAGATATCTCTTTCTGTGGAGATATATTCAAAATCTTCTATTTATTGCATTTCGTACACCTAAACATCTGCTAATACTGTATAGAATGGTTTTTGTTTGCTTCTGGTATTTTTGCTGTTCATGACAACTGAAAGGAATGATCACTGAAACAAAAGTTCACTTTATTGTGGAATTCCATCGAATTCCTACAGTGTGGAAACAAGCCATTTGACCCAACAAGCCCACACCAACCCTCCAAAGAGCATCCCACCCAGACTCATCCACCTACCCTTCCTTTGTAATCCTACATTTCCCATGGCTAACACACTTAACCTGCACATCCCTGGACATGATGGGGCAAGTTAGCATGGCCAATCCATCTAACTTGCACATCTTTGGACTGTGGGAGGAAAATGGAGCACGCGGCGGAAATCCACGCAGACCTGGGGAGCACAGTCACCCAAGGATGGAATTGAACCCGTGTCCCTGGCGTGGTGAGGCAGCAACACTAATGACTGAGCCGCCATGCATTATCTATAAAGATAGTCCCGAAGAATTAATCCAAGAGTGGGGATGTGCATGAGTTGTTACAAGGATATTAACAAATATCCACCACATATATTGGGGGTGGGGCAAAAATCAATCCAGTGGCAGCACGCTGGCTCAATAGTTAGCAGTGCTGCCTCACAGCGCCACGGACCCGGGTTCGATTCCACCCTTGGGCAACTGTGTGGAGTTTGTACATTCTCAAATAAGGCTTTGGCTTTGACAAAGTTTATACAGTCCCATCTAACTTATTCTGAAATTTACCTGCACCTAACCCTTGTGTATCTCACTTCGATAAATCTATGACCTAATGAGTAATATTACAGATTAAAATGTCCTTTAGTACATGTAACCCCTCTGTTTGAAGATTGACTGCTGGACTTAACCTCTGTGCTTTGCAACCCTAAATTGAGTTGAATCAAAAACAGAAATTACTGGAGAAGTTCAGTCCATTTGGCAGCATTCCGAACGCAGGTCACTGGACTCAACGTTAACTCTGTTTCTATTTCCATAGATGTGGCAAGACCTGCTGAATTTCTGCAATTTCTGTTTTTATTACAGATTTCCAGCATCTGCAGTTCTTTGTTTTATTACACTGGTTACGTTTCCAGTTTTACATAATGCATTTTGTCAGTTTTCATGTAATTTTGCTCTCTGCTTTAATCTATTCTCAGAGTGGACCTTTTTCTATTTGTAATATTTGATCCAAAAGTTTTTCAAAAATTGTTTGAGTTGGCATTTACCTGTTGTTCATACTTAATGATATGCATAATCTTATTTCCAGCACAACATGCCATTTTGGAGAATATTGGATATTGGTGATCTGATGTCATTGCATCGAGCTCTGGATTTGGACTATCTGTGAGAAACTGGAAAAGAACGAGCTAAGCTACTACGACAGATGCCTTACACTTTGTTTGAGGATGGACCACTAGTTTTATTCATTGTGATTCTTGTTTAACCCAGGGTAAACCAGTTAGGACTGTGGGCAGTTGAACTATGTGAACAAACTCTTTGTTTAATGTCAGGCATTAACTTAAAAGCAAACATGTACGAATATACATATCTGCAGGAACACAGGGAAGTTAAATTTCTGCCCTTTTGTGTAAGAGAAAAATGATATCTGAAACCTCTGGCATTAATAGAGGCATTATGTAAAACATTCTTTGGAAACTTTACTGTATAAATGTTCCTGAATATACATACATCGACATTAACTACACATCAACCCTGATCCAGCAATGTGTGATACTGGGAGGTTCAGCTGCAGAAATGGTACTTGATGAGAAGTATAAATAAAAGTTTTATCTTTGTTTCAAATGGACCATGATTTCAGTTGGGGGTCTTTTTAATTGTAATTTTTTGTGGTTTGTTTTTAATAAACCTCCTTAGTTCTAGACAACTCTGAATGTTCTCATGGTAATGGAGGGCCACTTGGTACCAGATGGAACCTCAAACACAGCCATGGACCATTCCGGTTTAACACTACTTGATGGTCAGAGGGGCAGATGATATTCTGACCTTAGTATTGCATAATGTCCTTCTCTTACTCTGTCCCTTAGAAGTTAGGTCACTTCTTTCTAATTTTTCTTTTGTCAGCAACAGAATCACTATATTAGTGATTTTCTGTTGTTCGCAACTCCACTCGATTTGTTTTTCAGGAATATTTTTACAATAGTTAGAAGCAGACTTTAATATTACACTTTTTATAGCCGCCACCCTGTAGAAAATATCTGGTTTGAGCAATTTGGATATTTGAGATGCTGGTAATAATGTGTATTAGTTCATCTCTGAATGAATAAAGAGACCTGGAAAAACTATTGTTGGCTGTGCCTACTACTCTCTGTTTAAACATTTACAAACTATTTATTCCAGACTATAGAATGCAGTTGAAGTTTTTGAAAATGAATTGGACAGGTAGTCGATTCAAATGTGTATTCTGTGCATTTCAAAATAAATGCAACACCAGCTGAAGATAAATCAGGTCATGTAAAATACCACAACTGTTACATGTGAAGTTGCAATGCAGTCCTTTTTCAGAAAGAGAATTGCATATCTTGGAACTACACCTGAGATGATGATTTGCATTCTGCAGCCTAAGTTCAATGCGTGCAGTGGGACCAAACCAGAATCTTTATGGATAACTGTGGTGAAACTGTGAGATTCATATATGTGTATTTTAATATCACTTACTGCAAGTTTGAGTTTTTTGAATTTAAGTTAAATATATGTTTATGTCTGTGTGTTTGGAGTTAACCATTAGCTTTTAAAACTACAACGGCCATAAATCCAAGTGAGAGGAAGTTATCCAGAGTTCCCAGGGAACTATCCAAGGGGCTTAGGAGGAGAACTTTCCAGACTGACTTACATTTGTGTGCTGGGAAAATTGTTCGAAAGAGAAACATGTATCAAGTTCCAACGTGCTCAGAAACTTTTGATGGAGTAACATCTGCTAAGTAGAACAAGTTTTCATTAATCACAGACCAGAATGTTAGTATACAATCAATGGAAAAGAAGTGAGGTTACGTTTTTAATAATTAAAAAGAAAAGGAATGGAGGCTGCATCGATGATAGCTTCTCTTTATTGCCATACTAAGTCAGCAGCACTATAATAATTGAGACACCTATTTACAATTACGTTAGATGAGTTGAGATTTTAATTGCTTCAAGTCTGTCAGAGTATTTAAAAAAAAAAGTCTCTTCCCCTTTGGAAGTGAGCTGGACGGGTCTTGCACTAGATGTTCTCAGAATTGCAACAATATAAGATGTAAAATGGTGTCTTGATTTTGATACAAGGCTGTTGTTTTTGTTCAATCTATAAAGAGTTCGAGTTATTTCTACTGTCTTAAACAAAAAAACTTTGTAACAGTGATTCAAAGAGAATAGTGTTATTATTTCTTGTTTATCTTCATTTCAGTTAATAAACTTTTGTTTTATTCTTAAAACAAAGACTGCAATGTTCCGTGCTTATGTTTTAGTAAAAGATCATTGGCAACAAAACAAAATGATGATCTATCCAATCAGATTACTATTGGGGATCTGGCTTTTCTGGAGCTAATGTCAACTGGGTTTTCCCCTGTAACTATTGGGGCCATTAGATCATCATTACTGGGGGCTAATTGTTTAGGATATTTGGTTTAGCACTTATGAAGTGGTTCTGAAACATAAAGCAGTTGTATTGTAGGCAACTTTATTACATGACATTTAAGGTTAGCTCTGGAAGTTGCTAAGAGGTTTTTTGGGAGTGTAAGACATAGGTTATTTTAAATCTTTGACAAAGGTTAAACTGAAGTATGTAGTAGATAAATGAAAGGTAGAAGTAACAGCAGGATGTCACAAGGATTAGATTCTTCGAGTTGCTGCGACTCATTGGGAGAGCACACTGGAAGCCCTGCAATTTTTGCACTTGTCACAAAAACTGAAGATTTTAAAATTACACAATTCTCTAATTTACCTGATTTTCAGACCCAGGTTGCTAGAAAGTGCAGACCAGATTTCTGAACTTAAGGCTCATTATTTATTACAAGTAGTTAGACTAGCAACAGTTATAAACTGTTAGCATACAACACCACCTATTAAAACTTTAATCTGATTATAAACTCCATACCCACATGGACAAACAATCAATCTATATTTCATTGAGTAGAGGAAAAATGGAGGCAGTTCAGTGGTTTCTGCTCATGGGTTGCTGAGATTATTGTAAAGCTGGTCAATGTTTTTCAGTCATCTGACTTCCAATGCTTTCACCAGGTGACTGATCTGCTATTAAAGGTCTCTGACTTACCAGTTAAAAGTCATATCTTAAACTGCTGAAGAAAAGAAGAACTGGTTTACTTCAAGCTTAAAATTGGTTTAGACAGCTTACATGCTGGTAGAGATCAAAGCATTTCTCTCTCCCTTGTCCTCAGTCCCAAGCTGTTCAGCTACCTGAGAACTAATCACACTGTTGGCTGGCAAAAGGCTTTTAGGATCAACAACTGATCACTTGTCTATAAATCTATAAATCAATCAACTCTTGTCGATACCCAGCTGCATTGGTAAACAACCAATTGGTAACTCCACTCGTAGGCAACCACTTCAGCTGTTTACGTGATATTTGCCATGACTGTCAGATTACTTGATTTTCAAAACATGCAGCAATCCTTTAAAACACTGGTTTTAGAACAGTCTTTTCTCATTTCAGTCCAAAATTTCAAAAGCACAAAATTCTGAGTATTGTAAGGAGATTTTAGAAATGGCTTATGAAATTTCGATGGCAGGTAATTTGCAGATTAAGAAAATAAAGGCTAAAAATACTAAAACATTTTTATTGATCAGGATTACATAAATGGAAGATAACAAGATGTAGAGCTGGATG
>JAHRHZ010000026.1:5808827-5849726 GCA_024137785.1 Ginglymostoma cirratum | reverse complement strand
GTGTAGAGCTGGATGAACACAGCAGGCCAAGCAGCATCAGAGGAGCATGAAGGCTGACGTTTCGGGCCTAGACCCTTCTTTAGAAAGGGTCTAGGCCCGAGACATCAGCTTTCCTGCTCCTCTGATGCTGCTTGGCCTGCTGTGTTCATCCAGCTCTACATCTTGTTATCTCAGATTCTCCAGAATCTGCAGTTCCTACTATCTCTTACATAAATGGAACTTTTTTTGTTAGACATGCGATGCATTGAGTCATAGAGAATCCCAAACTTTCAATTAAACCTGTATCTTTAATTCTAGTACCAGCTTTTGAAGAACTGTTTAGCATGGTCTAAATAGGTTGTGTAAGACTCCCACCTAAACCAGGAATGGGAAACAATATCATTTCATGATTCTAATGATTTTAGTGTTCTCTCTAGATTTCCTGAAGCAATGCCTTTAGAAAGAAAAACTGCAAAAGCTGTAGTGGAAAAGTTAGCTTTATTTTTAAATTGAGGTACAGATAATCCAAAGAAATACAATCAGACCTAGGTTCAAATTTTATTTTCCAAAGTTTAAAGAATTAATAACTAGTTCTGGAATTAAATAATTTATATCTTTTGCTCATTACCCACAATCTTAAGGGGCATCAAAAAGATAGTATTAGACTTTGAAAATTATGATCTTCTGAATGATTGAGAAAAGGGAATTCCCTTTAGGAATTTAGTCCTTTTGACATATGAACATGTGGTCAGAGGCCCACTTAATTAATGAAAATTCAGGAACAATGCTTTCAATCTAAGTCTCAAATTTTCAAGAGAAACTGACAAATGTATGCAAGTTGGCTAGAAAACATCTGAAAGAACCCAACAAATAATGAAAAATAAAGCAGACAAGTCCAAAGTTAAAACTTTTGTTGGAGAAGGTAAGGTGTTAGCGTTGTTGCTCGACTCTGGGAAACCATTAAAAGCAAGGCTCACTGGACCTTCTCAAATTGAGAAGAAACTGAATAATATAAATTATGTCGTGAGTGCTCCCAGGCAGAAGAAAGAGTCAGCAAGTGTGTCATGTTAACATGTTGAAAAGATACTATGATAGGGATGATGGTGAGGAGAAAAGTGTATCTATATTAGTGAAGGAAGTAAGAAATGAAAAAGAAATATCAGAGCAATTGGAGAATGAAGTCTAAAAGGGAAATTTCGGAAGTTAACACTCCAACAATAAGGTTGGAAAAACTTGGAGGTGCTTAAAAGGTTGGAGACTGTGATGTATTATCTTCCAGAAAATTACTAAAGTAACTACCAAAGGTTCTTACAGAAATATAAATCAATCAATCGAGGAAAACTGTTTCAGCTGTTCATGATTTAATATGGACGATAGATTACCTATAAGGCAACACCAATCTAGGCTCCAACTGGAGAGATTAGCTCAGGTGAGGGAAGAGGTTAAGTTCTCGATGGACAACAACATTATAGAATGGAGTCAAAGCAGCTGGAATTCATCTATTTCGATGGAGCCAAACCTAAATGGGTCACAAATATTTTGTATTATCATAAAGTCAACAAGGCAATGAAAGTGGACTCATACCCTATATCAAGACTGGAGGGCTGTATAGACCAAATGCACATGCACAGTTGGTCACAAAAGTTGACTTTCTGAAGGGATATTGGCAAATTTCTTTAACAGACTAAACTAACAAAACATCGGCTTTTGTGACACTGGATGGACTTTGTTAGTACAAAAGCATACCATTTGGAATGAAAAGTGCACCAGCAATGTTTCTATAGTTGACCAATAAAGTAATTAAATGACTTAACTGTACAGTTTATATCAACAATTTGGTTGGTTTTAGCCAGACTGGAGAAAAGCGTTTACATCTTTGACTCAACTGTTCAATTGAATGCTACAAGACATGTTGGATATAAATATGGCTAAGAATGCATTTGTCAAGGCTCCGGTGACTTATTTAGGCCATACTGCGGAGCAAATATCATTGAAAGAAGTAAAAGTACAGGCTATTTTGGATTTTCTCAAAGACCAAGCATGACATTTTAAATTAAATTAGCAAGAGTAGATTGTATTATATGTTTGTTCTAAACTTCATTGTTGGTGGTGCACCTTTAAAAAACTTGTCAAAAAAGAGCAAAACATTTGAATGTATATAACAGTACAAATTGCCTTTGCGAAGCTGAAAGCTCTACTTACAACAGCACCACAGCTGTGCGAAATTATGCAAAACCATTCAAATTGGCTATTGATGCCAGTAATATTGGTATGGGAGCTGTTTTACTGCAAGATGATGCAATGAGAATTGGATGGCCTGTCAGTTATTTAAAAAAAAAACTGAACACAGATGAACAGAAATCTTTGACTGTGGATAAAGAAACATCAGGTTTTGTGTCAGCTCTACATTATCTTACATTGGTAACAGTATGGAAGAAAATACTATTTGTACAGACAATCCTTTGGCCTTCTCAGAAAGATAAATGTCATTGTGAGCTATTTGAGTGTACACAGCAGAGATTGTGTAATGAGTAAAAGTGACTGCTGTACAGCTCATTATATATTTAATTTCAATATGTTGTTATTGTTAGACTGATATAGAATTAGTGGTAAGATCATTTTGATACCTCTTTCAAATCCATTTTAATTCTTCTTTGGGGGGAGGTGTGATGAAACTGTGAAATTTATATATATACACACACATATATCTGTATGTGGTTAATATCATTTACTGCAAGATTGGGTTCTTTGAATTCTAAGTTAAATATATGGGTTTCTCTGTGTGTTTGGACTGAACAATAAGCTTTTAAAATAAATAAATAAATAAAACTACAACATGAATAATTTCAAGGGAGACAAGTCACCTAGAGTTCCCAGAGAACTACCCAGATTCTAGCTTCCATTTCTGTCTGTGCTGGAAGTCATTCAAAAGTGAAGCATGTATCAAGTTCTGTAGAACTAAAAAGTCTTTCAATGTCGTTGACATGTTCTAAGCATTGTTCCAAAGGAAAGGAGTTTAAAGTAATGACATTTTTGTAGACTAAGAAGTTATTGTTAATCCCAGACTGGATTGTTGGGATACAGTCAGTGGAAAAAAGTTTTTTAATTTAAAAACAAAAGGAATTTAAGTTGCATCAAGGATAGTAAAGCATTGGAAGGAAACTAAGTTAGGAGCATGATAATGAAAAAACAGTTATGTACAGTTCCAGCAGATGAGTTGAAAGACTTTTGTTTCTGTTCAATCTCAAGAAAGCTTGGGTTATTTTTACTGTGTGTTAAAGAATTTTTGAATCTGTGTTACAAAGGAGTAGAATGAGTTTCTTTATCTTCATTTCTGTTGTTGATAAACTTCTATTTTATTATTAAAACAAAAGGCTGCAACAATGTATGCTTATGTTTTAATAAAAGATCATTTTCGTAAGGATGTTGCTAGGATTGGAGAGTTTCAGCTAAAGCAAGAAGCAGGGCCTTTTCTCCCCTGGAGCATCGGAGGCTGAGAGGTGACCTTATAGAGGTTTATAAAATCACGAGGGGCATGGATATGTTGAATAGCCAAGGTTTTTTTTCCCCATGGTAGGGATGTCCAAAACTAGACAGCATAGGTTTAAAGTGAGAAGGGAAAGAATTAAAAGGGACCTGAGGGGCAACCTTTTCACACAGAGGGTGGTGCATGTATGGAACAAGTTGCCAGAGGAAATGGTGGAGGCTGGTACAATTACAACATCTAAAACACATCTGGATGGGTATATGGATAGGAAGGGTTTAGAGGGATATGGTCCAAATAATGGCAAATGGGACTATTATCAGTTTAGGACGTCTGGTCGGCGTGGATGAGTTGAACCCAATCGTCTGTTTCTGTACTGCACAACTCTGAATGAATGTTCTATTTATCATGATTTGCGACTTGTTGTTCCTTCCTCATGCTAAAGGAAGTTGTTGGCACTGGCTCAGCTGAGATCAGATAAATTGGAAACCTCCTGGGATATATGGAGCTACTGATACAATTTCTGAATCTCCCATTCATTTCTACAACTTAACTAATGCCCTGATTCCAACAGCACCTCAATTGCTGCCAGGGCTGCCATCTCACTGCTCTGCTGACTGATGTTCTATACAGAAGTTAGAATCACATAGAAGGTGGCCATTGGCCTATTGAGTCCTTGCTGGATCCATCAAATCAAAACCACTTTTGAAATTTAGTTGCACAATAGAAAAAGATATTTTTGTACATATATATTATTGAAGTGTTTTTTTTCATTCAATATGTGTAAAAAGAAACACGCTTATGTAAAAATAAGAACAGCTGACCTGTTTAGGTACCAAGTACAGATGAAGATGCAGCCTTCAGGGACAGCTGGTATATTCTCAGACAATCCAGAGTTAAACACACTACATTTCCATTTCTTTCATGAATTATATATTATGAGTAGTTCAAACTAACTAAATCAGAATCACCTTTCTGCAGCCTGGTTAATTTTAATACTTACATTTCCTCGGAGAAAGTGACAAAGTTTTAACTTAAACTAATTTCAATCTCCGTGTTTGACCTTCTAATGGTACATACACTGGTTGTCAAATGTACGGTTGCATATGACCACCATAAACAGATGTGGTGGCTTTTTTGGGAGAATGGGGACTTCCTCTGCATTGTGGTAGATAGCAAAGTCCTAAATGCATTCTTTAGAAATGTCTCATTTGCCACATCATGCACCAAAGGAAATATTCCCATTCTTACATTTTATCTCTATTTGCACATAATATATTTGGTTATATTTCTGTCATGTTAACACTTGTTAAATGTAAACTAGGGGACAACTTTTTCAGTCATACCAAACACTCGCTGCATTCGCAGATGACACGAAGATTGGTGGAGTAGCAGATAGTGAAGGGGACTGTCAGAGATTACAGCAGAATATAGATAGATTGGAGAGTTGGGCAGATAAAGTTCAATCCGGGCAAATGTGAGGTGATGCATTTTGGAAGATCTAATTCAAGAGCAAACAATACAGTAAATGGAAAAGTCCTGGGGAAAATTGATGTACAGAGAGATCTGGGTGTTCAGGTCCATTGTTCCCTGAAGGCGGCAACGCAGGTCAATAGAGTGGTCAAGAAGGCATACGGCATGCTTTCCTTCATCGGACGGGGTATTGAGTACAAGAGTTGGCAGGTCATGTTACAGTTGTATAAGACTTTGGTTCGGCCACATTTAGAGTCCTGCGTACAGTTCTGGTCGCCACATTACCAAAAGGATGTGGATGCTTTGGAGAGGGTGCAGAGGAGGTTCACCAGGATGTTGCCTGGTATGGAGGGTGCTAGCTATGAAGAAAGGTTGAGTAGACTAGGATTATTTTCATTAGAAAGACGGAGATTGAGGGGGAACCTGACTGAGGTCCACAAAATCATGAGGGGTATAGACAAGGTGGATAGCAAGAAGCTTTTCCCCAGAGTGGGGGACTCAATTACTAGGGGTCATGAGTACAAAGTGAGAGGAGGAAAGTTTACGGGAAATATGCGTGGAAAGTTCTTTACGCAGAGGGTGGTGGGTGCCTGGAACACGTTGCCAGTGGAGGTGGTAGATGCAGACACGTTAGTGTCTTTTAAGATGTATCTGGACAGGTACATGGATGGACAGGGAGCAAAGGGATACAGACTCTTAGAAAATAGATGACAGGTTTAGACAGAGGATCTCGATCGGCGCAGGCTTGGAGGGCCGAAGGGCCTGTTCCTGTGCTGTAGTTTTCTTTGTTCTTTGTTCTCCAGATTAGATAGATTCATCAACAACAACTTGCACAAAGAGCTCATAATCTTTTCCTTTTCGATCTCCTCTGTTCAGCATTCATTAACTGCAGTATTCTGCTTTAAGCACTGCCCTGTACCTCATTCATGTTGCTGATATTTCTTACGTGAGTCTTGATCATGACTATGAGCAACATCATAGCCTAGACTGACTCCTCCAACATCAACTGGCAGGGAACTGTAGCAATCAGTGAAAAGAACTCCCTCTCCACAATCAATTTTCCATCTCCAAAAACTGAAATGTCACAGTGGGTACTTTGCTGCTCATGAGGTCCTGGCAACAATCAACTGAGTTGACATAAATAGGGCATTGAGCCTTGAACTTTCTCACCATCATGGCTTTCATTTTGATCCAACCTCCAAAGCCTTACTTAATAATATCTTCCATTTTAGTTGCCTAGTTTGTAACTGATTATACAGCCCAATTTCTGAATTTGTAATGATAAATGATGTAAATTTCTCTGATGCGTCATGATATACTTAAAGAAGTTTTGAAACTTTTTGTTTTTGCTGAACTCAGCTAACTGAACTATATTTTGTTAATTTTGAGTTGGTTAAGGCAGTAGAATTGAATCTAATTTTCTTTCTGTTGTACAAGCTTATAATAAAAATTGAGAAATATACCATAGACAAATCGACATCTATAATAGGAAAGTTCAGCCAGAAGTACTAGGGCCAATTCAGATGTTCTCATTATGGCTCCAGCTGAGCTCAGCTAAGTCAAAAATCTAACCTGGAAACAACGAGGAAGCAACTAAACAGGATTGCAAGATGAATGTGAATTTAAGACATCCAAAAAGTCTTTGAAAATTTAACAAACTGAAAAATATTGGATATGAATAAGGGGCACAGAGTTTGGGAACTATGGCTTCTTGGGTTATAAAATAGTTAGAAAAGTGGAAAATAAATTAGAAGTTCAACGCAGCTTTATTTCTCTGAGGGGTGACAGTAGATAACAGCACCCCATAAGATTCTGTTCCAGAGTTGCTTCTGTTCGTTTCTAAATCAATATTATAAATATAATGCTAGAGCAAGTAGTGTCAAATTTGTCACTGATAATAAAATAGGTATAATGAATAATTCGGAATACAAAAAGAATCTGCCCAATGTTATTGACGAGCTGTTGCAATTGGTAATTCAGTCAGTAGGTGAAGGAGATTTAAAAGCAGCAATTACATTTTGATTTTGAGAAGCTGTTGTGTGTGAATGCAGGGACACAGATGTGGATTAAATGTATAAGACTAAGAATAGGGAGCAGAAAAAAACCCTCAAAGATTCACAAATGTCTTTTAAAAAGAAATGTATCACCAGAGTTTGTGATTGAAGCAGATAACATCAACACTTAGAGCAGCTTTTGGTTGAACGAAAGGAAAGAGATATGGGAAAGGGACAAAAACATAGGTTTTGACTTATTGGTCATGCAGTTTGGCCTGTATAATTTCTACATAACTCAACAGATCAGGAAAAATTAATGCACCACGTTGATGGAGAAACTCCTCTTCACTGACTCAGGGATGGCATCTCCATTCCTTGATGCTGATTTTAAGCATATTAATTTGTTGAACAGCCATTATGTAAACTGAGATTGGCAGGAATGGAGAACATCGGAACAAAAATTAACTGAAGAACCATCTGCTCCTATTGTATACACTCTCCTTTGTGCATTTTGACCTGAAATACACGTGACATGAAGTTTAATAGCAGTGAAACAAACCTTTATATAAACTGACATTCAACGGAATACTTGAGCTCTAGATTTTAGTTTCCTCCATATTTGAGTGGCGTTTGTTTCCCCCAGGTTTAGAAGAGTAAAAACAATTGGATAGGATTTGCATTCTCTTGTTTATCAAAGGTCTGCTCTCACAAATCGATCGAAATCCAACCTCTTGTAGAATGTCTATTTCATCAGTTGATAGCAAGTCTGCCGTGACCCTGGGATGAAGATACTTGTAATAAGTGCATTTTACAACAGCCCCAAGAAAATATGATGATGATATTGCAAAAAGGAGTGGGAGAGCATAGGAAGCGGTTAAAACTGGATCTCTATAAATCCACCAAAATCCAACTAAAATCCCACAATCCACAGCCAAGAATAAGTGATAAATAACTTGTCTGATGAATGTTTTTCCCTCAGCAACATTAAGCCAGGTGAAATACAAGATCACTGCTACTGCACCCCTGTAGAATACCTCTTCAGGAAGGTTGTTCATAAAGTCTGTGCCTTGTTGGCAAGTCCAAATAAACATGGGCAGGCATATAAGAGCAAAGTGCAAGAGGACATAATGTTTGAATATGACTGCAAATAGGGCTATACTACAAATCCGAGGACAGATGAGTAGCAGATTAAAGATAAAATAAGTCACCGCAGACTTGAATCTAAGATGCATTTTGTCAGAGAGAGAGCTGCGCAGGGATTTGTGAAAGTCCAGGACGGCCCAGGCAATGGAGAGGAAAGAAGCCACAATGGAGAAACCTGCGGAAATTGGAATAGTGAGAGGGCAATCATTGAGAAGGTTTTTCACGTTGTTGATTGCTTAAGCAATTCATTGAGTAACAGAGAATTCAGCTTTGTGTCATTATGTCAAAAAAACCTGCCATACTCTGATTCACATGATAACACCTTTAAGGGTGTTAAATAAGTCTCATTCAACAGTAATTTATAAAATATTTGGCAATTACATCAAAATATTATGTACAATGAAACTACTATTGTGCAGTTTCATTGTAAGCTGCCATCTTCAAGTACTATTTCACTGGCCCTTAACATGCTGTATATTTATTAAAGTTACAAACGTCACAATGTTACAGAAAATACCTTCCTTTTAAATCGAGCAAGAGCAAAGTTATAAAGTGCCAAAACGATCATTTATTTTTCACCTAATAATTTGTTTCTTGGTGGTGAAAGGTGGGGGTGAAGAGGTGAAATTAGCCAGGGAACCATCACCCAGTGACTCTTCTCGGAAAGTGTTTGTGTGTGATTTCATTAAATAAATGCAGCTGCAGGACAAAAAAAATCTTAAAATTCAGTCCAAAAATCATGAACAAAATGAGGATTGACTTTTTTTTTGCAGAGGAAGTTACTGTTTCCTAACGCAATCTGCAATAGCTGACCAACTTGGGAAGTTAAATGGGACGGGATGATACTTCATAGTCAAATAGCCTCTTGACAAAAAGGACCCAGCTTTAGTTCTGCTAAAGTGAATGGTTACCAGTGAGTAAAAATATCACCTTGTCTAAGCCGGTTCTAGATTTGATCCAAAGGACCATCACTTGCAACAAGAATCAAGCTCCTGGAAAATATGCCACATGGATACCAATGATTGTGTGAAGTGGTAAAACAAGGAAAAGGGGACACTTTTTAAAATAGTTATGGAAATTGTGGGAATGCATTAGTGGTGGTGTTCTCTTAAAAAGAACTATAATAGCTATTCTGAAATAGCTTTGTCTATATTTTGTTTGTCAAAACAATTCTATGTTGAACAGCTACTGTCAGTAGCATATATTTTAACAAAAAGGCCTTTGCAAATTTAGATTTACCACATAATGTAGTTAGCTGACCTCCTTTAAATGAAATGTACGTACTACGTACATCAGTCAGTGGCACCAAGTGAAATATATAAAAAGCAATATCTCTTTTTAAGATATTTTCTAATCTACCTGCTCAGAGATTGTGTCATACACCTCTAGAACAGGTGCTTCTTGAACCTAGGCCTCCTGGTTCTATAGGTAGGGATACTACCACTGCACCACAAGATTTCTATGTGGCATCTTGAAATCCTCCCACCTGTTGTACTGTAATTGGCCACAGTAAGTGGTTGATTAGAAATCTGATCAAAGCAGAAAAGTTATGTCACTGGAGTGGAATTCATGGTCCTGGACTAATGATCTGGAGACATGAGTCCAAATTCCACAAAAACTCCCCAGTCGGGAAGATGGTGGCCTAATGCTAAGGTCACTGGCTAATAACCCCCAACCTGGGTTAATATTATGGGACAAGGGGTTCAAATCTCACCATCACGAAACTTGAATACAATGCAATCCAACAACAACCATATGACCATTATTGTAAAAATTCATTTGGTTCACCAAGGGCAGGAAATCCACTGTTCTACATATGACTCCAGACCAACAACAATGTGGTTGTCTCTTAACTGCACCTCTGACCTAATGAGAAACACAAACAGAAATTGCTGGTGGTATGGGTCAGACCAAAGCCCCTCAAAATACATTATGAAGATAGCCTAGATCCTAACTTCTTCTCATTTTAAAGTAAAGTATAAGGTGTTGTGTTCCAGATGCAATTTGTTTGGTTAAACTGCTTGACTTAAGCAAAATACACTTAATTTTTATGTTACAGTAAAATACAGGCAAAATAAAAATAAAATAATTGGCTTTACTGTAACTCTTTTAAAATGCTTCACAAATAATATATATTAACCACTACTAATTAACTGTTCCAATATAGTAATATCTCATTAACATATCCTTGGCAAAGGCAAATTCAGTAAAAAAAGATTGTTTCACATACAATTTTAGCAGCAGGAAGAGAACCGCAGCTTTTAGCTGTAATGGAGACAGGAGTAAGAGCTTCTACACCCAGCTTCAAGACATCTGCAATTGCTGGAAGCTGAAACAAAAAATCCTGGTTTTGTGGGAGCTTGACATTCAGGCTGCTTCTATTGTTCCCACTTTAAACAAAAAACCTGAGGCCTCACAAACTGTTCACATTGTTGACTTTGAGCAGACCACTCAGTTCCTCTGTCTCAACTCTTCTTCATGAAAAAACACACTGGAAAAGCTCAGCAGATCTAGCAGCATCTGTGGAGATAAAACAGAATTAACTGTTCAGGTCCACTGGCACTTCTTCACAACTGCAGTTTCACTGGACCCGAAGCATTAATTCTACCTTCGTTCCACAGATGCTGCAAATCTGCTGAGTTTCTCTAGCAATTTCAGTTTCTGTTTCTGATTTCTAGCGTCTACGGTTCTTTGTTTATATTTCGGCCTATAAGGTTCTTAAAAGAAATGACTGCCAGGTTGTTCCTAAAAAAACCTATCTGGTTCAATGCCCTTCAAGGGAAGAAAACCGAATTATTCTTACTTGGTCTGGCCAATGTCAGACTCTTGAAACAGTGTGGTCGGCTTTTAGCTGCCCCCGATGACCGAGAAAGCCACTTATCAAGATGGCAGGTTACCATCTTCTAGTGCACAGCACGTAGTGACGGTCACTGGATGACATTTTGATCTGCTTAAGGCAGTAGTTAGCACTTACACTGGTGAAGCTTCATCTGATTCTTCAACATCATGATATACAGCATCAGTGAGAGTTGAGGAGCACTTTCAAAAATACTCTCGAAGAGTCGTAGCATGCTGATATCACTGATCAGGTAAATAATATACTGCAGGCCAACAGTGTCCCTCTCTTTGTGCATTCGGATCCCCACCTCCAGTGCGGTTATATACCTGATGGAACAAAGTATAATCCATAAAGTAACACCATTGTAGATCTTGCACTTTGTTTTGTACGCTTGGAGATTGCTATGGATGACAAAAGCCATTCTGCCCATCATGAGCCATCGATCACAAAGCCGACATTTCCTCATTACAGCATTAAACTATTTTGTATATGATTTCTGTATACTCAACTGTCCCAGGTATTGACCATACTTTGTGTGAAAAACTAACAAGAACAATAACTCCATACATTAAAGGTGCCTTATAAATGTGCAGCATTTCAAAGCAACCTCGCAGGAACATACTAAACCAAAGTTTAGAGGCATACAAGGACGTATTAAGTAAGATGGCCAAAAGTTTGGTAAAGAAGGAAGGTTTTAAGCAGCAATCCTTCTTAATTTTATTTTCTGCTGCCCAAGCCCCCAAGGCACATGCACAGCACAACTTCCAGAAGTGGAAGTCCATGCTGCGATCGGGGATTCGTTGGTAAGTACCTGCATGGGAGCTGGTGAACCTATTGTGGTTCATCGTGACCACATCCATAGCAAGTGTTGGTTGCTTTGTAAATCCAGCTCAGTTGATGCGCAGGACTCTGAGTTTCAAATTGCAACATATCAGGGAAGGGAAGAGATAACTGTGACGCTGTGTTTCATGAGGCAGTCACACCCTATAAATTACGTACTTCAAATTTGGCTAGTGGTCAGGGATGGGAGGGTGTAATTACAAGTGAGGCAGATGGAGGGATCCTGAATTTAACATTGGAGGAGCTTCAGCTCTTGATCTTGTCCAACAGGTATGACGTACTTGCTCTCTGTGTGGATGAGGAAAAAGACATAGGAAGGATAAGCTAACTGACCACTGCCCTGTGGTACAGGAGGCCATTTGAGCAGGGGGAGCAAAAAGAACAGCACAGTAGTAATGGCAGGGGTATCTATAATTATACGTACAGATAGCATCCTTTATAAGTAGGATCAAGAGTCTCACGCGGTGTATTGCCTGCCTGGTGCCAAGGTAAGGGACATTGTGAGCTGGCTTAAAAGGATTTTGGAGTGGGAGGGGCAGGATCTAGTTATTGTGGTTCATGTTGGCACCAACAACATAGGCAAGAGGTGCTCTTTGGGGAACATCAGGAATTAACAGCACAATTTAAAAAAAGATTGGAGTGGAATAGGGAAGTATTTTTTCATGGCGCACTGGCATCAGTATTAGAACAGCAATGGATGGGCTTCATCTGAACTGATCTGGGAACAGACTAGTGGGAAGGCTAACTAGGGTGGTAACAAGGTTTTAAGTGAGTTAAAAGGAGGGGTCAGGAGACTTAATTAAAATCTCCAGAACAAGCAACAGGACTTAGAGTACCGAAAGGGTCAGGTGTCTAACTTCTGGCATGGCAGATAAGTGGACAACAATGAAAAGGGGTTCAGTTAGTACAAGACTGAGGGTATTGTATTTAAATGCATGCAGTATATGGAATAAGGTAAATGAGTTTACTGCACAGACTGAAATTGGCAGGTACAACGTTCCGAGTATCACAGATATCTGGCTTCAAGGGGATCAGGGCGGGTTATGAAATATCCAAGGACGTGCATCCAATCAAAAGGATAGGCAGAGGTGGCAGGGTTGCCTTGTTAATAAGAAATGAAATGAAATTGACAGCAAGAAGCAAGTAGTCGTCAGAAGGCATGGAATCTGTGTCACTAGGATTGAGGAACTGCAAAGGAAAAAGAGCTTGATGGGAGTTATGTACAGAACCCCTAGCAGTAGTCAGGGTGTGGAGAAGAAAATAAAACAGGAGACAGAAAAGGTACAAAAGAAAAATACCAATAGGATAATCATGGAGGACTTCAATATTCAGGTGGACTGGGAAAATTAGATTGGAAGTGGATCCCTAGAAAAGAGATTTGTGCAATGCCTGCAAGATGTTTTTGGAGCAGCTTGTGGCACAGCCCACTATAGAACAGGAAATTCTGGATTTGGTGACATGCAATGAGACAGACCTGGCCAGGAAAATTAAGTTGAAGGAACTCCTAGGGTCCAGTGACAATAATATAATAGAATTCACCCTGTAGTTTGAGAGAGAGAAGCCAGAATAAGATGCAACAGTTGTTACAGTGATTGATTTTATTGTCATGTGTACCGAAATACAGTGAAAAGCTTTGTTTACGAGCGGTACAGGCAGATCACAGCAAGCAAAGAATGTACAGATCAAAAAGACTTATAGCATTAAACTATACAGGTTACATTGCAGATTACATTATTTGAGGCTAGAATCCATTCAACAGTCTGATAACAGGCAGAAAGAAGCTGTTTTTGAACCTGCTCGTGCGTGTCTCCAGGCTTCTGCATCTCCTGCCTTACAGAAGAAAATTAAGGAGGTCATTACCAGGTGTGATGGGTCTTTGATGATGTTGGCTGCCTTTCCGCAGCAGTGAGCCATGTAAATAGAGTCTGTGGATGGCAGGTTGGCTTCCATGATGGAATGGGCTGTGCATACAACCTTCTGTGGTTTCTTACGGTCCTGGGCAGAGCAGTTGCCATACCAGGCAGTTATGAACCCGGACAGTGTGCTTTCAATGTGCGTCTGTAGAAGTTGGTGATCGACCTTATGGACATGCCAAATTTCCCGAGCCACCTGAGAAAGAAGAGGCACTGTTGTACCTTCTTGACTGTCACATTTACATTGGAAGTCCAGATCAGGTCATTGGTTATCATCACTCTGAGGAACTTCACACCGTTCACTCTCCCAATCTCAGTTCCATTGATGTAAATGGGAGCGTGTTCTGCTCCTGTCTTTCTGAAGTCAATGATCAGTTCTTTAGTTTTGCTGACATTGAGAGACAGATTGTTTTCATCGCACATCACCAAGCCCTTTATCTCTCTTCAGTATTTTGACTCGTTGTTGTTAGATATCCGTCCCACTATGGTAGTGTGATCAGTGAACTTGAAGATGGCATTTGTTCAGAATTTGGCAACACAGCTGTAGATGTACAGGGAGTATAGTATTGGGCTGAGGACGCATCCTTGGGGGGCTCCAGTGTTGAGTGTTATTGTGGAGGAGGTGCAGTTACCTATCCTCACTGATTGTGGCTTGTAGGTCAGAAAGGTGAGGGTCCAGTTACAGAGGGCTGAGCCGAGACCAAGTTCACATGGTTTTGAGATCAGTCTGGAGGGGATATTGGTGCTAAAGGCAGAGCTGTAGTCAACAAGCAGGAGTCTGACGTAGGTGTCTTTGTTCACCAGATGTTCCAGGGATGACTGCAGGGCTAGGGAATTGGCATCCTCTATGGATCTGTTACATTGGTAGGCAAATTATAGGGGATCAAGGCAGGCTGGGAGACTGGAGTTGACATGGGCCATGACCAGCCTCTTGAAGCACTTCGTGATTATTGAAGTCAGAGCCACTGGACAGTAATCATTAAGGCACACTGCACGTGTTTTCTTGTGTACATGGATGATGGTGGTCTTCTTGAAGCAGGTAGGGACTTCGGCATGTAGAAGGGAGAGGTTGAAGATGTTGGTGAATACCTCCACCAGGTGGTCCACACAGGATCTGAGAGCTCAGCTGGGGGCACTTCTGGGCCCTTTGTTTTCCTTGGGTTGACTCCCAGGAAGACAGATGTGATGCCTGCAGCGGTGACAGAGGGAACAGGTGTGTCTGGGGTTGTCGGGGCAGGCGACATTGCACCATTGGCATTCCACTCAAACCAGGTATAGAAAGCATTGAGTATGTCAGGGAGGGATGTGTCTTTGTCTGCTATCTTACACTGTTTCATTTTGTATCCCGTAATGTCTTGCCTTAGACGGTGGGAGTTTATTTGGTAGGTCTGGGCCTCTAACTTGGTGTGGTACTGCTTCATGGCCTCCCTGATTGCTTTGTGGAGGTCATACCTGGATTTTCTGTGTTGGTCCGGATCACCCAACTTGAAAGCTGCATGTCAGAGAATGGATTTCCTGGTTCATCCAAGGGTTACTGTTGGGGAACACTCGGAATCAGTTTTTTGGTACACAGTCCCCCACGCATTTGCTAATGAAGTCCATGACAGCGGTGGCATACTCATCTAGGTTTTCTGCTGAACACGGTCCAGTCCACTGGGTCCAAGCACTCCTGGAGACAGTCTTCTGTTGCCTCAGATTAGCACTGTACTTCTTTTCGTGAAGGATTCTCCTGTTTCAGCTTCTGCTTGTAAGCTGGGAGGAGGAACACAGCGCTGTGATTTGATTTTCCAAAGTATGGGTGCAGGATGAGTGGTAGTGTGATGGTTGATGGTTGATGGTTGTGTTGCAGTGGTCCAGAACGTTCGGTCTTCTGGTGGGGCAGATGTGTTGGTGGAATTCTGACATCACCTGCTTGAGGTTGGCTTGGTTGAAGTCGCTGGCCACAACAGGGACTTGGGGAATTTTTTCCTGTTGTGTTTTTGGCAGTGTAAATCACACCTAGGGCATTCTTCACATCCATGTGGGCTGGCAAGTGGACTGCTGTCAGGATGGCAGATGTGATCTCTTATGTTAGGTAGCAGGTAAGGTATTCTAGGTCCAGGGAGCAGTGGCTTGCCAGGCCACTGATAAAGGTAACTACAATAACATGAATGAGGAGATGGCTAAAGTTGATTGGAAGGAGAGTCTAGCACGGAAGACAGTGGAGCATCAATAGCAGGAGTTCTAAGGGTAATTTTGAAGGCACAGCAGAAATTCATCCCAAGGAAGAAGAAACATGCTAAGGGGTGGAAGAGGCAACCATGGCTGAAAAGGCAAGTCAGGGACAACATAGAAGCAAAGGAGAAAGCATACAATATAAAAGATCAGACAGGGGCAAGACAGGGCATTGGATCAATGGAAAATGAAGTGGGAAAAGTAGTAATGGGAAATAAAGAAATACCTCAGAGAACTGAATGGGTGCTTTGCATCAGTCTTCATGGTGAGTAGCATGAGTAGAACTTGAACAGAGTCAGGGACAAAGGTGAGTGTCATGACCGCGCTGGGGAAGGCGAAGGGTTTGAAGGTGAATCAATCACCCAGCCCATATGGACTTCAGCATTCCGAAGGAGATAGCTGAAAAGATGGCAGAGGCATTGGTAATGATCTTTCAGGAACCACTGGAGTGAAACAAGTCCCATAGGATTGTAAAATGGCTAATGTAACACCTCTGTTTAAGAAGGGAAGAAAGCAAAAGGTGGAAAATGATACGCCGATTAGACTGACCTCGTTTGTTGGTAAGATTTGAGAGTCCATTATTAAGGATGAGATTGTAGAATACTTGGAAAGGCATGGTACAGCAACTGCTCTGTCCAGGACCGTAAGAAACTACAGAAAGTTGTGTGCACAGCTCAGACTATCACCTCCCGTCCATGGACTCCATTTACACTCCTTATTGCCATAGAAAGGCTGCCAACATCATCAAAGACCGCTTCCACCCCGGTAATGCTCTCTTCCAAACTCTTGTGTCACGCAGAAGATACAGAAGCTTGAACACATGCACCAACAAGTTCAAGAACAGCTTCATCCCTGCTGTTATTAGACTGCTGAATGGATCTCTCTAACTTCAATAATGTTGATTTTGCTAATATTGGTCTTGCTTTGTGCACCTCCTGCGCAGCTGTAACCTTGTTAGCCTCGCACTGTCTATGCCCTTGTTTGCTATCATCTGCTCATACTGCTCACAAAACAAAACATTTCACTGTACTTAGGTACATGTGGCTACAATAAATCAAATCAAAGTCACACCTGACAAATCTGTTAGAATTCTTTGAGGAGGCAACAAGCAAGTTAGACAATGGAGAGCAAGTGGACATGACCTATTCGGAATTCCAGGATACCTTTGACAAGGTGTTGCACAGGAGGCTAAATAAGATAACAGCCCACAGTGTTAGCGAATGGATAGACGATTAGCTGACTGGCAGAAGACAGAGAGTGGAGATAAAGGGGTCTTTTTCAGGATGGCAGCCGGTAACTAACTGCGTTTCATTGAGGTCAGTGTTGGGTCCGCAACAATTCACGTTATACATTAATGATCCGGATGAAGGAACTGAGGACCTTGTTGCCAAGTTTGCAGGTGACACAAAGATAGGTGGAGGGACAGGTCATGTTGATTGAGCAGAAAGGCTGCAGAAGGAGTTGGACAAGCCAGGAGGGTGGGCACAGAAGTGGCAGATGGAACACAATGTGGGAAAATATGAGTTTATGCACTTCGGTGGGAAGAATAGAGGTGTAGAGTATTTTCTATATAGGGAAAGCCATTGGAAACTTGAAGCACAAAAGGACTTAGGAGTCCTAGTTCAGGATTCTCTTAAAGTTAACATGCAGGTTCAGTTGAGAGTTAGGCAAATGCAATGTTAGCATTCATTTTGAGAGAGCTAGAATAAAAGACGCAACTGAAACTGTATAAGGCTCTGATCAGACAACATTTGGAGTACTGTGGGCAGTTTTGGGTCCCATATCTAGAGAAGGATGAGCTGGCCTCAGAGGGGAAGTTTACAAAAATGATCCTGGGAATGAAGGCCTTGTAACGAAGAGTGGTTGAGGACTCTGGGCATGAACTTGATGGGTTTAGGAGGATGGGGAGGGTTGGATCTCACTGAAACTTACAGAATACTGAGAGGCCTAGATAGAGTATACGTGAAGAAAATGTTTCCACCAGTCAGAGAGACAAGGGCCTGAGGCCACAGCCTCATAATGAAGGAATTTCTTCAGCCCGACAACAGTGAATCTGTGGAACTCATTTCTGCACAGGGCTGTGGAGGCCAAGTCTTTTAGTATATTTAAGACAGAGATAGATTAGTCCTTGATTAGTAAAGGGGTCAAGGGTTACAGGGAGAAGGTAGGAGAATGGGGTTGAGAAACATATCAGCCATGGTCGTATGGTGGAGCAGACTCAATGGGTGAAATGGCCTAATTCTGTTCCTATGTCGTATGGACAGAACTGCTATGACACATCTTTGGAGCAGGTGAGACTTGAACCTGGGCCTCCTGACAGAGTAACACTGCATTACCCTGCAAGAGACTCCCAAAAAAGGTAACTGGGATTATTTTAATGAACCTGATATACCATGACACACCTGCGGGATAGGTGGGATTTGCAACTTGTGGCTGCTAGATACGTACGTTACCAGCATGCCACAAGACACCTCAGGTGTAAATATCCAAGGGTGCCACATTCGCTGTCGCAGTCATGGGCCCAGTAACAGTCTCCCAGTATTCCGGTCACATGGGGAGCTAATGGAAATATACCCCGGCTGCTGCACCTCCTTCAGAAGGAATGCAACTCTTATACAGACTATTAGTTGCAGCATTGGCAGAACAGGAAATTCGCCAGGGACTGGATCAAATTTGTGACCATCGAGTTCATCCTGGTACCCCTGAGCGGGACAGCCAATTTTCTTCAGTGGGTCTCAAATCTTCCATTCACCCCCCTCTCCAACCCCGCAGTAGATCGCTAACCACTTACTCCCCTCTTTCCGCTTCTCACATCGTGCTTTACTTTCATCATGTCTCAGTTTCTCCCTGTCCTGGTCATTTTCCACCGCTGTTTTTGTTTAGTTTTTTTTCTCTTTTTTTTCAACATTTTACTCCATCTCTAAGCAGCAGCCATATCGCTCTCTACTCCCTATTTTCTCCGCCCAATACGTTACTGACCTGACCAGAAATCCCAGTTGCAGTCCGTGCAACAGCCGCAGGGCACCATCTCCTACCGTGGTCTTGAAGGAGGGAAGAAGTCCGGAATCGGAAAGACTCTTCAATTGCTCCCGATCCCCGGCAAACCAGCACCAGCTGAACAGCTGAACGACCACTGAACAAAACAGCACCAGAGATAACACGGCAGCACCCCAGAAATAATCTCCTGCCTGGAAGAAAGAGGCCACCACCCAGGCATCAGTCCCCAGATCGAAGAGAAAAGTGGCCAGCCCAAGACAGATGAAGACCAGGTCAAGCAGCGAGAAACGAAGCTCATCGCCCGAGCCCATCGTTGCAACAGAAGAGTAGAGGAATTTGTCATTCACTTTAGAGCTGACCGCTTACTTGGAACTTAGAAACGTTTAAGTTCCGCTTTAGGTTTTTGCTGCTGTCGACTCAATCCGCATCTTCTGGACGGCATATTTTTCATCTTATTGATCTAGCTGAGCTCAATTGTAACGTTTCAAGGCATTTCTTTTTCCTAATACTGTACAGTAATTTATTAAAAAACAAACAAAATGGAGAGGAAATGAAATAAGGCAAGAGGGAACAGAACTTGTAATATTTTTCAGTGGCACCCTCTAGTGTTTCTTCCCTCAGTCCGCGCAAGATTCCCGCTCTGAGACTGACTAATCTCACTAAAACAGACAGAAAATACTGATACAGAACATCTGATTTTGTTTTTTATTTACTGGAAGTGGATATAAGGAGCTGACGTATATATACTTGAAAATTGCATCTAATTAGTACCTCAAATGTTAAGCCTGCCTTTTTTTGGTTTAGCATCTCCAGGGAATGTCAAATCATACAAATTAGAAATTAGAGCCAAAATAAGCTTCGCAATATTCATGAAGTGGATATTCAGCCAAAAAAGCCATTTCTGATGAAGGGTCTGGGCCCGAAATGTCAAGCTTTCCTGCTCCTATGATGCTGCTTGGCCTGCTGTGTTCATCCAGCCCCACGCCTTGTTATCTAGGAAGAAAGACTTGTGGGCTTTAAGAAGGCCGGTTCAGTTTACGGAAGTAGAGCTAACAAATTAAAGTATACCCAAGGAATTGGCAATTGGAAAAGGCCCACCACAAGATGCCATAGCTAGAAGAATATTTAGTCTGGGGTCATGTGATTGACAGGGGTTACAGAAATAGAGATATTAAAATATGAGGTGAATCTTGTTAAGGAGACAATGTGAATCAGTAGCAAATGTAGGTCTTCTTTGTTCAGAGTAATGGGTAGAATGACATAATGCTGGATACAAAATTGTCAGCAATATTTTGGAATAACTATAGCTTACAAAGCATGGAGAATTTGGATACTAGTTAGAGGAGTAGTGGACTAATTAGAGGAGTACTGGACTAATCAAGTCCAGCAGTGATAGACATTTATGAAAATTATTTTTCATCAATCTGTTCAGAAATATTATTCCACACCTTTGGAGTAGGTGTGACTTGAACTCAAGCCACCTGCCCCACAGGTACGACATTACCACAGAGCCACAAGATCCCTCATAATGACATCTATTTTGTTTTCTAATCAGGTGGGACTTGATCTCAAATTAAAACTAAAAATGCTGGAAATACCCTGCATGTCTGGCAACATGTGTAGAGAAGAGTAACAGTTAAATTGCAGATTTAAGGAACAACACCTTATCTTCCGACTGGGCACCCTACAGCCCAGACAACTTAACACTGAGTTCTCCAATTTCAAATAACCTTCCCACCCATCCCCCATTCCCTTTCCAGCCCCACCTCCTCCCTTCCATTCCAGCTACCAACCAGATTCACCCCTCCCATCGACCAACCAGGTCGTACATACTACTGGTGTCCACCTATCACCGCCATTCCGCTACCCTCTCCCCACCCCATTACCAGCAGTTCCCCCCACCTCCCCATCCAGTACTAAAGAAGGGTAGTATCCAAAATGTTGATTTCTCCTCCTCCAGATGTTGCCTGGCTTGCTGTGTTTTTCCAACCTCCTGTTTGTCTACCTTGGATTCCAGCATCTGCAGTTTTTTTATGTCTATAACAGAGTTAATGTTTTAGGTTTCAGACATTTTCTTCAGTGTGAAGGAAGATAGAAATTAAAGAAGTGAGGAAACAGATTAGCATGTGTTTCTTTCACTTTTAGGATACTGTGTTCACAGCTGTCAACATGGTCACCTCTACATTGGGGATACCAAATACAGACAAAAACATTGGGGTGACTGCTTTTATCAATAGACTACAGTCTAGAACTCTGGGCCAATGTTCTGGGTTTGAATTTTAGGATGGCAGGTGGAAAAATCTGAATTCAATAAAATCTGGAATTAAAAACTGATCTAATGGCAACCATGCAACCATTGGTGACTGTTGTAAAAACCAAATGGTTCACCCAGAGTATTGTGGTTGACTCTTAAATGCCCTTTAGGCAATGAGGGATGGGCAACAAATGCTATAAATAACTGGCCAGTGATGCCCATATCCTGTGAACAACTAAAACATAAACTACAAGAAGATGTAACTGCACTAGAGAAGATGCAGGAGATTTACCAGGATGCTATCTGAATTGGACTTTTTCAGCTATTAAGAGAAACTAGATAGGCTGGGGTTGTTTAGTTTAGAGCAGGGAAGGCCGAAAGGGAACCTGATTGAGGTATAGAAAATAAGTGGCATAGAGAGGGTAGATAAGAAGAAATTTTTTCACTTTAATCAAGTGATCCATAACCAGGGAGTTATTTTTTAATCAGATTTAAGGTAAAGGGCAGGAAGTTTAGAAGGATTTAAGGAATTTTTTTTCACTCAGATGGTAGTGGATATAGGAACTGATTGCCTGAGAGAGTGGTAGAGGCTGGAACCATCACAACAATTAAGATGTGTTGAAATGAATGCTTGAAGCGCCATAGCATACAAGGCTCTGGGCCAAGAGCTGGAAAATGGAGCTAGAGTAGATAGGTAATTGTTGATGGGCTGAAGGTCCTCTTTCAGTGCTGTAAAACTGCATAACTATTATTCTGTTATTCATTCTCATTCTGCACAAATCCTTTCTTCTTCTTGACCACAACAATTATTATTCCTTTTGCCTTTTGTGCCATGAAATCCTTTGTCATATAACCTCTCTGCTGTCCATCCTATCACAGACCTTCTCCTTTGTTCTTCCAGAACCTTCCTTCCTTCAGCTTGTACAAAATCTATTTCAGGCTGATTGCTTTGCATAGAATCTGGAGCTGTGATCTGATTTCTCCCTTCTCAAATCAGGAACACTGAAGTCAATTGCAGATCATTGCCAGCACTCCTGCCTCACCTGAGTTTAGCTAACTCAGCATGTTCAATGGACAGATGTTCCTTCCAGGAATATGAAATAAGGATTGGGACTGTACCTGAGTCCCAAACCCTCAAAGCTGGAGTGTCAATTTGAGGTCTTCTAGCTTGATTAATTGATTTATTGTTGTTACATGTACCAAGAAACAGTGAAAAGTGTTATTTTGTGTGATCTACAGGCAGATCATACCGTACAAAGTGCACCAGGGTCGCAGAATAGAGTGCAGAATACTGTGTTACAGCTGCAGAGAAGGTGCATAAAGAGAGAGATCAGAGTTAACATTTGAGAGGTCCATTCAATAGTCTGATAACAGCAGGGAAGAAGCTGTTCTTGAATCTATTTGTGCAGATATTCAAACTTTTATATCTTCTGCCCAATGGAAGAGGGTGGACAAGGGTATGACTGGGATGGAAGGGGTCTTTGATTATGTTGGTTGCTTTCCCAAGGCAGCGTTCAGAACTCTCTGTAGTTTCTGGCAGTCTTGGGAATAATAGTTGCCAAACTACGCTGTGATGCATCCAGATAGGATGCTTTCTCTGGTGCATCCATAAAAATTGGTAAGAGTCCTTGTGGATATGCCAAAATTTCCTTAGTCCCTGTGAGGAAGTAGGGGTGTTGCTGTGCTTTCTTGACTGTTGCACGACCTGGGTGGACTAGGATACATTGTTGCTGATCATCACTCCCAGGAACTTGCTTTCGACCATTTCCACCTCAACACCATTGATGCAAACAGGGCCACCTCCTGAAGTCAATGACCCGCTCCTTCATTTTGCTGACATTGGTGGAAAAATTGTTGTTTTTACACTATTTTGCTAAGCATTCAATCTCTTTCCTGTATTCTGTCCCGTTGCTGCTTGAGATCCGACTTACAAACAGTGGTGTTGTCAGCAAACTTGTACATGGAGTTGGGACGGAATTTGGCCATACAGTCATGAGTGTGGAAGGAGTATATTAGGGGGCTGAGTATCCAGTCATGTGAGACATCAGTGTTGAGGATTGTGGTGGAGGGGATGTTCTCCCCTGTTCTCACTGATTGTGGTGTACGGGTCAGGAAGGATCCAGTTACAGAAGGGTAAGCCGAGACCTAGGTCTCAGAGTTTAGAAATGAGTTTGTTTGAAATTATGGTGTTGAAGGGGGAACTGTAGTCGATATGTAGGAGCCAGATGTAGCTTGAAAGATGCAGTAAGCTGTGATGCGAGATTGAGTGAGACAGGGTGCTCTCCCTCTAAACATTTTAAATTTCAAATTAGAAAATGGATCTGGTGGTCAGGCTACATGGGTGGGGGAACGGGAGTCCCTCTTCATAGTGTTGCATCCAGGGGGCATCCCTGGATCCCTGTTGCATCCCTCACTGTTGCATCCAGGGGGCCCTTTAACCCTGCTAGGATTGTTGGTTCCCCCAGTTGGCCGTCAGGAGCTTAATGCAGCTAAAATGTCCAACGCTCTGCTTCCCTTAATTGGTCTCAGGTGGCTTTTACCAAGTTGTGTCTGCTACTCTTCATCAGAGGTCATGGGGTTTTAGACCTGCTGGCATATCCCAGTATTCTACTTCTGCAAAAATAGCTGAAAGGGACCCTGGCCAGGGAGATTAATTCTAGCTCCCACCCACCTCCAATTTTAGCCTTAATCTAGCACAGGAGTTTCCAGTTTTGTTTTACACCACTGTTTGCTGATTTAGTATATCACTGATGTTAATTGAGGAAAATTGAGTTTCTGCTCCTCAGAAAAAGGGTTCAGTGACTGATTTCTTTTTGTCTTGTGAGGTGATCTACTTTTAAAATTTAGTTGGAGGACATAAAGGTGGGAGTAATTTATTTACGTGAACCATACATCATGATACTGTAACTGTTTTCTGTGACTACCACAATATTGGGTATTTGACTCCTATTTAAGGATTTTTTAAAAAATCATTTTGATTGTCATTAAAACAGTTGTTGGGGGCTGCAAAGTCCTAATGTGGTTTTACTATTGATAACAGTAAAACATCAGGGCCCAAAAATCAAAGTTTATTGGAGAAGATTAATCTTTCTTTTGAATGTCATAAATGGATATAAATATGCTCATGTTCCATGACAGGAAAATATATTTTGATGTTGACAGGTGCATTGTTAACTAATGAAATCTGTAGTTAAAGAAGTACATGACCATCTTGAAGCACAAATGTTTTAAAAGCTTTTTCAATACAAACCTTTTCAATATTTTCAATTAATTGTATACATTATATTGCAATGTATTAATCTCGTAAACATCTTATTATCGAAACTTTTTAGAAACTTCATTTTGTACATTTTTGTTTCCAAATGTATCATCATGTCAAATGCTTGCAAAGAACATTCTGTGACCCTGAGTCAAATACAGATCCAATATTCCAAATTTGTCTGGCAAAACTGTGTACCACCATTGGGCTGGAATATCTTGCCACATTTAACTGAAAACTATTTCTTGGTCCTGGTATCTACTCTTGCCTCTCTACAGGACTTTTAGTCTTTGTATCTAAGTCACAGATTTCCTGACTCCTCCTATGATACTACTGATAATAGGGTGGGGTTGGTTGAATAAAAATTAACCACATTAGAGATTAGGTAGTTTTTTAGGGGTGCGTCTGTTTGCTAATTATTGCACAGTGTTCAGTTCCATTCACAGCCTCTGAAGAAGCAGTTCACGTCAACCTACAGCAAGACCGATAACTTTGACATTTAGGTTAACAATAAGATAATCGACATATGAATAACACAAAGCACAACCCCTAACTTTCAACACCTGTGTTTTTCATCAATGACCAGAGGTTTAACCAGACAATGTGAGGAGGATACAAGCTGGATGCTTCAGCATCCTGCTATTTTCTCTTGTTCACAGAAATTGGGTCTGCTGGCTAGGTATTTATTGCCCATCCCTAATCGCCCTTCAGAAGGTGACAGTGAACCACGTTTTGGATTGCTGTAGTCCTTGGACGTAAGAGCGCCTGCTATAGAGGAAATTCCAGGACTTGAAGTAATGATGAAGGAACGGTGATGTAATTCCAAGTCAGGGTGATGTGTGATTTAGTGGGCTGCTTGCAGGTGGTGGTGTTCCCATGTATCTGCTACTCTTGTCCTACTAGGTGGCGAAGTTGTGGATTCGGAAGCTGTTGCTAAAGGAGCCTTGGTGAGTTAGTGCAGTGCAGCTTGTGGATTGTATACACTGCTGCTACTTTGTGTCAGTGGAGGGAGCAAATCAAACGGGCTGCTTTATCCTAGATGTTGTAGAGCTTCATGAGTGTTGTTGAAGCTGTACTCATCCAAGGAAGCAGAGAGTATTCCGTTATGCTACCAATTCATGCTTTACAGGTGCTGGACAGGAATCAAATTTCGTGCTGCAGAATTTATTTCACTGGTCCAGTTCAGTGTGGGGTCAATGGTATCCTCCAGGATGTTGACAGAAATTTGTTTTTAAAGTGGACAGGTCATTGAATCTTCCTTTTACAGCAATTTCATCTGAATTGCGAATGGTAATTCAAGCACTTAATGATTTCTCCAAAATAATCAAAGGAACTTTATTCAAATAAAGAAACAATCACTATACTCCCACTGGATATTTAGAACTCAAACACTGGAGCCAATGTGTTCAAAACAGCATATTCAAGAGTCAAAGGGCAGCAAGAGATGGACAATGAAAACTGGTCTGGCCAGTAACATCTCATGAAAGAATAAAGTGAAAAATAAATCTGAGGTGCTTATGTTTGAATCTGGTCTCAGACAGTAAATGTGGCTGGAAGGTCTGGAATGAGGGGTATTATCTTGATGTGTGGTCAGCTACTTAAGACTGAGAGGAGGAGAAATCACTTCACTCATGGAAAATTGAGAATCTTTGAAATTCTTCATTCCAAAGTGCTGTGGATGCTTTGCTTTTAATGCATGCAGGGTGAAATGGATAGATATATATGATTGGAAGGGAGCATGGAATCAAGATCGAAATCAGGATCTTACAGCCTATTCTTAGTCCCATTTCTTACCTTTCAATTAGAGGATATATTTGCCTCTTTTGATGACTTGGTAGCTCTTTGGCAGAAATCCATTCATCTAATGCTTAATTGGTATTTAACAAAAAACAAAGAACTGAGGATGCTGCAAATGAGAAACAAAAACAGAAATTGCTGGAAAAAACTCAGCAGGTCCGGCAGTAGTTGAGAACAGTTCTGAAGAAGAGTCACTGGACCCAAAATGTTGACTCTGCTTTCTCTCAACGGATGTTGCCAGACCTGCTGAGTTTTCTAGAAATTTCTGTTTTTGTTCCTATCTTGCACTTCCTTGCCTCACTCACCATACCCTTACTTTACCACAAAGTAGGTTCTATGTTGTGTTGAATAGTATGACTCAGCATCCACATGATGAGTTTAACCACTAGCATTGGTAACGTCACTGACATGAATTGGCTATGTATCGCAGCAATGTATGAGTCAACAGAATTTTCAAAGCATTGATTAACAATCAAGTTCTTTACATTTACCCCAGCAAAATTTATTCTGAACCTGAAGTCATTACAGATGTTTGGAGATTTTTAGGCAACTTGTGAAGTAACTGTGGAAGATTGCATAGGAGATTTACCACAAAGGTTCCATGAATAAGAGATTTTAGCTCCAAGATTAGTTGGAAAAGCTCAGATTCTCTCCTTAGGACAATGAAGATTGTAGGTGATCTATTAGGAATGTTCCAGATTATGACAAGTTTATAAGTAGACTAAGAAAAGCTGTTGCCAGTAGCTGATATCATTAGAAGACACTGCTTTTAGTTTTAGAGAGATGCAGTTGTTTGTGAGGAGTAACTTTATTTTTTTTTGTTAGAGAGCCGAAGTGGTATGCTTAGAAATGATGTCTTCAAACCAGACCATTAAGGGTTAATGAGCGACTGAAATAAAGTGGAAAAATGCTGGAAAACAGACCCAATGTGATCACAGCCTGTGTTGACTGAAAAATAGTCATGTGGTATGAATTTATCAGTGGGAACTGTCTTGAAGAGCTGTTACACAGGGCTACCTGGACACGTTATTTCAGCATAACGGAATTCTGGAAAATTCCTGAAAGTACCATGGAATGATGATACAACGTGTAATCTTAGAATCAGCACAGTGTTTATATTGGAGGCTTTGTCCTATTCAGGGGACTTCACCTTGGACTGAGATTGCCAATGGTGCCAAGAATGTCGAGTTCTCCAGGCCAGCCATTGTAAAGTGGGCAGGGGACAGTGAGACTCATTGTTGAACATGTCTAAAGCAGTTTCAGCACTCTTAGTGTGTTTGTGTTTCTAATATATTTATCTCTGCTTAATATATATATTACATATAAAACCACCAATAAACTTGTTAATTAGTATCACATAACTCGTAGAGTATTTTGTTACATCCTACTGAACCCATGATTGAACCAGGACAAGAGCAAATGGTAAAGAACTTACTGGCTGTGAGAGAAGTAGGAATGGAGCCAATTAATTTCAAAGACATTTGCAGACATGAGGGAAATAAACCTGTGGGGCTACAAGGACAGAACAGGGGAATGAGTGACTGAATCTTTCTGTAGATAGCCAGCATGGTCTAAAAGTGACGAATTGTCATTGTCAGTGCTGTAATGATTCTGACTCCATTTATATATTTTCTAACCAACCTGTTTAGATCTTATTACACATTTGTAGATCATACAGGACTTGAACCCAGACCTACCAGGTCTAGGGGGAGGGGCAATACTACTGCACTACAAGAAGGCCCCCTCTGGGTCACAGTTAATGTCATGAAGTTGGTTTTTAAGTGTGTCTGTGGAGATTATCTTCAGCATGGACTGGCTGCTGTAAATGCAGTTTTGTTGCATTTTTTTCTTCTCAATTACCTTTAGCTGCATAACTGTGCATAAAGTGAAAGGAATAAATGGGTTGGTTGAGTTTAACAAAGACCCAATCCAAATTAATCATACTGGATAAATTACATGCAAATTTAAGTATAATTATCGTCAGTTAGGGATTGTCTGTTAAACAATGTCAATGATCTTCATACTTTGCCATGTTTCTACTGATCTGTTATATGCTAGAATTGGAGGAGCACAATGGAAAGCAACAGAAAAGAAATAACAGGCACTTGGGCAGTAACAGCAGAACAGGAGCTCTCTCTTTTCACACAATCTTCATATTTAGCAAAATCAACTTCCTTGATTGCACAAACCTGATCAATTCTGCAGTTCATGTCACATTCAGCTAAATCATAGTTTACAGAATTAAGTTTATAATATTTTTGTAGATAGTAGTTTTCATGGTATAACTTATCCAGTACTGTTTGCATTGACTTAAATGTACCATCTGGAACCTTAAATGCCTCTGTTAAACGGTATTCCAATTGCCACAGTGGAGCTATTGCATTTGCATAGCTTAAATTGAAGAAGTATGTCACTATATCCTAAAGAAAAATCAATAGTTACATGAATTAATGACAATCATCATAGATCAATTACAGCTGGTGCCTAAAGATCATAAATAATTAAAAAGTTCACCATGTGGGGTTTTCAGGTGTTTTGACATTGAGTAGTCAGCACTTGTTGTAGTTACCCTTCTGAATTGGATTGCAATTTTGGATTTAGTGCAAACAAACATTATGGAGTTGTGAAATATTTGTAGTACAGAAGGGAGGCCACTCAGCAGATCATGTCGGTACTAGCTCTAAGAACTACTCAGCCAGTGCTACTTCAAGGTATTTCCCTGAGCACCGTAAGTTTCTTTTCTGATAATATCCAATTTCCTTTGAAAATATCAATTGAAATCTGTCTCCACCAAACTCTCAGGCACAGCAATTCATATTTTACCCGCTTGCTGCATAAAAAAGAGTTTCTTTACATTGCCATCGCTTCTTTTCCTAATCACCTAAGCTAGTGTATCTGTTCCTTGACTCTTCCACCAATGGGAACAGTTTCTCTTGATCCACTCTATTCAGACCTTTTAATTTTGACATTTACATCAATTCTCTTCTCAATCTTACATTCTTTTATGGAGAATAGCTTCAGCTTTAAAACTCTCAGAATTAAGTTCCTTTCCCTGAAACGATTCCCGTGAATCTTGTCTCCACCTTCTTCCTTGTGTTCTCTCCTGCTCTTACATCACTGTTTAAAAACCCCATTAAAGTTACACCTTGTAAATGAGTTGTAACTGAATTCTGGATTGTGATCTGACCAAAAACTACTTTTAAACATATGAAATAGGAACAGAAGTGGAATAGTCACCCCATCAAGTATGCTCAGCCACTTAATAAGTTCATCATTAATGCATCTGTGTTTCAAGTTCCACATCCCCACCTACCCCCAATAACCCTTGATTTCCCGTTAAACAGGAATCCATCTATCTGTGTCCTAAAAATATTAAATGATCCCACCTCCAACTGACCTATGAACTGCTGTTCGATGTCTCTGATTAATTACTAGATTTGGCCAACTAGATCTCATTGTATAAGGTATGGTTCTGAAAAAGTGAATGTTCATGTTACATTGGCCTATTCTACTGATGTTACACAGTTGGTTGTTGGAAACAACTTGTTCTTCTCTCACTTTTGGAGGGAGCAGTTGTTATCTGTACCAGCTCTCTAAGGTCCCAAACGTGACCAAATGTAGTTGTATTCATTGCTATCATGTGATAAACCTTCCTGTCATCTAAGAACAATGCCTCTTCTGCAGATACGCTATGGTGAAATGTCCTCAACTAATTAGTAGACAGGCCCAAAGCAAAGGCAAATAGGTTTGGTAGCAACAAACTATCTCAAATAACCCGTACCCAGTACCACTTTGGATGTGAATAAAGGAGGAATGGTTAGTAAATTTTCAGATGACAACAAAATTGGTGGTGTACTGGGCAGTGAAGAAGGTTCTCTCAGAGTACAACGGAAGCTTGATCAGATGGGCGGATGAGCTAAGGACTGGCAGATGGCATTTAATTCAGATAAAAGCGAGGTGTTGTATTTTGCTAAGGCAAAACAGGGCAGGACTTGTACACTTAATGTAGGGTCCTGGGGAGTGTTGCCAAACAAAGAGACCTTGGGGTGCAGGTTCATTGCTCCTTGAAAGTACAGTCATAGGTAGATAGGGTAGAGAAGAAGGCGTTTGGTACATTTGCCTTTATTGGTCAGTGTACAGTCAGTTCTGTTATAACACAATAGTTCCATTCTCATGCGATCTCACGTTATAAGAAAATCACGCAACAACATTTAAAGTGACATGTTATAGCCAATACAGGTAGGGAAAGTTTGCGTTCTACAAATTTTTCAATCGTGTTAAAACCACTTCACATTGAAGAAACATGCATTACATCAGAACTGAATGTAAATAGTAAAGGAGTTGGGATGTCATGTTGTGGCTGAACAGGACACTGGTTAGGCCACTTTTGGAATATTGCTTTCAATTCTGGTCTCCCTGCTATAACAAAGATGTTGTTAAACTTGAAAGGGTGCAGAAAATATTTACAAGGATGTTTCCAGGGTTGGAGGGTTTCAGTTATGGGGAGATGCTGAATTGACTGGAGCTTTTTTCCCTGGAGCTTCAGAGTTTGAGGGGTGACCTTTATGGAGGTTTATAAAATCATGAGGGGCATGGAAAGGGTAAATAGACAAGGTCTTTTATCCCAGGGGAGTCCAAGACTAGATGGCATGGGCTTAAGGTGAGAAGGGCAAGATAAAAGAGACCTAAGGGGCTACCTTTTCACACAGAGGGTAGTGAGTAAATGGAATGAGCTGCTAGAGGAAATGGTGGAGGCTGGTACAAAAATACCAATTAAAAGACATCTGGATTGATACATGAATAGGAAGGGTTTAGAGGGATATGGGCCAAATGCTGGCAAATGGGACTAGATTAGTTTAGGATATCAGATCAGCATGGACAAGTTGGACCAGCCTATTTCTATGCTGTACTACCCCACATGACTCATCTGGAAGGGTGCTAAATACGATGAAGTGCCAACAGTGGTCATCTGAAAATAGCACGTCTCAAACTTGACTTCACTGTATAAAATCTTTAAGAAGAGAATTGGTTACTAATCATCTTCGTGGCTGGCTGAGTATGAGAATTCTTTAATGTGATTGGGCAGCTTGACGACATCACTACAGCTCGATCTGTGAATCACAGACTCCCTAGAGTGTGGAAATAGGTCATTCAGCCCATTAAGTCTACACTGACCTCCAAAGAACATCTCACCCAGACCCATCCCCCTACCCTTTCCCTGTAACACTGCATTTCCCATGGCTAAAGCATCTAACTTACATAAACTCGGACACTATGGGCAATTTAGCATGGCCAATCCACCTAACCTGCACATCTTTGGACTGTAGGAGGAAACTGGAGCATCAAGCGGAAACCCACACAGTCACAGGGAGATAACGAGCATGGGGCTGGATGAACACAGCAGGTCAAGCAGCATCATAGGAGCAGGAAAACTTGACGTTTCGGGCCTAAACCCTTCATCAGAAAATCTTCTGATGAAGGGTTTAGGCCCGAAACGTCAAGTTTTCCTGCTCCTATGATGCTGCTTGACCTGCTGTGTTCATCCAGCCCCATGCTTGTTATCTCGGATTCTCCAGCATCTGCAGTACCTTTTATCTCTGATACAGTCACAGGGAGAATGTGCAAACTCCACACAGACAGTCGCCTGAAGGTGGAATCAAACCATGGTCCCTAGCGCTGTGAGGTTGCAGTGTTAACCACTGAGCCACTATGCCATCCGGTAGCATTGTGTAATGGGAAAGAGAGCTAAACTTCTCACCATGGGGATTGCAAGAATTCTGAAGATAGCTGTCTTCAAGGTCAGCACCAGTACTTCATCATTGACACAAAATCCAGCCCACTGTATTCTATTCTAATAACTGTTCCACTAAAAAAAAACACAAAAGTAAGAGAGAAGCTCATTCTTTCAAACTCCATGCATCATGACTGGGTCACAGGAAAAAAGAAAGGCAGTTTTTATTGAAGGTAAGCTTCACTATAATCTTGAACTTTGTCACAGAAAATAACTTGCAAATTTGCCCACATTTAGAAATTGAATTTGTTTCTGTCTTCGTGTGAGCCAGGTCAGTAGAATGATAACTAATATTGTAATGCATGGAACAGGAGAGATAACTTGCTTCCTTAAAATGTCATATTTCCTGTATGGAATTAAAGCACTTCCAAATTGGAAATGATAATAAATAACTGAATAATTACAATTGTTCTGCTTGACACAAAAACAACTAAACTAAGTAAAGATTAAGTAAAGATTTAGAATGCATTCTGTCTCAAGATGAAGTGGAATCCAGCAATGACTAAGTGATGTCTTATTTTCATTAATACCTAGATAGAGACAAAAACAGATTCACTCAATATCATTACTGCTAAGCATTCATTTCAGTCTTATCATGTTAGGAACTTTGGAGTGGTGATGTGTCAGCACTTAATTGGCCAACAAGAGATTTACTGGACACAGGCAGAGTTGGGTGAAGTTTACCAAAAAGTGAAGGCAAGGCTGTATAGACCTGACCGTGTACTGCTCAATTTTTGAATTTCTGTTATATAAATGAAGTATTCCTTTTACCCCACTCTCCTGGAGGCATTGGCTGTTGAATAGTTCCAGATGTGCTGACATGCTCAAGAGGCCTTTCTTCATGTGGGTATAAATGTGCTATTCTTCAATGGAAGGCACCACATTTAACATGCACACCCTTTCTGTTACCAACCAATCACTTGACAACATTTAGAGCTGACACTTCAAATTATTTCATTTTACCTAAGTGAGGCTGATTGTAACATTTCAAGTGTTGTTCTGGTTAATCTTCATATAGATAAGAAACAAAACTTGGGACCTACTGGTCTAAAATTTATGGTAGCTGAAGGTATGGCACTTTTACTTGCTAGAAAAGAATAACAAAGGAAGCACTTAAAATGTATCTACAAAATTATGAAGTGCTGAGATTTTAAACCAGACAGCAATCATACCTGGACTTCCAGTGTATTTGTGTTGTACTCAAATACCCGAATTGCTGGGTTGTTAGCTCCATTCTCCACACCAGGCAGTGTTGTTTTCCATGGAGTAATGCCAGGTGTAACAAACATAACTCCTATGGGAGAACCTGGTAGAAACATCAGAAGATATATATTTGACTCTTGCTTTTTGTTCTCTCCTTGAAATATTCATGGTCTATGATCAAAATATTCTGTCATGGTATTCAAAGCTGAAACTACTCTAATGATTCCTCTGGCACCCTGTCCCTCTCAAAGTCTTGGTGACCATAAACCCTGTCCTTGCTGATCTCCATAGATTCTTGTCCTTCAATAGATCTATTCAATAACCCTGTCCTTGGATGAAGAATCTTTGAATATGTTTTAGGCAGCTGTAGATAGGCTCTTGATTATTAAGGGGATGAAGGGTTATCAGAGGTATGCAGGACTGTACAGTTGGGATTAAACCCATGATCTTTTAAAAAAAAAACCCAAAGAACTGCAGATGCTGGAAATCAGAAATAAAAACTGAGATTGCTGGAGAAGGTCAGCAGGTCTGCCAGCATCTGTGGAGAGAAAGCGCAATAATCTTTTACAGTCTGGGAGAAACAACAGCTACTGATGGGGGCTTTTAGTGGCTGACAATGGGTTGGTTGTGGTAGCAGCCCAGGAAATTACGAGGCCTCGTGTGTTGGGGTTGGGGTAAGGACATGGAAGAAAGTGCTCAGGCTTTAGAAGTATTTAGACCATCAGATCATCAGATATAGGAGCAAAATTCAACCATTTGCTCTGCCCTTCAATCATGGCTATATTTCTGAATCCTACTTCCCTGCCTTCTCCCCATAACTCTTGATCCCTCACTAATCAAGAACCAATCTATCTCTGTCCCAAATACATTCAAAGACTTGGCCTCCTCCACAGTCCATTGCGGCAATGAGTTCCACAGATTCACTACCATCTGGATGAAGAAATTCCTTTTCAACTGAGTTTGAAAGGGCTGTCCCTTTACTTTGCGGCTGTGCCCTGGGATTCCAGTCTCTCCTACTAGTGGAACCATCATCTCCGTGTCCAATCTATCCAGGCCTCTCAGTATCTGCAAGTTTCAATGAGATCTCTTCCCCCCGCCCCCAACCCCACCAACATCCTTCTTAATTCTATAGAGTATAGGCCCAGAGTCCTCAACTGCTCCTTGTACAACAAGGTCTCCATCCCTGGGATCATTCCTCTGGAACTCCTCCCAACCAGGACAACCTTCCTGAGATACGGGTCCCAAAACTGCTCTCAATATTCCGAATGTAGTCTGACCAGAGCCTTATACAGCCTCAGCAGTACATTTCTGTTCTTGTTTTCTAGCCCTCTTGAAATGAATACTAATATTGAATCTGCCTTCCTAACTGCTAACTGAATCTGCATGTTATCCTTAAGAGAACCCTGAACTAGGACTCCGAAGTCCCTTTGTGATTCAGATTTCTGAAGTCACTCCAGACTTAGAAAATAGTGTATGCCTCTATTCTTCCCACCAAAATGCATAACCTCACAATGTCCCACATTGTATTCCACCTGCCACTTTTTGCCCACTGTCTTAGTCTGTCCAAGTCATTCTGCAGCCTCCCCACGTCCTCAACACTATCTGTCCCACCACCTTTCTTTGTGTCATCTGCAAACTTAGCAACAACGCCCTCAATCCTTCATCCAGATTGTTAATGTATAGTGTGAATAGTCGTGGTCCCAAAACTGACCCCTGTAGAATCCCACCAGTCACTGGCTACCATCCTGGGAAAGCAACCCCCCCACCACTTATTCCCCACTCTCTGCTTTCTGCCAGTCAGCCAATTCTCTATTCTTCAGAAGACGGGTCTCGACCCAAAACGTCAGCTTTCCTGCTCCTCTGATGCTGCTTGGCCTGCTGTGTTCATCCAGCTCTACACCTTGTTATCTCAGATGCCCCAGCATTGGCAGTTCCTACTAGCTCCGTGATGTAGTCTTCATTTACCTGTCCTAACCTTTGCTCGTAGCCCAACGTTCATTCTTGTCGCTTCCAGTAAAGTGCCATGGGCCAGTTGAAAGGTTATGGGCCATAGATAAATACATGTGAAGGGGCACTTGTGGTGTTGTGGTAGTGTCCCTGCTTCTAGGTCAGCTGATCCAGCTTCAAGTCCCACCTGCTATGGAGGTATGTGCCATAACATGCCCAAAGAGGTCTTTAAAAATAATTGTGAATTGACGGTGTTTACACTGGTTGCTACGTGTGCACACAAACATATAAATGGCATTCAAGGGAAAAAAATGATGCTGAGAAAATCAAAGGCCCATTAACCACTGTCTGGTCAAAATTCTGAAATATATCAGAACGACAATATAAGATTACAATAATCAAGACTGGAAATATATTATTTGTAACCAGTAATCTACTGAGTACACCAAATCTACATTTGGAAATCCTACACAAGTAGGTTTAGTATTGAAATGACTCCATGGAGGCCAGTATCCAATCACCAGGTCACCCTCTATTTTCTGTTTGGAGAGTCCTTGACACTTATCCAGCTCTGAGTGAATAGAAACTCTGACACTCCTGTTTGTATCTGTCAGCCAGGGCTTCCTGTTGGGGTTGTTAATCTGGTCCAATCAGGGTACTCTCATTCTGTTAGGTCCACCTGGCTGACCTCGTTGCAATCACTACAAATATAAATAAGTACTGAAAGGTTTTCAATTGCATCTTTTTGCTTCAGAGTTAGACTCAGACTTGCCCAAGCATATGACGCTCAATTTTGAGAACTGAAGAAATCTACTAGAGATAATTTAGAAACTTGAAATTTTACGCTCGGCTGATGATAAATACAACCAAGCCTGAAAGCAGTATTTTATAGGTGTGGTCCTTGGAGGGTAAGGTCAGAATTCCTAACGACATCCAGGGGCCATTACAGAAGGCCTCTGCAAAGAAAACCATCTGAAGTAAAGATGCTCCAATATTTTCAGCATTTCACTCAGTAATGTTAACGTTTGCTGATCCATAAAACCTTTTTGAGATTGTTGATATGCTTGCAATTTAAATGAAGATTTAAACATAAGTGTTCAAAATACACATCATAGACATAAAAATAACTTGTGCAAATTACAGGAAGCCACTGCTTTCTTAGCTCCGCCCCTCCACAACTCTGTCAAATCACACTGCTCACACAATCCCTCCCATCCACATTTTCATTCTCTGGGATCACAGCAATTTTCAAGCCTCAACTGAGTCACAGTGGGAGAATATTTGGCAAGCACCACTGTTGGAGAAATGAGGACAAATAATGACCCACAGTAGAATTCAAAGATTTTTAAACGCTATCACTGACACTCCAATTGTTGTTGTAAACAATGTGATTCTATTGTGGAAGTAATGAAAAGGTTTGTTTTGCCTCTTGCATAGTTCTGTCATCATGGCAGCAACAAGTCCTGGCCTTGATTTTGAATTATTTTCTAACTTGTTTATATTGTGGGATAGATTTGAATGATTCTAAATATGTTCTCTTGAAGCTTTCCACTGTGCACCTTCATCAGATTCCTGGTTGCATAATCTGCATAAAGTTGCCATTAGTTAATGGTTTCAAAAAAATGTTGTCACCACACTATTGAAAAGATGTCATTACACTGAGGAGACTGCAGAAGAGATTCACTAGTCTTCTGGGATAAAAACTTTCAGTTACGAAAAGACTGAATAGGCTGTGTTTGTTGTTTCCTTGGAGTAGAAGAGGCTGATGGTGGAAATGCGATTGAGATTAGACATAGACAGAGTAGATCGTGTGGATTCTTTCTCCCATGACAGATGTACTTAAGACCAAAGGGCACAAGTTTAAGGTGAGCAATAAGTGGTTTAGAGGACATTTAAGGTTTTTTTTTGTTTTCACCCAGAGGGTGGTAGAAATATGGAACATACTTCCCAATAAGATAGTGGAGCCAGATACTCTTGTAACGTTTGAGAAGCATCTAGATAAGTGCTTAAAATTCTGGGGCATAGTAGGCTATGGGCCAAGTGCAGGTAAATAGGGTTAATGCAGTTTTGTAACAAAAACAGAAACCGCTAGAAAATTCTCAGCAGGTCTGGCGGCATCTGTGGAGAGAAATCAGGATTAACATTTCGGGTCAAAGGACCCATTAACAATTGAACATAAAGATTCTTTACACAAAAGAAAAATAAACTATTAAACAATATGCAAGAATTATTCGAAATTGTTTTATTACAAAGATTCAAAATAAAGATTCAACCTTTTTACTCTAATAACCTCACAGACACCCAAACCTCAGTTCTTTGTTCATTTAGCACCGCCGTTATTGGTTCCTGGACCTTTGCTCTTAGCAAGTTAGGATTTTGATTTTCCTCACCTCTGACTGCTTTAGAGATTGATATTTATCACATTTCTGCTGTGACACATCGTTTCTGTCTGATTAAACTTACACATTGTCTATGTGCTTCTAGGTGGTTCTGTCTTTGTCATATTGGACTCCCATTGCTAGACAAAATTGGTTCTATTTTCTCCTACACTTTTCCTTTAATGTATGAAACTGTTCACCTTAAGGTTTTAATCACATTAAAATTCATGTAAATAAGTTCAAGACACCCAGCCATGTTCTCAAAACAAATTTAAAATGATTCAGAAGCTACGTCTTCCCTCATAAGACACAACTGTAAGAGACCACATTTCTTTTGGGGCTATAAACTGAAATGGGGGTGGACTGCTATAACTGAACTACCAGGAGAGTTTTCTAATCAACTGTTGCCTAAGTTTGAGCAGTGTGATTCTAATATTGCTTTTTGCACCAGTGAAAGGGAAAGGAACATCTGCTGCTCCCTCTGTGTGAAGGAAAGACAGAAAACAAGAAAGAGAGAATTATAAAAACGAGAGATTTAGGTCCATCTGATCAACCATTGAACCAAATAACAACTGTTACCCGATAGACAATAACATGTCACCACTGATAAAATCAAAAGGGCTGAGTAAAATAAATCTTCAATTTGTGTTTGGGACTTTGGAATTTTGGATCTTTATTTACCTTGTCTATATTCTTTTTCCACCCATAGTATCTGTGTTAAACCATTTATCTTTTGTCTGTCTTAATCGTGTGTGTGTGTGTTTACGCATGAATGCATGCATTTGGTTTGCGAGTTTTGGAAGGGATATAGTTTAAATTGAATAGTAGTTGCCTACTAGTCTCTTTTTTCCTTCTGCTCTTGTCAAAGTTAGCACTTTTTAATAAATGGTTATTTTGCTGTTACATACAAAACCTGGTGTGAATTGCTTCTGTCCTGAGTAGCAGTCAGTCAGGCAAATTGGTCATTTTGGTGGTCCAAAATGAGCCCAAACTGAGCTTTATCGAGTTTATAGATCAATTGTGTACTGTAAAGTGTTTTGAAGAAAAAAAAAATCACTCAATTGAAGGGTTTGCAGTGCAACAGATCATTTGGCCCAATTTATCTGACAGCGTTTATTGTCCATATGAATCTCTTCCCATCACTCTTCCAAATCTCTTCTTTTCAGTCCTTTCTCAATCACACACTATCTACCTTTTCCTTAAATGAATCTGTGCTATTTGCCTCAACTTTGATGCCATCTTTCAAACCCATGACTTCAGCCATCTAGAAGGACAAAGGCAGCAGATGCTGGGAACATCATCACCTGTACGTTTTCCTCCAAGTTACACACCATTCTGACTTGCAACTATATCACCGTTCTTTCGCTGCTACAGAGTCGAAATCGTGGAACTCCCTAACTAACTAGAGCACTGTGGGTGTGCCTGCACGGCATGCATGTAACATTTAAGAAGGTGGCTCTCCAGCCCATTCTCTCCTGGGCAGTTGGGGGTAAACAATAAATTTTGGCTTTGCAAGTGATGTCCCTTGACTGAATAATAAAAGAAACTACTCCACATTCTAACTACTCTCTTCATAAACTTGCCCTGAATTCCCTATTGGATTTAGGAGTGAGCTATTTATGGTCTCTATTGTTGGTCTCCTTCAGTGGAAACACAAATTTCATAATCACCTTACTAAACTTTTTCACGACTTCATATGACCTCTTCTTTTGGCAAATTAAAACTGATTCTGCAAGTTTATCAATGTCAACTTCTATTAATATGCATTCTTCCTTAGTCTTAACTCCAATTTGGAGTCAAGGACATTTTTTAATGCTTCTGACTTCCTAGTTTTGAATTGTTAATAATACTGTGAACAATAATCGCATCTTTACCGTTCTGAGTAGCTGTTCTCCATTTTGCTATCAGTTCCCGAACCTCACATTTTCTGACCTTCATCATGAATCAATCTTGCAATACTTTTTACTTCAGTGGTTCACAAACCTTTTTTCATTTGTCACCACTTAGGCAGGGGAAAGGACCTCACAGGCTATGTACCAAGCCTACTCAACCCACTTCTACCATCACTGCAAACCAATGAAGTAATGCCAGCTTCCACGCTGGATAACTTTATTTCTAGGTGGAACTCTAAATTCAGCAGATTCCACTTTGTTTTCAGCCCAACACCTTGTATGCTGAAGCAGTAACATTTTTTTGCTTACAAAGTCACATTGCCACTGCTCACATATATGATAACTTGTGCTGCACAAACTGGAGCCACATGTATCACATCCTGTGGGTGAAGGGAAGATGGTTCTGGCTGGTTCTGTAAGTTGACCTTGGCTACATCAATGACTTGCATTTTAAATCTTCCCGTGTACTACCTGAAGCACCCACTGAAAGCCATTATTTTATTGAAAGTCGTTGATATATGACATTTACCCCAGAGTAATGTACAAGCTGATGCTATTATTTGACAAGTTAAATCCCAGACTGAAATCTGGCTTGATCAATCATTTTGGTTTTTATTAGATTGTCTTTGAATCTGAAGCATTGCACAGTTAACAACAAAACGTATGTTTATTAATCAAATAAGTAAAGAAAAAAGGGAAAAAGCAAACTATTTACATATAACACAAGTTTAAAGACTTTGAAATAAATGATGAAATACAATCCTGTTTATTCTAACCAGAACCCTCTTCCCCTCCCCCATTTCTGATGAAGGGTCTAGGCCTGAAACGTCAAGTTTTCCTGCTCCTATGATGCTGCCTGACCTGCTGTGTTCATCCAGCCCCATGCTTGTTATCTCGAATTCTCCAGCATCTGCAGTACCTTTTATCTCTGATACAATTTTAACCCCACTGCGAAGCCTCTTCTAAGGATGCCTACCCTGAAGAAGTTACCCTCCTCCCTCCAGACCCTCTATCCATCCTCTATCCGCCTCCCCCTCTCTCCCTATTTATTTCAGAACCCTCTTCCCCTCCCCCATTTCTGATGAAGGATCTAGGCCCGAAACGTCAAGTTTTCCTGCTCCTATGATGCTGCTTGACCTGCTGTGTTCATCCAGCCCCGTGCTTGTTATTCTAACAGCACTTCTGTATGGTACTGTCTATCACACAAAAGGTTTGACTTGGCTGTGGTTTCAACTCCCAGTTTGGAGAATTGAATCACCTCTTCCTTGAGCCTTCATACAACTGAGCGTAGACTCTCTCAGCTTCACATAATCCCTTTAGGATTTTAACCAATCATTTCTCATCTGAATGTTCAAACTAAACTCCTTACAGAGGTAACCAATTTCTTAACCGTTCTAAACTATCTTTAGGAGCAACTGATTTACATATCCAGCTTCAGCCAAGACTTCTGAAAGCCTGAAATGCAAAAGGTTTTCCAAGTTATGGGTGCTTCAACTAATCAA
>JAHRHZ010000026.1:5768210-5808817 GCA_024137785.1 Ginglymostoma cirratum | reverse complement strand
AAAATATAAATATATTTTCAGAATAGCATGATTAGCATGTAGACAGACATCCAAGAGTTCCTTGCTCCTATCAAATGTAGGCTCAGGATTTTCATTTGGTTTCTATGTAGGGTGCTTAAGCTAGTAAGAAAATTCTGTTAGTTCACTGCAAAATCTAAGTTACTATTAAGAACACCTTTGAGAACCACATGGAAATCTATAACTTGAAAGGGACTTTATCCAGAGATTCACCGTATGTTCATCTAATCTAATATGACTACAGGAACGAGAAAAGTCTACTTTGACATCAATCTTGGAGTATATTTGGGGGCTTGCACTTCATTATACCAGCCCAAGTCAGTATTCTGTTCCTTGCTGAATTTGGAATACATAATTTTTGAATGCTTCAACTGAGTAAAGGTTTTGTTTTAACATTTGAGGGTCTGTTTATTTGTCTTTAAAGTTTATCTTTAAGATGGAATTACTTGGAATGGTGTGCATGTGACCCGTTCTCACTTCAAACTTTAGCCTCTTCCTGTCAGAAGCTATTTATCTGAACTTCCTCCAGACCTTTGAAGGTGCAAAGACATTGTTCTATCCTCTTCCCTACATCCTTCCCATATGCACATAAAGAAAGGTGGTAAAGAAAGTGGAGATGTTGCAATTACCTACAATCTGTTAACACATTACCTCTTTCATTTCTCTGTCCCAAATTTAAATATTAAACTTTGACTTTGTCTGATTATTTGTTCCTAAGTTGAATCTGTAACTTCTCTCTTCCTATTTTCAATTTTGGGATGTTCTGTTTTAAGCTCTTTGATCCCTAATCTTAGTTTCTCAAATACAAAAGTGATGAAGTGAAAAGCAGTAGTTTTGGTCATGAACATTAAAGCTCTCTGTACCAATGTCTCAGTTTCAAAATAACCCACCTACCTTATTCTTTTTACCAGAGCTCCTGAGTAAATTGGGGAGGAGGCAGATTTGAGTGCTGTTTGACTCTATCACTCTATGTGCTTCACTGATGCCTGGCTGGACGATTCTTACAAAGATGGTCTTCCATCTAATGTTCACCACTGTTACTTTGAGACATTGAGAATGGCCTTAAATGATTTAGCCCCCTGATTTGCACCCTGCACATTGAGAATATTCTTTTATTCATTCATGGGATGAGGGGCATCATTGGCTAGGCAGAATTTATTGCCCATCCCTAATTGCCCAGAGGGCATGGAGGTTGTTGAGGTTGGTTGGCTCGCCAAGCTGGTTTCTTGTTGTAGCTTGGGTTGTGGTTGTTGAGGTTGGTTGGCTCGCTGAAACAAGAAACCAGCTCGGCGAGCCAACCAACCTCAACAACTTCGACACCCACAACCCGAGCTACAAATCTACTCCTAAACTTTAGTGCCCAGAGGGCAGTTAAGGGTCAACCACATTGCTGTGGGTCTGGAGTCACACGTAGGCCAGACCAGGTAAGGATGGCAGCGTCCTCCCCTAAATGACATTAGTGAACCAGATGGGTTTTTCCTGACAATCAACAATGGATTCATGATCATCATTAGATTCTTAATTCCAGATATTTACTGAATTAAAATTCCAGCATCTGCTGCGGCAGGATTCAAACCCAGTCCCTGGAACTTTATCCGGGTACCTGGATTAACAGAGCAGTGATAATAACACTAGGCCAACGCCTCCTCAATGGAGGAGAAATTTCAATGGAGAGTGAAATTGCATTGGTGTAAAACTAGATGTGTGCTTGCTCCAGTAGGTTTCCTGTTCAACTAATGAAGGGCAGAATTGTCCCAATATGTCTGAACATAGGACCATAAAATATTAGAGCAGAATTAGGCTATTTGGCCAATTAGGTCTGCTCTGCTCTGCGACCATGGTTGATATGTTTCTCAACCTCATTCTTCTGCCTTCTCCCCATTACCCTTGACCTCCTTACTATTCAAGAACTTATCTATCTCTGTCTTAAAGACACTCAATGACTTGGCCTCCACAGCCTTCTGCAGTAATGAGATCCACAGACTCACCACCCTCCGGCTGAAGAAATCCTTCTTTATCTCAGATCTGAGGGGTGGTCTCTTCACTCTGAGGATGTGCCCTCAGGTTTTAGTCCCTCCCAGTAATGGAAACATCATCTCCACATCCAATCTGTCCAGGCCTCTCAGTATTCTGTAATTTTCAATGAAATCTCCCCATCGTCTTTCTTAATTCCATTGAGTACAGGCAGCATCCTCAGCCGCTCCTCATACGACAAGCCGTTCATTCCCAGGATCATTTTTATGAACCTCCTCTGAACCCTCTCCAACGCCAGTACATCCTTCCTTAGATATGGGGTCCAATACTGCTCACAGTATACCAAGTGCAGTCTGACCAGAGCCTTATTCAGCCTGGGCAGGACATCTCTGCTCCTGTATTCTAGCCCTCTCAAAATGAATATTAACATTAAATTTGCCTTCCTAACTGCCAACTATACCTGCATGTTACCCTTAAGAGAATCCTGAATTAGGACTCCTAAGTCCCTTTGTGCTTTAGATTTCCAAAGCCTTTCCCCATATAGTTAATAGTCTATGTCTCTATTCTTCTGACCAAAGTATGTAACCTCACACTTTCCCACATGTCTCACCTTAAAAATATGCCCCATAGCTTTGGACCCCACACACACCACCCCCCACTCCACCTCCACCATAGGGAAAAGACCTTTGCTATTCATCTTATCCATGCCTCTCATGGTTTTACAAACTTCTATTTGGTCACCCCTTAACATTCTACGCGCCAGTAAAAAAAAAGTCCCAGCCTATCCAACCTCTCCCTATAACTCAAACACACCAGTCCTGGCAACATCTTGGTAACTCACTTCTATACTCTCTCTGGCTTAATAATATCCTTCTTATAACAGGCAACCAACCGGACACAGTACTCCAGAACAGGCCTCACCAACATACTGTACAACCTCAAGATGACATCCCAACTCCCATACTCAAAGGTCTGAGCAACGAAGGCAAGCATGCTAAACACCTTCTTAACCATCCTGTCTACATGTGATGCAAACTTTAAAGAATTATATACCTGAACTCATAGGTCTCTTTGTTCTATAACACTACCAAAGGCCCTACTTTTAATAAGTATAAATCCTGCCCTTGTTTGTTGCACCAAAATGCAATATCTCGCATTTATCCAAATTCAACTCTATCTGTCACTCCTCAGCCCGTTGACCCAATTAATCAAGATTTCTTTGTAATCTTAGATAGCCTTCTTCACTGTCAATTTTGATGTCATCCGCAAACTTACTAACTATGCCTTCTATATTCACGTCTAAATCATTTATATAAATGGCAAAAAATGTACCCAGCACTGATTCCACCACCATTCTCTGTCTGCTGTTAAGCCAATTTTATAGCCAATTAGGAAGCTCACTCTGAATCCCATGTTCTGTAACTTTACTAATTAATCTACCATGTGGAACCTTGTCAAAGGCTTTACTAAAGTCCAATTAAATAAGGTCTACTGCTCTGCTCTCATCAATCTTCTTTGTTACTTCCTCAAAAAACTCAATCAAGTTTGTGAGACATGATTTCCCTCACACAAAACTGTACTGACTATCCTTAATTATTCCTAGCTTCTCCAAAAGCATATAAATCCTATCTTTCAGAATCACCTCCAACAGCTTACCCACTTCCAAAGTTAGAGTCATAGGTCTATAGTTCCCAGGCTTCTCCTTACATAGTTTCTTAAACAAAGGTACAACATCTGCCACCCTCCAGTCATCCAGCATCTCACCCATAATTATAGATGATACAAATACTTCTGCAAGGTGCCCCACAATTTCCTCCCTGACTTCCCACAATATCCTGGGATACACTAGATCAGGTCTCAGAGATTTATCCACCTCTATCTTTTCTAAGACCTTCATCACTTCCTCTTCCGTAAGGTTAACTGTTTTGAAAACCTCAATGTTTATTTCCCTGACAGTATAGCCTACATTTCTTTCTCCACAGTAAAAACTGTCATGAAATATTCATTTTATATCTCCTATTTCCTAAGGTTCAACACAAAGATGATCTCTTTGATCTTTAAGGGGACGTACTCTCTCTCATTGCTCTTTTGCTCTTGATGTACTTGTAGAATCGTTTTGGATTATTCTTAACCTTATTTGCCAAAGCAATATCATATCCTCTCTTTATCTTCCTAATCTCCCCTTTAATACTCTTTATACTGCTCAAGAGATTCATTTGAATCCAGTTGTCTATATTTAATATGATTTTTTTTTACTCTTGACCAGAACCTCAATATCTTTATTCATCCATTGTTCCTTAATCCTACCAGCCCTACCTTTCGCTCTAACAGGAGCGTAAGGACTCTGAACTCTGATTATCACACTTTCCTTTATCCAGATTGTTAATGTATAACATGAATAGTTGTTGTTCCAACACTGACCCATGCCGAAATTCACTAGTCACCTGCTGCCATCCTGAAAAGGACCCCTTTATCCCTGCCTTCTGCCAATCAGCGAATCTTCTATTCATGCCAGAATCTTGCCTCTTACACCATGGGCTCTTATCTTGATTAGTAGCTTCCTGTGGCACCTTGTCAAAAGCCTTCTGCAAATCTAAATAGATCACATCCACTGACTTCTCTTTGTGTAATTTGCATGTTCCCTCCTCAAAGCATTCTAACAGATTTGTCAGGCATAATCTCCTCTTGATGAAATCACACTGACTCATCTCTATGTTACTATGCACTTCTTAGTATCTTATTCTTAATAATGGACTCTAAATCTTACCGATGATTGGAGTCAGACTCAAAAACAAAGTTGCTGGAAAAACTCAGCAGGGCTGGCAACATCTGTGAAGAAAAAATCAGAGTTAATATTTTGGGTCCGGTGACTCTTGCTCAGAACCCTGCTGAGCTTTTCCAGCAACTTTGTTTTTGCTCCTGATTTACAGCATCCACAGTTCTTTCAGTTTTATTTAAAGTCAGACTAATTGGTCTACAATTTCCCATTTTCGGCTTCCTTCCCTTCTTAAACAGAGGTGTTACATTAGCCATTTTCCAGTCCGCTGGGACCCTCACTGACTTCAGTGATTCCTAAAAGACCACCATAATTTCCTTAGCTCTCTCCTTCAGTACCCTGGGGTGTGGACCATCTGGGCAAGGTGTATTATCCACCTTTCAACTTCCTCTGCACCTTCTCCTAATTGATGGCCACTACACTCACCTTGTGGTAGAATATTAGCGAATGCAGGGAATCAGAAAAGCTTCTAATTGAAGGAGTTAATTTAACTCAGGAAAGGGAAGCTAATGTGCCATACTGAATTTTCCTTCCTCTCCCTCTGTGTATTTATATTGGGAAATTGAATACAAAATTAGAGAGGTCATGCTTTAGTTTCTTTCATTCATTCATGGGATGAGGGTGTCACTGACTAGGCCAGTATTTATCGCCCATCCCTAACTGCCCAGAGGACAGCTAAGGGTCAGCTAACATTGCTGTGGGTCTGGAGTCATATGTAGACCAGAATAAGGTACGGATGACAATTTCCATCCCCAAAGGACATTTGGAACCAAACGGGTTTTTCCTGACAATCAACAATGGTTTCATGGTCCTCGTTCAACTCCCAATTCCACATTTTTACCTGAATTCAAATTCCACCATCTACTATCAGAGATAAAAGGTACTGCTGGAGAATCCGAGATAACAAGGTGTGGGGCTGGATGAACACAGCAGGCCAAGCAGCATTCAAACTGAGGACCCCAGGCCATTACCAAGATCTCTGGACTAATAGTCTAATGATAATACTACTAGGCCATTGCCTACCCTTCTAATACAGGGTATCGGTGAGACTGCATGTGCAGTACAGCGTTCAGTATTGGTCTCCTTGATTAAGGAAGGATGTAAATTTGTTGCAAGTAGTTCAGAGAAGATTTAACACATGGAATGAGTGAATTTTCTTATGAAGAAAGGTTGGCAGGTTGGGATTGTATGTACTGGAGTTTAGGAGACGAAACAAAGACTTGACCGAAACAAAGGCTTGAGAGGTCTTGATAGGGTGAGTATGGAAAGGATGTTTCCTCTAGTGGGACAATCTAGACTTTGGGGTCACTGCTCAAAAATAAGGCCTGTCTGTTTAAAGCAGAAAAGAAATACTTTCTCAGAGGAGTCTTTGGAATGATCTGGAGCATTAGGTGGGAATGTAATGATCTTTTTAACGGCAGAGCAGCTTCCTCCTGTTCCTAATTCATGTGTTGTGTATATATTTGCATGTTAATATATGTTAAGCATGGTGGTGTTCTATAACTGTACAATTCACAATGTTAAACATCATCTGGGCAGTTATACCAACTAAATTTGCTCAAGATAGTTCATATGGAGTAAACTAAAATCTGTGATCATACCTTTTCCCTGTTGCATACCATCTCTGAATGGGATGTTATGAGAATAGACCAAGAACCACAAATCTGTTTTTCTTATGGCTAACTGTTGGATGAAGCCACGTGCGTACATTCAATAGTGCCTTCACTTCTGAGGTCAGAAAGCCGTGGTTTCCAATCCCACCCCAGATATTTAAGTATACAATTTCAAGTGATGGTCTAGTGCAGTACTAGAGAAATGGCACACTTTGACAAGTGTTATCTTTCAGGCGGGATATTAAACTGAGGCTAGTCTGCTCCGCTCTCTTAAGCTAATGTTAGAAGATCTCATGTCACTGTTTTGAAATGAAACTATCCAATTCTTCCTGTGACCTGGACAAGAGATTCCCCTCAACCAATACTGGTTATCAGTTGTGAAACATGTTATCTGGTCAGCGTTGTTTGTGCTACCTTACTCTGTGCAAGACAGCTGCTACATTTCCTACAACAGTGACTACACTTCAAAAAATACTTAATTGTCTGGAATGCACTTTGGGACATCTGGAAGCCTGAGAAAAGTGCAAATCTTTCCTTTGTTATAATTCCATCAAACAGATACTTTAAAAAAACCGATTAGGTCAGAAACATTCAATTATACAATAATGGATTTTCATAATGTCCAAAAGGAGATAGACAGCAAGCTCTCATGAACAGCAAGGTCACATCTCACTCCCTCACCACTAGAATCTTGTGACCAAGTCCACAGACTGAATCATGAATTCAGAACATTGATTCAGGGATCAGTGGTAGGTAACTTATATAGTCATGAAATCAAAGAGTCATACAGCATGGAAACAGACCCTTTGGTCCAACACATCCGCAATGACCAGACATCCCAATCTGACCTAGCCCCATTTGCCAGCATTTGGCTCATATTCCTTTCAACCCTTCCTACACATTTACTCATCCAAGTACCTTTTAAATGTTGTAATTGTACCCAACTCCACCACTTCCTCCAGCAGCTCATTCCATACACACACCACTCTCCGTGTGAAAAAGTTACCCCTCAGATCCTTTTTAAATCTTTCCCTTCTCACCTTAAACCTCTAGCTTTGGACTCACCCACCCTAGGAAGTATATTTTGGCTATTCACCCTGTCCATGTCTCTCATGATTTTATAAACGTCTACAAGGTTACCTCTCATTCTCCGACACTCCAGCTAAAAAAAACCCAGCCTATTCAGCCACTCCCTATTAGTCAAACCTTTCAGTCCTGGCAACATCCTTGTAAATCTTTTCAGTACCCTCTCAGGTTTAACAACATCCTTGCTTTAGAAGAGCAACCAGAATTGTATGCAACATTCGGAAAGTGGCCTCACTGATGTCCTACATAGCTGCAACGTGACATTCCAACTCCTAAACTCAATATTATGACCAATTAAGGCAAGCATGCCAAACATTTTCTTCACCACCCTACCTACCTGTGACTCCACTTTCAAGGATCTATGTACAAGTTGTTGAAGGTGATGCTGAGAGACAGGATTTACATGCATTTGGAGAGGCAGGAACTAATTAGGGATAGTCAGCATGGCTTTGTGTGTTGGAAATCATGTTTCATAAAATTGATTTGAGTTTTTTGAGGACATATTCAAAAAGATTAATGAGGGCGGAGAGGTAGATGTTGTCTACATGGACTTTAATAAAGCCTTTGACAAGGTTCCGCATGGTAAATTGATTAGTAAAGTTAGCTCACACGGGATTCAAGGTTGGCTTTTCGGTTAGATACAAAATTGATTTGACAGGAGACAGAGGGTGGTGGTGGAGGGTTGTTTTTCAGTCTGGAGGTTCCTCTGACCAGCGGTGTTCTGCAGGGATGAACGCTGGGTCCACTGTTATTCATCATTTACATAAAAGATTCAAAGAAGAATTTGGGATGCACGGTTAGTAAGTTTGCAGATGACACCAAAATTGGTGGTATAGTCAACCGCGAAGAAGGTTATCTAAGAATACAAAGAGATCTTGATCAATTAGGCCAATGGGCTGAGGAGTAGCAGACGGAGTTTAATTTGGATAAATGCATGGTATTGCATTTTGGTAAAGCGAACAAGGGCAGGACTTATACAGTTAATGGTAGGGCCCTGGGTAGTGTTGTTGAACAGAGACCTAGGGGTCCAGATACATAATTCTTTGAAAGCTGTGTCACAGGTAGACAGGGTGGTTAAGAAGGCATTTAGCATGCTTGCCTTCATTGCTCAGACCACTGAGTTTATGAGTTGGGACATAATGTTAAGGGTGTACAGGATGTTGGTGAGGCCTCTTTTGGAGTACTATGTACAGTTCTGGTCACCCCGCTGTAGGAAGGATATTATTAAATTAGAGAAGGTTCGGAAAAGATTTACCAGAATGTTACCAGAACTGGAGTGTTTGAGTTATAGGGAGAAGATGGATAGGCTGGGACTATTCACTGCAGCGTAGGAGGTTAAGGGGTAGAGGTTGATAAAATCATGAGAGGCATAGATAAGATTAATAGCACACGTCTTTTCCCTCAGGTTGGAGAGGTGGGGGAACGGGGACTGGGATGCTGTCCAAAACCAGTGGGTATATTTTTATGGTGAGAGGAGAAAGATTTAAAAGGGACCTAAGAAGCAATGTTTTCACACAGAAGGTCATTCATATGAACTGCCAGCAGAAGTGGTAGATGCAGGTACAGTTACAACATTTAAAAGTAATTTGGACAGGTACGTGAATAGGAATGGTTTAGAGGGATGTGGGCCAAACATCGGCGAGTGGGACTAGTTTTGGTTTGGGAGATTTGGTTGGCATGTACGAGTTGGACTGAAGGATGTGTTTCTGTGCTTTATGACTCTATGAGGGTGCTACGCACGTAATTTCAGCTGGAGTATAGAATCATATTGTGATATGATGACTATGAATAAGAAACAACATGTTGTTATGATCACACTGATGTTATTTCTGAACTAGTCAGATCCCAGCCTGAAACATGGATCGATAAATCATTAAAAACTGAGAGAGCTGCGGATGCTGCAAAACAGAAACAAGAACAGAAATTGCTGGAAAAGCTCAGCAGGTGTGGCAGCATCTGTGAAAAGAAATCAGAGTTAACGTTTCGGGTGGAGTGACTCTTCCTCAGAACTCAGGGGTTTGAAGAAGGGTCGCTTGACCTGAAACATTAACTCTGACGTCTCTCCACAGCTGCAGGACCTGCTGAGCTTTTCCAGCAATCTCTTGATAAATCATTGTTCCTTCTAATTTAATAATGTGGTCTTTCACTGAAGCACAAGCACGCAATGAATGTGAATTTAACAATGAAACAAAAGTTTATCAACAAAAGATAAAACAAAATAAACTGAGGTATTTGCATATCACAAGCTTAAAGATTTTGAAATGGTAAAATGACAATATTTTGTCTATCACAACAGCATCCCTTTACAGCACTCAAACACCAGAGAGAGAAATGCCTTCTTTATATCTGAAGGTTTGACTTTAACTATTACTTTCGATTCCCCATCTTGACAATCTGATAGCCACTTCCCTGAGTATCCATACAATTAAATGTACACCTTCTCCACTTCAAAAAAAACCTTCAGGGTTCTAACCAAACAAGTATGGTCTGGTCCCTTCAAGCTAAAACCCTTTCTTTGAGGTAATCTATTTCCTAACTTTTCTGAACTAACATCTTGCTGCAGGAGAATTGTTTCATACATCCAACCCCAAACAGGACATCTGTGAATTGAAAACAAAGTTTCTAAGCTATGAGTGTTTCTCCTAAGCAAGAAGATCCCAACCTTTGATTCTTCCAACTGAAAGCAAGGTAAAATACTTCAATGTTTATTCAGTCTGCTCATAAAACTCTCCCAATACAAATAAATTTCTATGAGTACTCTAGGAATTGTCCGTCATGTTGTACTTATTAAAAAGCATGGCTCCAGAAATACTGACATTGATCATCAAACCTCCTCATACACAGACCAAAGTCGATATGCCACCAGTTCAAAATCCAAACTCTAAAATAGATGACATTAATATATATAAGTCACACAGCAGACATCACAATAAAAGACTACTTTGTAGCTTTATCACAGAAGTGGTATACAGTCATGTTCAATCATATAATCTCCTTCTGTACTGTATGATTTTATGGTTTTGGCGGAATTACACCCAAAATTACAGCCTCACTCAGTCAGCCTCTGAACATATTGTAGCATTATTTATAAGTTGTATCATTCCGAGATTTCCATTTCTACAATCAGAATGTGTCCTGCATTTTTGTCCGTGAGCATATACCACCCAACACTGTGGCAAGGAGAGTTCCCCTTAATTTTTGTTCCAGTTGCATGGGCCTCTGAGGCCTGTGCATGGAAGCAACTTCTGGAACAAAAACAAAGTTGCTGGAAAAGCTCAGTAGGTTCCAGAACTTCTGGAACTGGAGATCAATGCCCCGATCAGTGTGTCGACCCTGATCACTGTGCACAGAACAGTGGAACTTTGAGGGAACATTGGTAATAAGGAGTCCAGACTTGAATGGCCAGTTTAAAATCAACAGACTGCTCTGATTCTTTGTCTTGGCTACAATAACAGTAGGGGGCATCTTGGGCCAAGAAGGAAGAAACATCAGTCAGAGTTTATGCTCCTGATCATTACCCCAGGCATTGAGTGGAAAATGGGTGTTTGCAGACATCTAGATCAGTCTCACCTGTTAGTCCAAAACTCAGTTGACTAACTGAGTAACCAACTAACAATTAACTAACTAATCCAATGCTCATGCAGTGAGTGGGTAAACGTAGTTCAGTCTGTGGACCTTCACACTAACACAGGAGTCGTGCCAATGGGACTGTGAGGGAAAAAAATATAAAAAATGCATTAATTACCTGATTGATTGTAGAACATCCTGAAGCTATCTGTATGGTGGTGTCCAAAGAACTGACCAGCTATCACACTGTGATACTTTTGGATAATTTCAACATATCTGCTATTGAAATGTTCTAGAAACCAAGATGTGCACCTCTTCTTTTCAAAAAAGCCAGGTGGCACATGCCCAATGATGTAAACCTATAAATGTTGAGAATACACAGTTAGCCCATTAACCAAACAATTTGATTATCATTTGACTAATTGTTTAATAGTGAGCTGCTTCCTGTTGATAATGTTAAAGCATCCTTGGTATTTTGAGTTAGCTGATCTGAGCAGTAATATTGCTGGGCTTACGATGAACAGCTGCTGCACCTTGAGAGAGGGGAAAAAATTCCGATGTTTCTTCTCTTGATGTTTATTCAGTAAACTTTCCCTGAAGACAGTGGTGTAGTGTGTATGCTCTTGTATGATGACACCAATGTCCAATTGGCTACAATCCATGTTGGTGACATGGTGATGGTTAACAATAAGAAGATAATGAATGTTAATTGCTTCTTTCAACTCACGTAACGGGGACAACTGAGACATAGGGAAATAAGGATAAAAGAGCTGCAAGCCATACATATCTGCAAGACATGCATATCAATAAAGTTGTTCCTACATCTGAGCCAGGATGTTCAGGTTCTAGAGGCGGGCAACAGGTTCATTAAAAATATCTACAATCCACAAAAAGCTCTGTCTTAGTTCTTGCTTCACTGAACAAAAAAAATACTTGTGCCTTCTCTGTCTGTTAGTATATCTGAAAACATTTGTTCCAGGTTGAATTTCCCTATCTTATAAATGGCTAATCCATTCTCCATAAATTCCCTATATGGCAGTAGAATTACTAAAAAAGACCTTTTAAACAAACTTGGTTTAATGTTTTTTCACATCACAGATATTTTCAATCAACATCTCTGGAGCAGGTGGGACTTAAACCTGAACATCCTGTCTCAGAGGTAGGGACAATAAACGTTGTCTTATTCCACACCTTATTTTCAATGGGGCAAAAGACCTCACCAACTTCAGTTATTTTTAAAAAAACTGTAACATGTACATATATTTCAAGTTGCCACTTACTTTTTCTTTTGCTATGATTGCATTTGAAAGAACCTCTTCAAGCCATTGAAACTGGCCAGCAGGGTCATTAGTCCCAACATTAAGCTTATTTCTGCTGTAGTACAGATTTGTGTTCAAAACAATGATCCTCTGGTCATTCCGACCCAGCAGCCTCTCGGTGTAGAAAGCACCTAAAGACAATCAAGATTCAGTAAGAGGGTTATTTTAACCATGGCCAATTCTTCCTTAATCCTTTACAATTCCTATCAATCTTCAGTTTTTCTCCTTTTTTCTTCACATTAGCCCTTTTTCTTGGAAGCTGATAACCTGCTTCTCCCTACAATCAAAATCAAAGCAGTTCCATTGAGCCTGCTCTATCATTCAGTGAGATCATGGCTGATCTCATAATCCTAACTCAACTTTCTTGCCTTTTCTCATAATCCTTGATCCCCTCATTGATTAAAAATCTGTCTATCTCAGCCTTGAATATACTTAACAGCTAGCCTCAACAGCCCACTGTGGTAAAGAATCCCAGAAATGCACCAAAATCCTCCTCATCTCTGTCTTAAAATGGTGGCCCTTTTATTCCAAGATTCCTTAGACCTTTGGTCTCAAACTCTCCCACAAGGGGAATCAAGCTTCTTGCACCTAACCTGTCAAGTCGCCGAAGCTCCATGACTTGGGAAGGAACAAGATTGTCAAAGTGTTATGGTCACAGCTGATAGTACTACTGGACAAGTCATATCTCAGAATGAAATCTGGCTCAATTATTTTCTTGTCTAATGTGGTAGTTAGTTGGAATCATATTCACACAAGGCTGTAGATTTTCTTTAACAACAGAAGTTCCTTACGCAAAAGAATAACAAACAACCAAGCTATTTAAACATCAAAGACGTGTATGATATTAAAATACAGTAAAACAAAGTCCACACCAATTTCCTTACATAGTCAATGACTTACATAGTCAATATCAGGGATCCAAATCCAGAGAATTTACCCCATCTCAACTCTTAAGCTTCTACCTAACTGTTTATTTGCTGTGGACTGTGGGACAATTCAATCAGTCCTTTACAAAATTGGCCCAAATGAACCTTTTCACAAATCCGAGAACCTAAAATCTCTTAGTTCTAATAACCTGTGTATTTCTGGTCAAACTCTCCAGTTTCACAAACTAAACCTTTCTGAAGTGACTTGTTCCCCAACTCTTTCTAGGTGAGAAAATACATTGGCTTCCAAACTCAACCTGGTATCTTCTGAACTGGGAACAAAAGCCAATTATCTAAAATACTTGCCCTACTTGGCATAAATCCAACAGCACAAACATTGTTTCTATTAACATCAGAGGGGTCTGCAGTTACTTGGTCTTCGACAATATGTTAGATATAGTCACTATTCCAGAAGGATTCTGCCTTGTTTGTTTAAAGAAGCGCTTCACAGAAGTAACCAATGCACATCTACTGTTATTTTTAAATCCAAATTCCAAAAGTGGCATTTACATATAAACTATAAATTTTTCATCATAACAACCATTTATTTCCATTGCCTATCTTTGATCAGCGGCCTAGTGTAGTTGGTGGATTTCAATGAACCAAAATGCCAGAGATAGTCAAGAGCGTTAAGCAAATTGTCAATGATGTTTGGTCATTAAAATTATTACCGCTTTAGTGGAGAAAAAAAATCAGAAAACTAAATGCACAGTCAAAACACTATCAAACAGTACTCCAGACAGGACTTAGTCAAGTCAAGGTATTCTACATCCACATTGGTCTGTTATAAACTGGATGCTAGCAGGATTTTTACATAAAACACCTTGTAACTAGAATGAGGTAATTATCTGAAGAAATAAGCACCATGGCCTGACTTCACATTTCTAACTTCCCTTTCCCTGAGATCTCCGCAATCCTCCATATTTGGTGTCTTGCACATTCAACCTTAATTGTTCCACCATGGGTGGCCATTCCAAATCTGCATGAGTCCCGAGCTCTAGAAGTTCTTCTTGAAACCCTTCAGCGGTCTCTCTTCCCTCCTCAAAAACCTATCATTTTTTATCCAAGGCTGTAATCACCTGCCCTAACATATCCTTGTGTAAATTGGTGTCAAATTTTACCTAATAGTGCTTCTATGAGATTCTCTGCAATATTTTGCAATGTTGAAATGCAATATAAATATAAAATGGTGCTCAACCTCAGGATGTCCTTGATCACTGTGGTAGCCCATTTATGAATAATAAAGTTGCAAAAATATCAATTAAACCAATTTTAGTTTTGTTTCTCGAGTAATAAATATTGGCCAGAATAACTGAAAAAATCCTCAGCTTTTATTAAAGTCGGTGTTACAGGATCATTTAGTACACTTGAGAGAGCAGAAGAAGATATTAACTTAATGTCACATTCATCCAGCTCCACACCTTGTTATCTCAAATCAGCAGGTGTTCTTTTTGACTCCTGTCATTATCTGCCAATGTCTGCTGGATGGGAACAGATCTGGGCTCATCTATGATGGCCACTCTTATACACCCTGCCAAATATGTCTAGACAGCACTTGATGATTAGCCATTTAAACTGCAAAACAGGAGAAGGACATTAGCCCTTCAGGTCTCTTATATTTCCCACACTTCTGCCCTCAAATTCCCTCCCCCCCAACAAAAGTAAAGACAGAATTCCCCCTTGTCCTCGCATTTCACCCCACTAACCTCCACATTCAGGGTATCATTCTCCACCACTTCCGCCACCTACAATCTGACCCCACGACCAAAGAGATATTTCCCTCCCCACCCCTATCTGCCTTTCATAGGGGCCACTCTCTCCGCAACTCCCTCATCCGCTCCACACTCCCCACTAACCCCACCACACCTGGCACCTTTCCCTGCAACCGCAGGAAGTGTTACACCTGCCCCATACACCTCCCCCCTCACTTCCATTCAAGGCCCAAAACAAACCTTCCACATTAGACACGGGTTCACCTGCACATCCATCAACTTGGTCTACTGTATCTGCTGCTCCCGATGTGGCCTCCTCTACATAGGTGAGCGTAGACTCGGAGACCATTTCATTGTGCATTTGCACTCTGTAAGTGACAACTAACAACACCTTCCAGTCGCCAACCATTTTAACTCTCTCTCCCACTCCCTGGGTGACATGTCCATCCTGGGCCTCCTCCAGTGTCACAATAACATCACCCGCAAACTGGAGGAGCAACACCTCATATTCCACCACAGGAGTCTACAGCCCAATGGCCTAAACATAGAATTCACCGGTTTTAAAATTTCTCCACCCCTGGCCTTATCCCAAGTCCAACACTCCCTCTCAACTCCACCTTCTTGACCTGACACAACCTGTCCATCTTTTTTCCCACCTATCCGCCGATCCATCCCACTGACCAATCCCTACCAATTCCTACCTGCATTCACCTATCACTATCCCACCTACCTTCTCCAGCCCCACTCCTCCTCTCTGTATTTACTTCCCAGCTCCCTCCCCACTCCCAATTTCTGTAGAAGGGTCCTGACCCAAAGCGTCAACTTTCCTGCTCCTCTGATGCTGCCTGGCCTGCTGTGTTCCTCCAGTTCCACACTGTAATTGTCTTTGACTCCAGCATCTGCAGTTCTTGCTATCTTTGAGCTCTTCAAGACTGCTGCGCCATTCAATTCGATCACGGCTGAGGTGTCACCAGCTCCACTTATCTGCACCATTTCTCCTCATACCACTAGTTAAGATTAAGTCTATTAATCTCACATTTAAAATTAACCATTCTATTATCAGTTTTCATTCATGGGAAAGTGAAGAAAACTGAACAGTGATTCTACAGGCAAGATAGAAAGCTACAATTTGAATTTAGATTGTGTCTCAGTGAACAGAGGGCTGTTTTCCTTTTAGCCAGACCTTGATTAAAGCTAGTGATAGATTGATGGTCCATCCACGGTGCCCATAGCTCAGCAGTTCTGTTGTAAATCTTGTGATAGTTACCAGGAAACTGATATTTTGGATGGAAGTCATGATTTCCCATTGCAGAGTAGACTTTAGTGCCTGTTGAAATACATTCATTTAGTATAGAAACAAATCTATTTAAATTCATAAGGGCTGATGATATAATAATTAAGATCTTTGCAAAAACAAATTCATTGAAGAAGCTAAATGTACATTTTAACCATGTCTAAAAGGAAAAAAAACTGAAGTCACATGACACCAAGTTCTGGTCCAACAGGTTTATCTGAAACCATAAGCTCTCGCAGCGCTGCTCCCTCATCAGATAAAGTGTTCACCTGATGAGGGATCAACACTCCGAAAGCTTCTAATTTCAAATAAACCTGTTGGACTATAACCTGGTGTTGTGTGACTTCTGATTTTGTTGACCCCAGTTCAACACCAGCACCTCCACATCAAAAAAAATTGTTTCATTTCTAGAGCTCTGAGAAAGGACAGGATGTTGTGTCAAAGACATAGGGCTGGATTTTACACAGAAGACAGACTCTCTCCATCCAACTGTAAATTCAGAGATGGAATTCCAGAGTTCAGGTCCAATGCAGGCAGCTGAAGCCACAGTTGCCAACAGTGGAGTAATTAAATGTTTAAACGAATATATGTTAATGATGATGGAACTCTAATGTTGTTTAAGGTAATGGCTTTGAAGGAGTTGATAATCATGGCCTTCATCAAAGCGTTCAACAAGGTTGCATATGGTAGACTGGTTAGTAAGGTTAGATCAGGTTAGGGGGAACTAGCCAATTAGATACAACATTGGCTTGAAGGTAGGAGACAGAGAATGGTGGTAGTGGGTTGTTTTTCAGACTGGAAGCTTTGACCAGTGGTGTGTCATAAGGATTGGTGATGCGTCCAGTAGCTTTCGTTATTTATATCAATGATTTGAATGTGAATATAGGAGGCACAGTCAGTCAGTTTGCAGATGACACCAAAATAAGTGGCGTAGTGGACAGTGAAGAAGATTTATCTCAGAGTACAATGGGGTCTTGATCAGATGGGCCAATGGGCCGTGAAGTGGCAGATGGTGTTTAATTTAGATAACAGTGAGGTGTTGCACTTTGGTAAGGTAAAACAGCATAGGTACTTACACACCTAATGGTAGGGTCCCAGGGAGTGATGCCAAACAAAGAGACCTAGGGGTTCAGGTGCATAGTTCCTTGAAAGTGAAATTGCAGGTAGACAGCGTGGTGAAGAAGGCATTTGGCAAGCTTGCCTTCATTGCTCAGAACATTGAACATAGGAGCGGGGATGTCAAGTTCTGTACAAGACATTGGTGAGGCCACTTTTAAGTATATTGCGTGCAATTCTGGAAGTTCTTCTGTCGGAAGGATGTTGTTAAACTTGAGAGAGTGAAGAAAAGATTTACAAGGATGTTGCCTTGGAGGGTTTGAGCTAATGGGAGAGGCTGGATAAGCTGGGGCTTTTTTCTTGCTGAGAGGTGACCTTATAGAGGCTTATAAAATCATGAGGGGCATGGATAGGGTGAATAGCCAAAGTCTTTTTCCAAGGGTGTGGGAGTCCATAACTAGAGGGCGTAGGTTTAAGGTGAGAGGGGAAAGATTTAATAAAGACCTGAGCAGTAACTTCTTCACACAGAAGACGGTGTGTGTATGAAATGAGCTGCCAGAGGAAATGGTGGAGGTGTGTACAATAATAATACTTAATAGATACCTGGATAGGCAAATGAATAGGAAGGGTTGAGAGGGATATGGGCCAAATGCTGGCAGAAGGGACTAGGTCAGATTGGGATGTCTGGTTGGCACAGACGAGTTGGACCAAATGGTCTGTTTCAATGCTGCATGACTCTATGATTCTGTTACAGTGACTCCATCCATTTTACTGATGTCACAGTCTGTAGGTGGAGATAGGGAATCTCATCTCAGCTTCAGAAGGAACATACATAATTATATCAGCATCCGAAGGTCCTAGTAATTATGCCTGACCAAAATGTAGTTTCACTTGCTTGCATAATGCAATAAACCTTTTTATTATTTAAGAATAATACCTCTTCTGTAGATACTCTATGGTGGGGTATCCCTCATTGCTAGTCACTAACTTGACCCAAGCCAAAGCAAAGACAAAGGAGGATTGGTGGCAGCAATTGATGACTACCTTAAAACAAGCCTTACCCAGTACCACATACTGGTAGAGGTGGCAAATGCCACAAAGTGCCACAAGTGGCCAACTGGGAAAATAGCACAATTGACTCCTCACAGGGACATGGTGCCTAGAATCTTAAGTCAGAAAGAAGGAAAAAAGAGCTGTACTCAGTATTCTATACAATCAATATGTAACTAAAGCATTTATTGGAACTCCTAAGATTCAGGCTATAGTCACCCTTTGATATGGCAAAGATAGAGACGCAGCTTACTCATTAGGGCTAGTCTAGCCAAGACTACAGGAGCCTCCAGAATGAAAAACAGAGGGCAGAATTTAGATCTCAATCTATAGTATCAGCCATGGCAGGTTAAATCATACAGGCAGCTCAATCCTTTAAAGTTTGGGATGTTTAAGAGGCCAGAGTTGAAGAAACTCTGATATCTTCAAGGTTTGCTACCTTCCCTTAAAATGCTGTTTAAAGTCAAGCTTTGTTGATTGATTTTATTGTCACATGTACTGAAATACAGTGAAAAGCTTTGTTTATGATCAGTACAGGCAGATCACAGCAAGTAAAGGATTTACAGATCAAAAGACTTAGAGGCATACAGGTTACATTGCAGGTTATATTATTTGAGACTACAGTCCATTCACCAGTTTGATAATGGCCAGAAAGAAGCTGTTCCTGAACCTGCTCATGCGTGTGTTCTGGCTGCTGTATCTTCTGCTTCACAGAAGAGGTTGTAGGAGATCGTTTGGGTCTTTGATGATTTTGGCCACCTTTCCACTGCATGGAGCCATGTAAATAGAGTCCATGAATGGAAGGTTGGCTTCCGTGATGGTCTGGGCTGTGCACACCACCTTCTGTAGTTTCATACAGTCCTGGGCAGAGCGGTTGCCATGCCAGGCCATTATGCACCCGGACAGTATGCTTTCAATACTGCATCGGTAGAAGTTGGTGAGGAACCTTATGGACATACCAAATTTCCTGAGCCGCCTGAGGCAAAAGAGGTGTTGTTGCACCTTCTTGACTGTTGCATCTACAATGGGAAGTCCAGGACTGGTCATCAGTCATCGTCATTTCAAGGAACTTGATGCTCTTCAATCTCTCAACCTCAGTTCCGTTGATGTAGATGGGGGTGCGTTCTCCTGTCTTTCTGAAGTCAATGATCAGCTCTTTAGATTTTTTTCAGAGACAGATTGTTTTCATTACACCACGTTACAAAGCCCTCCATCTCCCTTCTGCATTTTGACTCGTTGTTGTTAGATATCTGTCCCACTACAGTGGTGTTGCAGCGAACTTGTAAATGGTGTTCGTTCTGAATTTGGCAACACAGTCATAGGTGTACAGGGAGTACAGTAGGGGGCTCAGGACCATCCTTGGGGGTTTCAATAATAAGTGTTATTGTGGAGGAGGTGCAGTTAATATCTTCACTGATTGCAGTCTGTGGGTTAGAAAGTTGAGGATCCAATTGAAAAGGGCAGAGCTGAGACCAGAGTCACACAATTTTATGATCTGTTCACGTGCTCATTTTGTCTTGTGTGGCTTGGTGTCTAATTTTGCTTTATAACATCTTTATGTACTACTTGTCATATCAGACTTGAGGCAAATAGATGCTCAATCAAATGGCATGATGAAAGAGTTTCAATGTTGGTAAAGGAACCAATGAGATGTTAAGCATCATTTGTTTTCTCTAAATGTAGAAGACCTCCTTGGTGTGGAATGGCCAGTCTTAAAGAGTAGCCAAAGCAGATTGAATAATACTTTCCAAAAGAGAATTTAGTAAATACTTTAGGGGAAAACTTTGCAGGAAGAAGAACTGGTGAATGGGGCAAGTACCAAAAAGTGACACTGGACTCAATGTTAACTTTAATTCTCTCACTACAGATGATTTCTTCCAACAATTTGTGTTTACTTAAGACATCCAGCATCCACAGAATTTTGCCACTTTGGAGTTTGACAGTTTGGATAGCTCCTTCTGTGCTGCATGATTCTACGTTAACTTCATCTTATTCACCCATGAAATGTAGACATCACTGACAAAGCCAGCATTTATTGGGCATCTCTAATTGCTCTGATAGTGAGAGGTTTGCTAAGCCGTTTCAGAGGGCTGTTAAGAATCAGCTACATTGCTGTAAGTCTGCAGTTACATGCAGCCCAGATCAGGCAGGAATGGCAGATTTCCTTTCCTAAACAATAATAGTGAATCAGATGATGTTTCCATTAAATTGATATGTTGACTTTCCACTGCCAAATTTCATTGTTTGTTCCTAGGTGATAAATAAGCATTTTGTAGATATAAGATGGCAGTAGAGTTGTAATAAGGACCTTAGAAAACTGATCTCTAGGGTGACCAATATCCTGAGTCTTCTGATGAGGCCAAGACAGCTAACATGGAAAAGTAAGAAGGGAAGTACTAGTACAACAACTGAAAATAGTAAATGTTAACCATAACACATGATCAAAAACTGTGACAAGTGGGAGTGAGGGTCAGCAACAGAAAGTCAATTTATTCAAGTTGTAAAATATATTGATGTTATATCTGAATTCTAAGTATCTGTAATCACAGTTCACATGCTATGGTGTGAATTCCAGTTGCTATGGCATGATTGTTTAACTTGCCTACGTAGTAAGAATAGATTTCCTCATGAATTAGAGAAAGCCTCAGTACTGGCTACAGACATGTTATCCGAAAGGTTTCGGTAAGGAACTAAGGAGCAATGTGCAGATTTTCTAAACTATTTCACAAGAATCTGGCACAAAATGGTAAAATGGATCTACTGCAATTAATTTTTCTCTCTGTCTCCTAGGGAATCTTTTAAGATCTGAAATGCAATATTTGAGAATTGTCATGACAATGTAAATAAGGACTATTTAATTTTAATGTCCACTATCTAATTTTTACAAGCCAGACATTTCAGGGCCAAAGTGTGCTTCTCAAAGATTAAGATTCACTCTACCTGTGTTTCTTATCTCAGAAAGCAGCACCCAGTGAAAAGTATCCATTCACTGAGAACTCAAAAGATATTTAAACTTCACTATTGCTGAGGATTAGGTTAACCATGACACAGTGAGAGCCATTCCAACACAGGAATTCACAGGCAGTACTGACATGTCCCCACAAACAAAATAGAGTGGTACTGGCAAACCTAGAGCCTCCTGGTTATCCAGAGCAAGAATAAGCTCAAGCAAGCTTATTACAATCACAAGAAAACCTAGAGGAGTAAACAAAGTAAGGGGGCAGAAGTAAAAACTGAAATTATAAAAGTAAAGAGAGGATAAGTAAAAAATGATAGGAGATAAAAATCCCAAGGAAATCCCAAAGATCTTTTACCAGTACAATAAGATCAAGAGGATAACTAAAAGGATTGGGCCTATAGAGTTGCACAATGTAACTTAGAAATGGTTGGAGAAGACGTGGGCCGAGTTCTTAATGAATACTTACTTTCTGTTTTCAAAAAGGAGAGGGATGATACAGACATTCTAGTTCAAAAAGGAGCATGAAATATTCGGTTAATGAATGAAAAGGAAGTACTGGATGGTCTGACATCCTTGAAGGTGGATAAGTTACTAGGGCCAGATTATTTTATCCTACCTGTAGGGGCGTCAAGAAGAAAATAACACATGCTCTGAGGATCATTTTTCAATCCGTACTAGAGGGGAGGTACCAGAGTATTGGAGGTCTGCAAACAGTGCACCATTATTGTAAAAGGGTGCGATGGATTAGTCACACAATAATAGGATAATCAAAATTCAGTGGTGGGCAAATTATTAGAAAACAATTCTAAGAGATAAAATTAACAGTTACTTGAAAAGACTAATCAGGGATGGTCTGCATAGTTTTCTCAAGAGAAAGTCATGTCTTACCCACTTTGAGGAAGTAATAATGAAGGTTGGTGAGGGAAGCATAGTTGATGCTATCTACATGGATTTTAGTAAGGGATTTGATAAGATTCTACATGGCAAACTGGTAGGGGAAGTAAAAAACCCAAGGTACACAGGGGAATCTGGCACACTGGACTAAAATTAGCTAAGTGACAGCGAACAAAGGGAGATGATTAATGGATTATTTTTGCAAATGGAAAGTAGTCTCCAATGGTATTTCACAGGAATTAGTGTTGGGTCCCTTGCCGTTTGTTGTAAATATTAGTGATTTAGACATAAATGTAAGAGGCATGCTTGGGGAATTTGCAGATGATTTTTAAAAAATGTACCGTTGCTAATGAGGAAGGTACTGTCAACTCCAGAATGAAATCAATGCTTTGGTTCAGTGGGAGGAAAAATCACAAATGGAATTCAACCCAGAGAAGATGAGGTAATGAATTTGGTAAGAATATCAATAAATGGGAGGTTATTGAGAAGGATAGAGGAAACGAGTGACCTTAGTGTGTATGGCTACAGGTCCTTGAAGGTGGCAGGAAAGGAAGAGAAGGTGGTAAAGAAAGTATATGGAGTGCTTTCCATTATTAGAATAAAGTATAGAATACAAAAGCAATATAATGTTGGAACTGTACAAGATGCCGATTAGGCCACAGTTAGAATTTTGTGTACAGTTCTGGTCACTGCTTTACAGGAAGACATAATTGTTCTCGAGAAAGTACAGAGGACTTTTACAAGAATGTAGCCCTGGGTTGAAAATTACAGCTATAAGGAAAGATTGGATAGAAAAGGGTTGTTTTTCTTAGAACAGAGAAGGCTGAGGAGTAACTTAATTGAAACATAAAAATAATGAGAGGTCTAGATATAATCAAGAAAGATTTAGTTCCACTACAGGAGACATTAGTTACCAAAGGGCATAAATTAAAGGTGATTGATAAAAGGACTAGAGGACACATGAAGAAAAACATTTCATCCAGAGGGCAGTGGATGTCTGGAATTCACTACCCAGTTTAATGTCCAAGCCAGAAACTCTCAACCCATTTCAAAAAGGTACCTGGATCTGTACCTGAAGGAGTGGAACTTCCACCTGGTGTAGACACGATGAGTTGAATGATCTCTTTCTGTGTAGTAACATGTTCTATGGTTTACTGTTGTCTCAGGTCAATAATCTAACACTTCAAGGATTTTATACTGCATAGTCTTTATTCTTCATGTCTTACAAAACTTACCACCTGTTTTTGATGTCATGCTCACATCTCTAATTTCCTCTCCAACACCCTTCAGGTTAGTAAGTAATAAAATTCCTCTTTTGTAAAGAAAACCTTGAAATTAGCTTCTTCATTTTGATTTAGTTACCTAATTCTTAACTGATGTTTGACGTAATTGTGAACTGAATAAGATAAAAATATTTATTGTGATCAACTAAGGAGTTTTTAAAAAAGGAGTTGAATTATTCTTCCTCATAGGGTTATAGTTATAGAGTCATACAGCACGGAAACAGACCCTTCGGTCCAACTCCTCCATGCTGACCGGACATCCAAATCTGATCTAGTCCTATTAGCCAGCATTTGCCCTATATTCCTCTAAACCGTTCCTATTCATGTGCCGATCTAGATTCCTTTTAAATGTTGTAACTGTACCATTTGGTAGTCATTGTGGAGATGCAATTGGATAATTATCTGAAATGAAAATGGGAAAGGATATGGGAGCAGAAATACTCTTAGAGAGCTGGCATGAACACAACAGACTGAATGGTGATTTATGTTATAAGAATTCTATGATTCAATGATATTGAACTACTTAAAGAACCACAGGAGTATCAAACTCTATGGTTTCCTTAAAGGTATCATGACAAAGTGAAACTTCTTAAGTATTCAAATGAAATAACAAGAATTATTTAAACATCCTTTTGTTAACTGTATGTACAACATTACTGTTTCCGACGTGGCTCTCCCTCCCTTATCCCATAACAAAAGTTTTGCCATAACTTTGTTTCTAATGAAGGTAAGATTCTTTTAAATGGCACATTTAAGCAATGCAAGTCTCCTGGAGAAAAATACATGAAAAGTCACCACATTGGTGAATTAGAATTAGTATTAGGTTTTATTGTCTTTTGTACTTAAGTACAGGAGTGTAGTGAAAAGTACACAAAGGTGCCATTCACTGGCGGCATTTTAGGCATAAAAACCTGAATTTTTTTTTTAAAAAAACCATCTAAGATGCTAAAGATTTTTTTAAAATGTAGAAATACAAAATGAAACAGAGCCAAGAAGAAACAGGAATTGTTCCAGATCTAAAAGTCAAATCTCCATGAGGCAATCTATCACCGTAAGGTAACCTCTCGCCCCAAAGCCTCGAGTCTCAATGCCACTGCAGGTTCTCAGAAATTGCTCCTGCTCCTGCTGCAGGCCTTTGGAACTTGCTCCCACTGCCACCACAGGTGAGTAGTCATTCTGGTTGGTGATCTAGTTTTTTTCAGGTTAGTGCACTTCAGACATTTACACTTACTGTTCACTCTGCTAATAAGAATTTATAGTTGCCACATACCTGGAAAGACCACTTGTATCAACTTGGTTAACTTGCTTATTATCCGCAAGACTGCATCCTCACCAAGCTTCTCATCAGCGACATGAGGAGTGTCATCACTGAATGTTACATGAAGGGCAAAGGAATGAATTTCTTAAACTGCAAGCACACATTTCTTTGATTTTTACACAGGATTATAATACAACTGCAGGTGATCTTAATCTCCCACTGTTAAACAACATTGTCAGAGCAAATTTTGAGCAAGCTCATGATGTACACTAAGGTTGAAACCGGAAGACGTAGAAATTTGCCACACAGCCCCGTCCTAAAATTCTAAGAAATCACAGGCACTATCATAAGGTATACAGGATTCCTTGCAAAATAAGCCTGAGTAGAATTGGAAAGCAGAAACGTGTAAATTAAATCTTAGTTAGACAAAGTACTCTGCGTTATTCATATCTTTACATTATTATATATTATATAATTAAACATTTTCCATATTATTAAAAAGAATATAAAGACACTGGAAAAGGTGCAATAATGATTCACAATACAAGAGCTAAGATTATACTTATAGCTGTACAGGGTTGGGTTCTTCAGTGTGGAGCCTGATCATTTGGCATATTCAAGGCCGAGATAGAGATTTTTAATCAGTAAAGAAATCAAGGGTTTGGGGAAAATGCAGTAAAGTTGAAGATTATCAGATCAGTTATGATCTCATTAAATGGTGGAGCAAACACAATGGGCTGAATGGCCTACTTGTTCTCTAATGTCTTATAGTCTTTTCACAAGTGATTAAAATCAAAGTGGTTTGATAAGGTAGATCAAAAATATGTTTCAGAAATTCAAAAAATACTGAAAATCTGGTAGCATCTGAAGCAAAACAGAGCTAACATTTCAGGTCTGTGATTTTCCATCAGAACTGGAAATAAAAGTGAAAATATTTTTGTATTTCCAACTAAAGAGAAAACAAAACTAGTGGTAATAACTAAAAGATAAAACCAAAGGGAATTCTGTAAAGATTTTCCTAAGACAGTGCAGAACTCACAACTGCTGGAGGTGGTTGAGGCCTCTAGCATCATGTATTTTAGGGGAAGTTATGAGCACATGATTGTGAAATAATTTTGAAGGATATGTTGATAGAATGAGATGGAGGGAGCTGGGGGTGGTTTGCCTGGAGCAGGGAAAATTGCGGCGTAAGTATGCTTTTGTACTGTAGACAATGTAATTCTCCCCACAGCTGCAGTTTAAAAGGGATACATGGCTCTGCAAAGCAGCTCTATGAAATAGAGATTCTGTTATATATTGTTGATTACAAGAGCTATCAGAAAAATATTTTGTGCTATATTCAACGGAACTGAATTTTCGTTATTGACCCGGCCCCAGTGAAGCTCCCCTGTTAGATTGTTCATACTAACATTTGCAGAAACAGGAAATACAGAAATCTGATGCAGTCAGTGGCCTCCTGATGTATCCACATGGTCTCCCTCGGGTACAAAGACCAATGAAGGGTGACAATTTTAGAGGTGAAGAAAACCAGGATATATGCAATTCATGTTTCCTCCTGACTGGCTTGTCTGTGAAACCACGTGGATCCTGCAGTGCAGTTGATCCACCAGCATCTGGTTAATGGGCCCCGTCAACTTAAATTTCACCCTACTTTTGCCACCCATATTCAAAAACTATGCTTTAGTGTGGTACCTATTCATCCTCATGTCATTAGCCACATCCGCTATAGACCACAGCATCCCTACAGTGTAGAAACAGGCCAATTGGCCCACCCAGACTGATCCCCCTACCTTATCCCTGTAACCCTGCATTTCCCATGACTGACCCACCCAGCCCACACATCCATGAACACTATGAACAATTTAGCATGACCAATCCACCTAACTTGCACATCCTTGGACTGTGGGAGGAAACTGGAGCACCTGGCAGAAACCCATGCAGACACAGGGTGACTGTGCAAACACCACACAGACAGTTGCCCAAGGGTGGAATTGAACCTGGGTCCCTGGCACTGAGGCAGCAGTGCTAACCACTGAGCCACAGGCTGCCCTATAATAATTTCCACAATTACAGTATACTGTACGGAAAGGTACTTCTTGTAAGTGCAAAAATCTTTTCCATGAACATTTTGCTCACTTCCACTCATCCACTCGTGCCGTAGGACACTTCCAAGGCATCCTTCACTACCTCCTTTACATTGTTATTTAACATGTACATTGACAGTGAGTGTTTCCAAAACCTCTTCAATTATGAAAACATCAGCCCACCCAAATTCAATCTTTGAGGCTTTTCCAGTGAAGGAAGGCTGCTGGATGACCATGGTGTCCACATCTTCAGTTACTTTGCTCTGAAACTCTACAACTCCCTCCTTGCACCTCTCCCCTCCCTTTCCTCCTTTAAGATATTCCATAAAACATACCTCTTTGACTAAGAGCTGGATAATCTGTCTTAACAGTGCGTCATGTGGTATAGTGTCAGATTCTGCTTCAGAAAATTGCTGTGAAGCACCTTGGAACATTTTATTACACTAAATAACACCAGAAAAATACGCATGGTTGTAGCAGCAACACAGTCTTGGGGTACAAGAGATATCGCTCATGGTCTATGAAAAACCTTCTATTTCAATAAAATATTTCAGTCCAGTTAATTTGATATTCTTGATAAAATATTACTTATTAAGGACATTGGAATGGGACAGAGAAAGATTACCAACATAAATATTTAAAAATGTTTTTAGTGAAAGAAATTATGTAATAAAATGAATCATCTTGAGTGAATATACGACCTACAAGTGACACTACCATCATATAAACTCATAAACTATTCTGCTCCCTACACAAAACAGCAACCTTTGGTACCTATTAGGATAATCTTAATTGATTTATTTCACAATCTACTTGTTATCTTTTGATTATCATTGTAAGTTCCAAACATTTACCCAGTCCAAAGAATGAAGTCTGGCTCAGGGTGAAGGGCTTTCATGGTATAAAGGGTCAGATTGATGAGGTCCCAATTGGAGTCACATAGGTAGCTGCCCCATTTCCCCGGGTTTGGTACAGGTTTCGAAGATGAAGGACACACAGTGTTTGGGTTCTCTGTGACTTTATAATCAGGGTCCCAGTGAAGATCTGTGATGTGCCAAAAGTGGCCTGGCAAAAACAAATATTTAGACATTTTTAATCAACCTATTTAGACATGTAACGATACCAATCTAAGGCAGGTGATACTTGAGACCAAACCTTCTGCCCCAGGGGTTGAAACACCACCACTATGCTGTAAGATCCTAAAACAAACATTTCCATTGGATTAAAATGCAATTCATGCTTTCTCAACCCATGGCCTATCTAAATTACAGCAGCTACAAAATAGGCCTGATCCACGCATTTTGTCATAGTGCACATATTTAAATATTTTCCAAATAAAGTGAAGCTAACGTGATGTTTAACCAATCGGGGGTAACAAATCATGTTCAATTCATGATCCAAGGGATTTTCTGAGGAGTGGCAATCTCATGCAGAGTGGGGCAGGGTCCAGACTGACCTGGCTAATGGGGTGCAGTCTCATGGATCAGTCGAGTCAGTTATGGCAGGGGTTAGGGGATAGGGGACAGAGTCGACAGGGGGCAGGGGAGTGGGGTCAAGTATGGCCTTGTTCATGCTTGTCTTAAAAGACAGATCTCTTACTTTTAAACTATGTCCCTAGTCTAATATCACCTAGAAGAGGAAACATTCTTCTGCTATTAACTCTATTGAGTCCCTTCAGGATCTTTTATTGTTTAGTAAGATCATCTCTCTTTTTTCCTAATTGCCAATGGATACAGGCACAAACAGTTCACCTTTCTTCATAAAATAAACCCCTCATTCCACGAAGGAGTTGAGTAAACCTCCTCTTAACTGCTTCCAACAGAATTACATCTTTTTACAAATAAGGAGACCAAAACTTAACAAAATATCCTCCAGATGTGATTTGACCAAGATCTCATACAGCTGCAGTAAGACTTCCCTATTCTATTCCAATTCCCTTGCAATAAACAGCAACAAACTATTTCCCTTCCTAATCACTTGCTGTACCTGTATCTAACAGTTGTATAAGGTAAGTTTCTGAAAGGGTTATCATGGGAGACTGCATTAAGCTCCACCCAAAATGATGGCATCATACAGTCTTGGCTGGGGAAATGGGCACAATAGCTTTGGACATGAAAGGGGACAAAAGTGTCACGTGTTTCCCAATAGCCTTAGCAACAATATCTAGCCAGCCTAACTTGTACCTTATTGCTACAAATAAATTACATAGTGTTAAGATGAGAGCTACTTCTTTTTAGGACTCTGAAATAACTGCACAGAGGCTGGTACTCTGTCACCCTTTATTGACTTGGGCACAATACACCAGCTGCAGCCAGCTCAGAGTCAGTCCCCTTAACTAGGCAATTCTTAATTATATTTATATAATTTATATTGGACAGCCTGGGCTTCCTGATTGGCACAAGTTAACAATGCCACTCAAGGATCTAGTAGTCGACAAGATCCACCTGGTTCCAAACACTATAGATTCACGTGTAGTTGTCTCCCAAGTATTGGAAACTAAAGTGGCCCTTAGAAACAGACAAGGAAAGAGGAATGGTAGTAGCATCCTTCTACCCATAAATACCACACCAAAGTTTTGTCATCATGTACTTCAATGTTGCCCTTTACCTCTGTTCTGGTGTGGGTAGGTAGCTCCCTGGTATGTCAGGTACCTTCACCTCCATGTTGTGACTCTGAAGGTACATCAAAGCTAATACTTGAAAAGAAAATCCAAATCTAGCTCCTAATTGAGATGACAGCAAGCTTGTTAATGGCCTGAAGTGGCCATTTATTAAGTTCCAGCGAGTTGCTTCTGTCACCATCTTCCAAATTCTGAGTAGCTATCTTGCTTTAGGAAACCTGTGTGTCAAACTAGGAAATGAGTTTAAGGGATCACCAATCCTTTAAAATAATCCAAAATTCCAACCAGGGTAGGACTCGACACAACATTAAAACTCTGTGGTAACAGCTGATTCACTCAAATGTAAATGATGATGACCTTTGGACTTGCAATATTGTACCTCAACTGTGTGTTTATGTGTGTGGGTATACTTGCAATAATAAATCAAGGCATTTAATATAAAAGCAAAAACATAATGATAAAAATGTATTACTCACTGCTCTGTTCTGGCCTCAGTCACAATAGCAACTTAGTTTCATTTAACATCATTCATGAAACTTCAGAGGCTGATCAGCATACCATGATCAAACAGACAATTTTGTACTTAACCAAGCACATGATATTTTCATCTCTAATTGAATTAAGTAATATAAAACTAACCAGACCTACCTCCCTGGCTGAAAATGATCCCAAAGTTAGTAATAAAGAGAAGAAAGCCCAGAAGATTCATTGTTACGAGAGCAGTGTGTGTACTGTTACTGATCACTCAACTGAATTAATGGCCAAAGTTCCAAAGTTCCAAAGTTTAAAGTTTTGTTATGGCCCAAATGAAAGAACTTTGAATGACAGCCAAAATCCTATTCCAAAAGCCATTTATACCATGTTAAACCTCAAGATAAAACCATCTGTAATCATTTCTGTCTACACGTCTCCTTACACCAGCAGAAATTAGCTTGTCACCCAGGTTATTTCCCACTGATTACATGCTGCATTGCCACTCACAGCTTTACTGCTAAAGCACAACTGTGGCTGAGTGGTCACAGTCTTGTTTCTGTAAGAGAAAGTTGTAGGTTCAAGTATCAGGCCTGACAGTTAAGCACAAAGGCTGATACTCCATATAGTACTGACAGAGTGCAACACTGTTAGAAGTGCTGCATTTCAGTCAAGATGTTAAATCAAAACTCCATCTGTGTGCTCAGGTGGGTCTAAAAGACCTTACGGGACAATTTTGAAGTGAAGCATGGGGCTTATCCCCAGTACGCTGATCAAATATAATCCTCAACAGTGTCGCAGAAAGAGATTATCAGATCATTTTCACCTTGCTGTATTTCTTACCTCACTAGTTGTGATGGAAAGATAGTCCACTACAAATAGAACAGTTCTGTGAAATGTTACTCAGCAGAGACCTTGGTGTCTTTGTACGTAAACATGGAAAATGGCACTTATTCAAGTTTTTAAATCGAGATGTATCTTGTAAAAATTAAGAGATAATGGCAGAAATTTAGAAAACATTGATTAGGTCTCAACAATAACAAAAATATATACTTATATAGCACTCTTTAATGTAATTTAATGTCCCAAGGTGCGTCACAGATTATGAAAAAAATTATGATACTGAGCCACAAAAGGAGATTATAGCTCTATAATCTATATAGCTATAATTTAGATAAATGCAAGGTACTGAATTTTGGTAAAACAAACAAGGGCAGGGCTTAAATAATTACAAATAGATTTTTGGGTAGAGTTGTTGAACAGAGAAATCTAGAGGTTCAAGAATATAATTCTTTCAAGTGTGCGTCACATGTAGACAAGGTGGTTAAAAAGGCATTTAGCACATTTGTCTTCATTGCTCAGATGTTTGAATACCGGAGTTGGGATGCCACATTGAGGTTGTACAGGTCTTTGGTGAGGCTTCTTCAGGCAACAAGAGTAAAGTACATTCCTAAAGAAACTGAGTTACAACAGCCATCTTAAACTTGGAGTAAGCATTTCTGGTATCATATTGTTATTTGGGAAGCTTGTCTCATTTGACTCAGTTGTCAAAGAATGGGTCCAGCATGTGAAAAGAATTTTTCTTTTTCAAGGCAAATGAATTTGGGAAAGATGAAGAGCAATGAGTGATTCTCCTGACGGCTTGTGGATTGGCAGCTTTTTAAGTCATTAGGAGCCTAGCTTTTCCTGTGGCACCAGATACTAAAACCTTTCAAGAGTTAACGGATTTAGTTAAGGAATATTACAACCCCAAGCTTCCCCTAATTTTGAGACGCTATCGTTTTTACTCAGCAATTCGAGAACCAGGGGAATCCGTATCGGAATTTTTGATGAGGTTAAGACGACTAGCAAAGGCATGTGACTTTGGTTTAACCCTTAATGAGATGCTGAGAGACCATTTGGTATGTGTGTTTAATGATGTAACTATGCAAAAGCACCTATTAGCTAAAGCCAAACTGGACTTCAAATAGGCATTATAACTGGCTTTATCATAAGAAAGTGCAGCACGTGGAGCATATGAATTGCAGAATATTGTGAAGGAAGTGGACACCCTCACCAGTCTGACTGAGCTTAGGCCACACCACTTGAGTAAATATCCTGAACAAAGGGACTCTAGGTTAGAACAAAGCACGACCCAAAAACAAAGCCAAACCTCGGATAAATATCTAAAATTTTTGTCAGGATCTGGGCTGGCAAGCCATTGTAGTTGCTACCCAAAGGTGGATTCAAGACAGCAAAGTAGTCCTACTAAATCTAAATGGAGTAAAAGAACTCACAGCCTAGTGTTGAGGAAACTGAATATCATGGCGAGTCCACCTACATCGTTTTGGAACAGATAAATTGCTTAGCAATATCCCAATCAGAACCAATCAAAATAAACGTTTGGTTAAATGGTCATCTAGTTCTAATGGAGGTCAATACTGGTACTGTCGTTTCAGTGATTGTAGAACCAGTCTTTAACAAAATTAGCTCTGGACTCCAACACTTAGGTTTGCACAAGACCTTGGCTAGACTAAGAACCTACACCAGGGAACCTTTGCAGATTAAAGGTACAACTTCAGTTCTGGTCTCGTATGAGAAGCAGCTGGTTCAATTACCACTGACTGTAGTAGAAGGCTCCGGCCCAAGCCTGACGGGGTGAAATTAGTTGAGAGATTCACCTAGATTAGCTCAACATTTTTCAATTAGAAAATGGCTGCCTGAGTGAAGTCCTAATTAAATACCTGGAAGTCTTTCAGGGAGGTCTAGGACTGTCAAAAGGGCCAAGGTTACTTTGCATATTGACCAGGAAGCAATTCTGAATGGCCCAGTGCCATTTGCCTTATGGGCAAGAGTAGAGAAAGAAATCAGGAGGCTGCAAAGCAAAGGAATCATGAAACCCTTCCAGTTTGTGGAAGGAGCAGCACTGGTTATACTGATTGTGAAACCCAACGGACCAGTTTGCCTTTGTGGGGATTTTAAACAGACAGTAAACTGCTTTTTGCAGCTGGATAAATACCCAAGACCTCACAGGGAGGATTCAAACACAAAGCTGGTAAGGGGGATCTCCCTTTCATGAAACTGGACATCAGCCATATGTACTTGCAATTGTGGTTAAATGAGAATTTCTAGAAGTATGTGTCAATTAGAGTCATCGACTTGTACAGCAAGGAAATAGACCCTTCGGTCCAACTCATCCATGCCGACCAGATATCCTAAATTAATCTAGTCCTATTTGAAAATTCCCTCTTATGATAAAACTAAGATGTAGTTAAGTTGTACATAAAGAATCATGAATGTGTACCCATAATCTAAGAGGCTCCATGGAGCAATATATCAGGACACTGCAGCATGCAAGCCTTCCTTCACAATCTCTCTTTTGCAAAGATCTTCTTCACAGCTGATTCTTTTTTAAATCCAAACTATGAACTGAAGCTGCTATCCATATCAATAGAACCATAGAGGTGTATAGGATGGAAACAGATCCTTCAGTCCAACCTGTCCATGCGGACCCGATATCCTTAATTAATCTACTGCAATTTGCCAGTATTTGGCCCACATGCCTCTAAACCCTTTCTATTCATATACCCTTCCACATGTCCTTTAAATGTTGTAATTTTAACCACCTCCACCACTTCCTCTGGCAGCTCATTCCATGCATGCACCACCCTCTGCATGAAAAGGTTGCCCCTTAGATCCCTTTTAAATCTTTCTTCTCCCACCTTAAACCTATGCCCTCCAGTTTTAGACTCTCCCAGTCCAGGAAGAAGACCTTGGGCTATTCACCCTATCCATGCTCCTTATAAACCTCTATAAGGTCACCCCTCTGTCTCTGATGCTCCAGGGAAAATAGCCCCAGGCCATTCAGCCTCTCCCTATAACACAAATCCTCCAATCCCAACAACATCTTCGTAAATCTTTTCTAAATCCTTTCAAGTTTAACACCAAGTTTCCTTAGGCAGGCAGACAACAACTGAATGCAGTCTCCCAAAAGTGACCTAACCAATGTCCTGTATAGCAGCAACGTGACCTCTCAACTCCTATACTCAACGCACTGACTAAGAAAGACAACTATACCAAACACTACCTTCACTACCCTATCTACCTACAACTCCACTCTCAAGAAAACATGAACCTGCACCCCAAGGTCTCTTTGTTCAGTGACACTTCCCAGGACCCTATCATTAAGTGTATAAGTCCTGCCGTGATTTGCCTTACCAAAATGCAACATCTCTCTTTTATCTAAATGAAACTCCATTTGCCACTCCTTGGCCCATTGGACCATCTGATCAAGATCCTATTGTACTTTAAAATAATCCTTCTTTACTATACAATACATCATCACTTTTGCTATCATTTTCAAACTTACTAATCATACCTCCTATATTCACATCCAAATCATTTATACAAATGACAAAAAGAAGTGGACTCAGCACCAATCCTTGTGGCACACCACTGATCCCAGGTTTCCAGTCTGAAAAACAAGCTTCCACCACCACCCTCTGTCTCCTACCTTCAAGCCAATTTTGTAATCAAATGGTTAGCTGTCCCTGGAAATTTAATTCAATAACAATTTGTTTCAAAATATGTGATTGTCATTTGGGGTTTCGACAGCCTGTGCAATTCTTCAGCAAATGATGGAGAACATTTTGCAAGCTCTACCCAAGATTATCATTTATCTAAATGACATGATAATAACAGAGAAGACCAATAGGAGTACCTAGAAAACTTGATCATAGTCCTTAGGCGTTTCTCCCAGAAGGGAAATAAGTGTGCTCCCAGCACCTCAAGTGACCTACTTGGGCTGCAGAGTCAACAAAACTGAGTTGCACCTATTGGGAATAAAGTGAAGGCCAGCAAAGTTGCCCTGGCTCTCAAGTCTGTACCGGAGCTTAGGTCTTTCCTTAGACTGGTGAATTATTATGGGAATTGCATACACAACCTACCCTCCATCCTGGCACCTTTACAACAAACTCCTAATAAAGGGTCAGCCTTGGAAATGGTTACGTAGCCAAGCCATAACTTTCAGGAAAGTGAAGAAACAACTATTATCCTCTTCAGTACTGGCATATGATCCCAAGTGAGACCTGGTATTGAAATGCGATGCCTCCCCATATTAGCTCATAGATAGCCTAATGGAGAGGAATGCGCAATAGTGTATGCATCCAGGACTCTGGCTTGTACAGAATGCAAATACACCCAGACGGAGAAGAAAGGTTTGGCAATCATGTTTGGAATCATGAGGTTCCACCAATTCCTCTATGGACGTACATTTGCAATAATAACAGACCACAAACTCCATTAGGTCTACTTAAAGAGGACAAGGCAGTGCTTCCCATGAGTTCAGGACAAATTCAGTGGAGGGCTATAAAACTAATTGTGTATAATTACAAGTTGGAACACCGCCGGGAGGCCAAATAGCAAAAGCAGATGCATTGAGCTGCGTCCCACTGGCAGATACACCACCGGTGGTACTGCCACTGGAAGAGTCCATAATGGTTTCAAATTTTCTGGATGTGCTTCCCATCACAATTGACAATATCAGACTTTGGACACGGAAACATTCAACCCTGGTGAAACTGAAACTGCTGGTTGTGATGGGGGAAACCAAAGGGCCATCATAACCAAAGTATGAGACCAGCTCACAATAGAGGACAGCATATTATTATGGGGAGCAAGAGTGATTGCCCAAAGCAAAGTTGCGGCCAGATAACTGGCTGACCTCCACCAGGGTCATCCAGGGGTCTCCAAAATGAAGATATAGGTGAAAAGTTATGTCTGGTTGCCAGGTTTGGATGCAGACATAGCTGCGTTGGTGGGGCAGTGTCCACTGTGCCAACAGGACAAAAATTACCACCAGCAGCTCCCCCACATTCGTGGGAATAGCTAGGTAAACCCTGGACGCATTGACTATGCAGATCCTTCCAATGGGCTCAATGTTCTTAGCCATGATAGTTGCCCACTCAAAGTGGTATGACGTGTTTACAGTCTATTCGTCTAACACAAGAACAACGATAGAAAAACTGTATGCACCTTTTGCAAAACATAGACTCCTGGAAATGTTGGTAACAGGTAACGGGTCATCGTTTACCAGCAGGGAATTTGAATATTTCCAAAAGTCCAATGGGATTCAACATACAAGGACAGCTCCATATCATGCATCATCCAATGCTCTGACAGAAGAAGCAGTCCAAACTTTGAAGGCTGGCTTGAGGAAACAGCCTGCAGCTAACTGCTATATACCAAACTGCCCCAGTTCCTACTTGATGATGGGATCACTCTCATTCAACTACAGGGATATCAGCAGCAGTGCTGCTAATGGGGAGAAAACTCTGCACCAGGTTAAATCTGATCTTCATGGACATAGAAGGAGGGTGAATTGGCATTAGGAAGGCCAGTGGCGGATGCCAAACTCTGCCAAGCGAGAGACACAGTTTACTACAGGGGATGAAATTTTGGTGTAGGAACCACAGAAATGCCCCTGCATAGGGAAGAGGCTTGATCAACGTAGTCAGGACCAGTGATGTATAAAGTTCGGTAGGAGCGACAGTCGTGAACAAGCACATATTACATATGAAAGCCACCAACTCACAAACGGTGCAAGAGCAAGATGTGGCCTGTTCCTCTGTACAGTTGGAAAGGCTGCCGGAACCTATGGATTCACCCTTTCCGTTAAACGTTGAAGAAACCTCTGAATCAGTGATGGACACGGTGGACCTCACTGCATCAATGCCTTTGCTGCAGGAGAAAGAGATTCCATTTCTCACGAGATGTTCTGGGAGTAAGAGGCGAGCTTCTGTGCATTATACGATGCCCATGTCCGATGCAGAGTCGTAGGCACCTGACCCAGTGCCAAAAAGCGCCACCAGGCATGATCAGAAAAAGAACCAGCCTGTGTCCTCAAGCTCAGAGGGGAAGGGATGTGGTGCTTGTAATGAGGTTCGCTAGGTGAACCTCATAGAATATGAGTTCACAGATTGGCGCTGTTAATCTGGTTCAATCAGGGACCTCTAGCTGACAGATAAAAACAGGAGTGTCAGATATTCTGACACCCTGAGAGCTGGCTCTGAGGGAGCCGGACCAGTGTCAAGGTCTTTCCACATGTAAATAAAGGACGACTTGGTGACGGAATATCGGCCTCTGTGGAGTTATTTCAGCTGGGGTAGTTCACTGCAACCAATTCTCCTTTCCATGCTGAGTCCGAGGTCCTCCCTATTTATCATGATAGAGGATAAACCGCTTATGGGTCTTAAGAAGAAGAGTCATTCATCTTACAGAAAGACTATAGTTTATTGCATGATCACAATAAGTACACATAATGTTAACTTGTTAGGCTTAATTACAACTATCAGGAGCCGGGTATTTCAAGCCTGACTCCAGCAGGATCTCATGGAAAACCAACTAAACCTCCACCCAAATACTGTGTTACATCACAAGGGTGGTTGGAGCTAATGCAACTTCCATTAACTCTTTCAGAACCATTACCTTATATAACAGAGCACTGCCTATGTCATGGCCAATAGTTATCTCTAAATCAACATCAGAAAAAATATGTAGTCTAATTGTTGTTTGAAGCACATGCTGTGGAAATTGACTTCGAAAAAGGGCTGTAAATGTGGCTTACAAAAGTGCAATAAAATAAATAAAGAAGTTATTTTTTTCCTTCTTTCTAAATTTGTAATATAAAGTTCATACAACTCAAAGATATATTACATATACAAAAGACAAAATGCTGCAAATGATGGAAATCTGGAATATAAATAGAAACTAGTGGAAATACTATACTCCAAAGATGCCGCCTGGCTTAAAAATTTCCAGCTGTTTTGTTTATAATTCACGTATTTTACCTAATACTTTCATAAATAGTATATGAAAGTGCACTAATATGTATGTCTGATATGTCTGCAGTGTGTGTATGTTATTAAGTTCCCGCTGGATGTCAATACTGAACAAGCCAGCTACCAGGTTAAAATCTGGACAGATAGACTTTTTATTAATTTGATGAGGTGATCTTTCATTTAAACATATGTATGTAGTGCTACAAGAATTCCATCTTTCAATATGTTTTTCTCTGCTCTTCTCTGTTATCCTTTCCCATTATTCTTTGGTTTGCTTTTTTCTTCAATTTCAAGATTTTAATTTATCTTTTTCCCTTTAAGTCAAGTTCTTTTAAAAATTTCTAATTGTATCTTAGCTATTTCTAGCTGTAATATCCTAATTTCAGGCTTCCCATATTCCAGTTGCAAATGCTGCATAGTCACTTCAAGCATCTCATCTGTACAAAGATTCTTTACTTCCACTTTCAAGTTAACTGTTAAATCGCTCAGTTTAGCCTGAGTCAAAAGGTTTCAAATAATTCACTGTTGTACCTTCCACTTCCAGAAAACTCTTAGCAACATTCAAAGCTATCTTCAAATTCTGTGTGATAAACTTTACTTTTCTTCAGATCCCTCTAAAATCCTGGAGGAGCTACCAATTTTATGATCTCAGCTGATATCATCACCAAACAAGTTCGATCCCAGAATGAGACATGGTTTGGCAATCATATTTTGTTTTGGTATTAAGAATGTGGTCTTTCACTGAAACATTGAAACACAATGTTGCAGATTTTGTTTAAATAATAAAACAGAAGTTTATTAACAAAAGCAATGAAAACAAAATACAGTATAACAAACTAGCTACTATACAAAATCCCATTAATCCCCAAACACTTATATTTATAAACTGAAAAGAAACACATAGTTTTTGTATCGTACCCAAAACACATCCTGTCAAAAACACACCTAGTACAGTATCAAAAAACACCACTCATACAGTACTCACCCCAGAGTCGCTGTCTCTAACACATCAACAGGTTTATGTCATTTGTGCTTTTGGTTATAGACTGGAACTGCAGATAGTTTCTTCATGGAGCTATTCATGCACCTGAGCTTAAACATTCTCAGGCCCAAGTAAGGTCTTCACTATTTTAGCCCAACGCTTCTAATCTGATACAAACACTGACTCTTACTGTAAAGCAATCTTGTTTCACTATGCCTTCCCTTCTCAGGAGCTGCAAACATCTTCATAGGAAAACTTCATAGGATTGTTTAAAGCCACAGTAAGGCTGAAAAAAACCATGTATCTAAGCTGCCCCCCCACCCCCAGCCTAGAGCAAAAAACAAGTTTCTGAAATTTCCAATAAAACTTGAGACCTCATTATTAATGTTGCTGGGTTGCGAACAAGTAAATAAAAATGCGTCATTGGTGCCCAAGTACCTCCCACACATTATAACAGAAATAACCATGGCTACAGAAATATTTACAATTATTAAATTCAGGCACACAAAAAAAACCCATGTATCTCACTGGCCCAGAATCTCTCACAGTTTACATCACAGGAGGAAATGTGTTTCTATCTCTAACTTCAACCAGGAACTCTGTAAACTGAGAACAGAAGCTTTCCAATCTGTGTATTTTTCCCTTAAGCAAAAAGAAAACTTGATTCTTCTAATTGAAAGCAAGCTAATGCAGTTCAATGTTTACTCCATATGCTCATAAAACTCTCTAAATGAAATAAAGTCACATTATGACACCAGGAACACTCTCTCATACCGATTTAAAAAATACATGGCTCCAGAGTACTGACCAGTTGATCATTAAAACCTTTCATATACACAGACCAAAACTGAATACCACTAATTGAAAATCCAAACTCCAGAATAAATGACATTTAAAATGTACCAATTATACATCTTATGTCACAATGCATGCACTCAGAGGCCAAGATACAAGTTTTATCATTGTTGCATTAACGGACGAATATGAAAAGTTTACCTTAGGCTAAACATTTGGAAGATAAAGGTCCTCTACCACCTGTCTACCACTGCACAACATTGTCCGACTATCACAATCCAAAGTGAGCCATGGATAAGGTGAATCCAATTCCCCTATCTCGGGGGCCTCCTTTCAGTGAGGACTGACGTGAACAGTGAAATTCAATGTCATGTCCAGTATGCCGGTAGAGACTTTGGCAGGAACAAAGTGATTGAACCATGACCTCAAGCCTGACAACAATGAAGAACATCTACAGGGCAGCAGTATTACAAGCACTCCTTTTTGCACTATGAAGGCATAAACAACGTATAGATGACGCTCAAATCTCTCGAAAAATTTCGTCAGAGATATTTCTACAAAATCCGGCAAATCCTTCAGATTTGATGCTCCGATACCAATGTCCTCACTCAGGCCAATACTCACTGTATCGAGGCACTGACCATAAGATATGGTAGCAGAAGTACGTGCTGGCTACATTCAGTCAGATGTGTTGGGTGTGCCACATTATCTTCATCAAAACCAGAAACTGCTGGCAAAATTTGCAGGAATTGCTTGTGCTTAGGCTTGCTGGAACACTGCAGCAGACCTGCAACAGAAATGTTGTATGGGAATATGGTGTGGTGAAGTAGCAGACGGCTGGAAGCTCGGTGTCATTTTTACCAACAGAATGCAGGGGTTCTGCAAAGCAGTCACACAGTCTATGTTGCTTCTCTCCGCTATAGACGAGACCATACTGTGAACAGTGAATATAGTAGATAACAAGGCGTGGGGCTGGATGAACACAGCAGGCCAAGCAGCATCATAGGAGCAGGAAAACTTGACGTTTCGGGCCTAGACCCTTCTGATGAAAGG